>VXAD01007024.1:512734-845020 GCA_013399195.1 Dicrurus megarhynchus
GAAGCACACTCGGTTGTTGTGGAGGGAACAGGGGATATACAGCCAAAGGGACAGCTAGCAGGAAGAGCTCACAGCTTTAGCAAGTTTGTCAACACATTTGTACATAGGCAAATGCAGCAGTGCAGGGCAATGCATGATATCAAAAAGACATGCTTCTTCCCACAAACAGCCCTCCAAGCCTTGGGTGAAGGAGGGAAGCAGCACAGCTCTTGGTGTCCGCAGCAAACAGAATCACTGCCTTTGCTGTCTCTTCCTAGCACTCAGTGCTTCCCTAGAGCTTCAGCTTTGAAGTACCAGCTACCCTCTGCTTCACTGAGGTGGTCTGCTAGATGTGCAAAACAGAAGCAGGTACATGGCCATACTAGACCTTGCCAGCGCGTATGGCTGGTGGCCCTGGAGCCAGGATGCAAATACAAAATCTGCTTTGCCACCTCTGCAAGATTACACTGATGTCTGGACTCTCGGGGCCACAGGTGGCCTTCCAGCATCTCATGGATTTATTTCTACAGCTCCAAGTGGAGGATATGGCAGCCTAAAGGACAGGATCTCTTACAGAACTGACTGCAGCAATGTTCAACCTCAGTGAAATTAGTCCAAAATGAAATAGTCGAAGTGGGGATAACCATCAGCAGCTTTCTTCTTTACCTTCCCTGCTAAACATACACTGACTGGTTCAGGGAGTCGATACTTAAAGTGTCTTAAGGACACTGGGAAAATCAAAACCAAGTAGTTTCTAAAGTTGGAGTTGTAAGGGAAGTGCTGAATTACTAGCTTCAAAAAGCAACACAATTTTAGGGGTAGAAGATTATTATCAGATGTCTATTTTTGAATTTTTGCTTATTACCATGTTCCCTGACCAATTTGCTGGGAAAAAAAAAAAAAAAAAGAAGCCAAAAATAAGGGAAGTAAATTAGATGGAAGAATGTCAATGTACCTTTGATGCAATAAAAGAAGCCCTGAGACCAGAGCCAATGTTGGTAAGCTCTGACTTTAGGAGACCATTTATAGCACAAATGTATATGACCAAAATAGGACTGGTTGCAGTAGCCAAAAGAAGGACATGGAGAACTGTGTATTTTATATAAGGAAGAAAATTTGCCCTTGGGAGCCACGGTACAGTACTGTGGAGAGGCTGCCTGGCACTAACTCAGTTCTGCAGAGCTTTCAGGTCTGTGCTTGTTGCAGTGAGAGGCCAGCATCCTCCGGCTTGCTTAAATACACACAGAGACAAGGATACACACAGAGCAAGGTGCCACTCGGTTTCACAGTCCTGAGGTGAAAAAAGCCCTAAAAAGCCATAGAAAAAATGGTTAATCCTGGGGAGGATGTAATCCATGCATATGGGGAGCAACTGTGTGTGTGCACTGCGCAGAGCAAGGGAGGCAGCACCGTCTGTCCGTAGTGGCAGTGGGCTTTTGCTTCCCCAAAAGTGTAAGGGTTCTGCTGAGGAGCTGATGGGTTAAGGCAGCCTGATAACAGAAATCTAATTGCTCACGGGCTCCTGTGTAGCCAGCAGTAAGCGAGAGTGAGGAGGAAGTGCTGGCTCTGGAGTGGGAAAATGTTTGTACTGCTTTCATGAGGAAATTGAAAAAACTGGAAAGCTATTCTGATTTATTATTGAGATAAAGCTGATCACCCTTCCTCAGGAAAAAAATAATCCCCCGATTGCATGAAGCCAGACCTAACACCAGAATCTGCCAAACACTACACACACACACACCTAATTGCTCAACACCAACAATGGTTTTTTGCTCACAGCAGTAAGTTTAGACCCCCCCATCTTGCCCCGGGCTATGTCCCTACCATCAGCCCTAAGTCACACAGGAAAACAAGCTCAGCAAAGGGAATGGTTTGCCTGGGGGTCAGGCAGTGAGTCAGCCTCAGAGTTTAACCAGAGAACGTGTGACTTTCCAGATGCCTGCCCAGACCTCTGGCTGTACTTCCTCCCCAAACCTGCCCCCAGGCCCTGGGTGGGAGTTCTCTGCTCAGTGAGGCAATGCACTGTGCATTAGCAGAGAGGAGCTGCAGAGGGTCAGTCATTTTGCTGACAGGAAACTGTTTCACCTGAAGGATGCCAGAATTTCCCTTTTCCTGCATTGATCTTCTCCTAAATGACTCGGGGAAGAAACGGCCATGGAAGAAATGTTGACTACTAGGCTGGCAGCCTTGATGCAAATGTCCAAAGCGGCCAGGCCTGGGTGACATTAATCCTTTCAGTGAAAGATTGTGGCAATAAATCTGTGTAAGGGGCGGTGAGGTCTGATGCATGAAGACAGTTTAAAACAACTAGAGATGTGTACTGTAGCTCGTCTGAACGATTCACACCTGCCAAGTGACACCCACACATTTTATTGTGCCTGTCAGTCTGCCCAAGCCCAGAAGGGAGGAAAAAAGCTGGTTTTTTTTTCTCCTCGCTACTCCTGTTACTGCCCTTCTGGGCGTTTGTGAGGCAGGTAACCTCCCTTCTCCCACTGACCCATTTGCCGAGGTGTCTCTCGTGCTAAGATACTGCATCCCGAAAAAAGGAAGCCAGTCAGGTACAGCTCTTTGAAAAGGGCCTCTGTGAAGGGTAGAATACATGCAGTGAGGAGCCATTATGCCAGGGCTTCCCCGGGGCAGAGTAGATGGAAATGTTATTTTCAAGAAGAGGTACACAAAGATCACAGCTTTTTATAGCTCTGACCTCTTCAGACCAAAACTCCAGGCCAGAGAAATTATTTTTTTCCAAGCCTCATGATTTGTGTCTGACTACGGGTCCTGCAGCATTGATGCCTGTCTGAACACAAGCCATGCCTGTGGCATGAAGGACTGATCTTCCCCAATCTCGCCTTCCTTCTGGGGCAGAAAAGGCAGTGAGGGCTTAAAAGAGGCACATTCTTCCTCTGCCCCTCTTTTCTTGCTTCCGTGCATCCCATCATCTTCTCTCAGGGAGAAGGTGAGAGACAAATAGAGAATGCATCTACCTTTCCTCCCGCCCCCACTCCAAGCACAGAAAAATGCAATGAGAGCAAACTGTGCCCTGAGTTACCTTTACCAAGCCCTTTTAGGCTTGGGAAGGGAAATAGGCTATTGCTAATGCCACCTTGAGATGCAAAGTTTCAGAAAGGACAGAGAAGAGCTCAGCCAGGAGCTGCAGGAGCAGACCTGGAAGAATGAGGTTGCTCTGGAGATGAGGCTCTCCAAAACATCTGCAGAAAAGACAAGGGTACATACACATGTTTTGGGGCTAACATGGAGTAAAGTACAAGCATTACTTGAATGATGCCTAAAGGGAAAGCTGGGAAATCCTCATCTTCAACAGGGTCCAAATAATTTTGGCTTTATGCATCTTGAGACAATGAGTTTAAGGTCTTTTTTAATTCCCCCTGCCACATATATGTGGATGCAGACAGTGGAGGAATGTCCCTCTGCATATGTGTGTGTATGTGTGTGTGAGAAACAGGGAGTAAAAAAACACACAGTTATCTTCTTTGCGTGGTCTAAGGTGTGTGGGAAGGGATCTGACTCAGCATTTGGGGTTAGGCACTCCACCAGAGAGAGAAGTAACTCAAGACAAAAGTTGGGAGATGACACAGTTACAGGGAATCTCAACGTAAGCTGTATAGGGGTTTCATAAATACTGTTCCTCTGGTTCTCTGACTGACAGGAGGTTGTGCTCCATCTAAAACCAGGGCAGCTCACAGGGGTCTCGCAGGAAGACAAGAGAGGGTGGTCCATCAGCCTGGCTTAGCACTGAATCATTTAAACAGAACTCTGCCTTCAGTTCTTCCTGGGAGATTTCATGCATCTGATTTAACATCCTAAATAAGATATCAAATATTAATACAAAATATTGCCTCTACCTCAGGGACTCAAAAGCTGTTCTTGCCATAAACTCAAGACTTTCATTAAATAGGCTGGGGCTGCAGCTGTACTGTTCTTATAGAAACAGATAACTTTTCCTGTGTCAGGGTGCTGCTGTGGTAGAGCTATGAGAGAGGGAATATGAGAGAAAACAGTATGGAGCAAAAGAGATGATGGAAGAAGAGATACAGGGAACAGAAACCAGAAAGTAGCAGCTGGGGAAAGAAGGATCAAAGAAAGGAATGAAAGTGTTATTGATCATGGGCAGGAGAAAATAGGCAAAAGAATGGGAAAAAATATGTGGCAATTATGTGGCAAAGGAAAGAGAAAGAGAAAGAGAAAGAGAAAAGCTTGTTTCTGATTCGTAAGGCTAAGGCATGTCCTGAGGGGACCAAGGAACTACTCGGGAAATTCTGGGAAACCGCATATGATTAATAATTAGCTGCAAGATGGAGTTGAATTTTTTTTCCTTTTGGCTTTTTCCATTTTTTTCCCTTTGCTCACACTGCAAGGAGAAGTTCACCAGATCAACCTTCAGGAGCCAGCCCCTGGGCTGGCAGCAGAGAAACAATACCCAGGCATTCATACCTCAAACAGGAGGTGAGGTGCAGTGGTGGCCTCTGGCAAGTAGGCACTAGCACATGGTTTATCAGTGGTGGAGGTACCTCACAAATCTCGGCAATTCCTACCCTCCTACAGTCTGGACTGTGCAGCCAGTCTGACTCAACGACTAAAACAGCCCCCACCTGCTTTGGAAGTATTATCAGTGCTGTTTTGTCCTGTGAATTAAAGACCTTTCCTGGCTCTGCAGCTGCCTTCAGTTGGTCCTGCTTTGTACAAATCCTTTCCCTTCTACACTACAGCACAACCCAATACTAGCATGTAATGCCAGAGGGTTTTAGCTAAAGACAGACTTCCAAATGAGAGAAATGAGTTCAACACTCTCCACAATGCTTTGCCACAGGTGATCTTGTGCTTTTGTTCTGCTGATTTTTAGGGATTGCTACCCAAACGTCTAAAGGCAACAATAAAGAAGATAGATGAAGGAGCAGCACAGTGTTAGGTTTGATTCTTCAAGGTCCCCATCTGCTTCCACAGTGGATGGTCAGTAGAGGGGAGTAACACATTCGCAGGTGGCAGAAAAAGACCCTCTTTTTATTTTTTTTGGAGATTAGATTTTTACAATGTGGCTCATTTGACCAATTGAATGCAAATGCAATTCCTGGGTCTGCCACATTTCAGGCTAAAAGGAATCACAGTTTGATCAAGCAGTCTGACCTTCTGTGCACTGCGGGCCTTTCCTATTCTTATTCCATTGCCACTGTAATGGCAGGAAGAACTTGTGTTTCATGAAAGCATCTTTCTTTTAGATGAGCATTTAGTCTTGATTCAAGGAGAGCAGGGGATGTGATGTCCACATCTTATGTCAGTGCTGTTTCCTGGCCGACCATCCTCTCTGTTGAAATTCATGCTTTGCCTCCAGCCCAAATTTGTCCAGCTTCCAGTCAGTGACTCCTGCACTATTTCTTTTCTGCTAGGTTACAGAGACCCCTTTACTAGCTGGCATTTTCTCCCCATGAAGGTACTTGTAAGTTGCAATCAAATCACTTCTCTGTCCTGGTTTTGATAAACTAAACAAACTCGACACTGAGATTCTCATAGAAAGGCACTTTTCCCAGCTCTCTATTAGTTGCTATTTGTTTTTACCTTTGGTTTTTCAGCATCCTTTAAAGGATGGACACCAGAGCTGAGCATAAGTATTCTCAACTTAGTCTGATTAATGAGGGGAGACCTCATTGCAGTATACAGCTTCCTTGTGAGGGAAAGGGGAGGGACAGGCACTGATCTCTTCTCTCTGGCAACCAGGACCTGAGGCAATGGCCTGAAGTTGTGTCAGGGGAGGTTTAATTTGGATACTAGAAAAAGGATTTTCACCCAGAGGGTGGTTGGGCACTGGAACAGCTCCCCAGGGAAGTGGTCACAGCACCAAGCCTGACAGAGTTCAAGAAGCACTTGGACAATGCTCTCAGGCACAGGGTGTGACTCTTGGGGATGCTCCTGTGGAGGGCCAGGAGTTGGACTCCATGATCTTTGTGGGTCCCTTCCAACTCAGCATATCCTGTGATTCTGTAATACTCTCACAAGAACATAAAATAACCTCTCTATAACAGAGAAGTAAGAAACAATTTTTTCTTCTGCATCGAAGGCTCTTATTATCTCTCTTTGTCAAAGAGTGGTACAAGATGATCATTGCTTGTCTGGCTTTGCCACTAGATCCTCTCCAGAGTCGATGTGTCACAAGGCACTTGTGGTAGGAATAGCTTGTGCTCTTTCTTCTTAGTTTTTCATTGAACCATGTCAAAATGCATTTTATCTGTAAGCATCCACTTGCTATTGAATGCAATTCAGGGTCCATGACTGCTTTTTTTCTTATATTTACTACTCTGCCAAACTTTATTTCTCTATAAACTTTACTGGCTGGGATTTTTTATTTACTTCCTGATCATTAGGCATCAGGCCCATTCCTGATTGTGGAGCTGTGTGAGACACCATCCCCATATGAAGAGTTGTTCTTCCCAACAACTCTTTTTAAAGGCCTTACAGCTGTTTATCCTTAACCCATTTATGATGTGCTTTATGGATGTTATAACATCATCACAGGTCTGGTTTTTAATCAGAATATCATGCACTGCTAAGTGAAGAGAAATCTGTATGGTTATCTTCTTCAGCTAAACTTGCAAGTCCAAGAAAATCACAACAGGTTTGACACGTTGATTGGCATTAATTATATTTCTTCTCATTACTTTGTCAGCAGCGGACATCTGGCCATCTGACCTACCATTACTTTGAACAAGCTGCTTGCATTTTTTTGCTATGTTAACACAGCATTAGAGTTCTCTTGGTCTTCTGAGATTTTGCCTCCATGCCGAGATTTGTTTACTGTAGATTACTGGCTCTAATCAACAGGTGACACAGTGAACTCCTTTGGACTCTTGGGTAAAAGTCATTCAGATCTGGAAACATTAAAATATCTGACCTTAACGGGTGATGTTTAATAGCTTAGGACACTAATGGACTGGAAAGCACTTCTTCATCTCTTACAATGTCGCTGTGTTTTTTTTAATACAGACCTGAAGAAGTACTTAAGTCAGTCTGCTTTTTTCCAAGATGTAATAAAATACTATCTCCATTAGTCATGAACCTTGATAGAATTTATTTCGTTCCTTAGACACTTAAACTTCTTATTGTCCTTAACTCTACCACGTACTTGTTTTCAACTTATGTTTAGTTTCCTTTATCAATTTTCTATATTCATGACTTCTAATTTATATTGACTGTCATCTGTTTTCTGGTACAGTATAACTCATTTATCGTACATGTCTTCCCAGTTTCTGATTGCTGCTTTGACTTTGCAGCTGAATAAGGATGATGAGTTCTCAAGGCAAAGCATCCCTTTTGTTGATTGAAAAGATGTACTTTTTTTCTAGCAAACTTTTCTGTAAGACCTGCCAATTTTCATTCATCTTTCATGCCTAATTTTTCCCCATCAATTTCACTTGTATTTTTCTTCTGCTGTTGAGAAATTAGCTCATTGCAACTGCCCTCTGTTTGCCCACATTTAATGTAATCATCTCGCAGTCATTATCATCTGTAATTTTAGAAACCTTTAAACTCTGTCAGCCCCAGCATATATCCTTATAATCAAAGCTCATTAAAAGAGTGCTTTCATTTTTTTTCCTTTCTGCATTAGGTATGAAGAAGAGACAGGTGCTTAAAGAATAACTCACCTTATTTTCTGCTTTGATTTAGCACTCTGGAACATCCCTGTACCTGCATGCCTCCTGAGTTTTATTAGGTAACACATTAATCCATATGCATTCAACATCCTTTGGTTCTGGATTATCAATAACTCTAAATCAAGTAATGACATCTTTAATGCAGACTGCCACCTCCACTTCTTTTTTCTGCTCACTTATTCCTAAACCGATTAAGCCCATAGATTTTAACATTCCAGTCGTGTGAATTGCCCCACCAGGTTTCATCAATGCCAATTATATCCATGAGAATTTCTAATTCTTTTGCTTGTTACAGAGTCTCTTTGCACTGCAGCATGAGCAGCTGAAACATTTCTTTCCCTATATGCTGCCATCTCAGAGCAGTTTGTCTGTGATGAGCTGAGTTCAGTGTCAGTTTTTCACTCCTGCACTCGTGGCTTGTCTCACAGGGTGTGGAATGTGTGATCTGGTATCAGGATTGTATCAACATCCGTGTTTTATAACAATGCTAGAGGCTAGCTTTTGAGACAGCTTGCTCTTTTGCCTACAAGAACCATAAAAATTACTGCATTGGAACTTGGCACCTGTCAAGTCTGGCTGTCTTCAGTAAGCTCATGGTAAGATATTTAATGCCAAGACATACTAAATAAAGGAAGGCAAAGATGTCTTTGTTTCTCCTATCTACAGCTGCAGAGTTTTGTGGGAGTTAGTGTGAAAGGTACCTCTAGTGCTTTGGTGCAAAGATGATGAGACAGAGTCCAGGACACAGCTGGATCTGTGCAACTGCTCTGGAGGGAGGGAGCCCCTGAGATAGTAGCCATAAGGCAAGACAGAATATTTCTCTCTAAGCTTTTCAGCTACGTCTTTCTTGTCTGAGTTGCTTTCCCTCTAGCTGATTATCCCAGGGTTTGTTGAAATGGGGCCAGTGGTGCTGGCCATGTCACATGCTCAGCTGTTTGGCAGTAGACTGGGAATCAGTGGCATCTCTCCATCTTCCCAAGGGTTTTCAGAGGGCAGTGTTTTAAGTCGTGCAGGCAGGAGCTTCCGAGGCAGATGAGCAACTGTCCATCGTAACAGGATGCCTTGTCTGCAGCCTCCCTGGGACCTGGGCTGCAGGGACTCTTTGCTGAGCAGGGGACTGCTGGTGAGATAGGAGAAAAACCTTTGCAGCAGAGGACATCAAACATCAATAATAAATGTGAGACCGGAGATCTGGAAATACTGATAGTCATACACATATAGATAGAGTGATAATATAGATTTAAATTTCATTATAATCCCTTGAAAAAGATCTTGTTTTTTTATAAATGGCCAATCCCACAGGTGGTTTCCCAGCCCATAGCAGGCTTGTTGGGGTCTCTGGGAGCAGGCCAAAGGGTGAGAGCCAGCATTGGTTCTTCCTCTGGAGCAAGACAAGCATCTACTCAGCCAGCATCCTCACCTCCTCTGGAAGGGAAAGACTCTTCAGTTACACTCCAACGATGGCTAATAGGGAACAAACCCAAGCAAGGAAAAACAATTCTCCCTAGCAAAACACGTACCTTTATCAGAAATTTGCTTGTGGTCCATGCTTATCATTAAACTCTCAACCACAATGTTTTATCACTAAGTGCAACACCAGGCAGAGATGTTATTTGCTCATATGCCTCAGCTTGCTCTTGTTCAGCATAAACAAACAAACAGTAAACACCCAGGAGGGCAATGAGTGGTTTGTCTGGGAATTGCAGTATGTAAAATGGCAATTACTCTAAAATCTGCTTCCGGTTGTATGTTCACAACACAGCTTCTGTGTAAAAACCTGTGGGATATTGTTCTGCTTGCTGCAAGCCATAGTTTCCACTGCCATTGGACATGGGTCAGGATGGGTACCTTATTCCTTTGCCTCAGACTGCAAACCCTTTGCCTGCCTCTGATCCATCTCTTCCCCAGCCACATTCAATACATCGTGAGTGTCAAGTCACCAAGTGCCAGCACTTGTGTCACTCTGGGCTAAGGAAAAGCCCAGGTGCCTGATGCAATGCAAATAATTTGGGAGATGCTTGGTCACCTCTCTGCTGAGTCAAGCGTTTAAAAGAGAATACATCACAGGAAGGGGAAAATCAGCTGTTTCCTCAGCCTTTCATCTGTGTCTGAATGATAAAATGGAAGAGGAGCTCAGCTCCATCTGAACAGTATTAATCGTGGCTGGATTGTCAGCGGTGCTACAGGCAAGAAGGTTTAGCAGTAGTGTGGGTGAAGAGAAGCATATTTGTCACAACAGCTTAGGGCTCCTCAGTGCTGTCAGGGGGTTCTGGATTGAAACCGTGGGATGATGAGGATATGTTGTCAGGTGCCTTTCCTGGCACCCTGACATCCCAGTGAAGACTACAGACAAAAAAAAAAAATCACTGCACTGCACTGCAACACGCCTTGGTGGTGCTTAAAGAGTGCTCTTGGAGGGAGCCAGCTGAAGACATGGGCACCACAATTCCTACTGCCTAAGCTCTGAGCAAAGCATGATTTACATCCCAAGCCTTCCTGTGCAAATGTGCTCCATGCCTTCAGGTCTGAAGTGTCAGGATTTATTCTACCAGACTCTGAGATAATATGACAAATTTGCATCTTCAACTAGATCTCACAGATTCCACCAATTCCCCCAGCGTGTAGCTCTACTTTGTTCCATCACTAGCGGCTCTCTTTCTTTCAGCAGGACAGCTGAGGGAATGACATGTTCATGGTAAATAAAAGAAATAGCAGATAACACTTATGTGTGTAAACTGCCCTGTGGGTCATATATTCAGCCTGCAGTGGGAAGAACCAGGATTATGACCAGAAGTTTAGCTTGCAATGGAGAAAAATCCTGCAAGCTTTCATAATGCACACACTACTATCCTGCTGCTAGAATGTGCAGTGATTTAGGAACATATGAATGCAAGAGTTCTCCAAGGTGATACGGGCCAGTCCCTGCCTAACAAAAGCAATGGTACCACACTGCTTCTTATAAACTGATCAAGTCCCCAGTAGCCCCATGTGGCTTGACCTCTCCCACCCTTGGACCCCACGTAAGACCAAGGGCTGTGAAAGACTTTGAAGCATGTAAACAAAGAGAAGCAATACTTCCCACAGTGGCAGAGAAAGTTCAGCTGCTGAACATTGATACATTCAAGGGAATCAACTCACTGAGCCCTAAATGTTACAGAACCCAAATTAGCTGTCCCTAACCATCAGGTTATTGAAAACTTGTGCTTCATTCCAATGTTAGTCCAAACCAAACAGACAGAGGAAGAGGAAGAAGACTACAGCCTTCCTATATGTGTTGGTAGAAATATTTATTGAAACTTATGTCTGTAAATGTAGAATTTTCATTCTGTGGTGGCTTGTGCTGACCAAGAGTGGTTACAGCTGTTCCACAGGATGGTGAGGCTGAATGCTGAGCGGGTGCTTTGTGTCTTTAAGTCTGTCTATAAAGCTCACAGTTTTAAAAGATGCTGCATTAAACACTAGTTATTATAATAATATACACATTGATCCAGGCCCAGAATTTTCAGTGTTTCTCTTAATGGGAAGAGTCCCAAGAAATGCTAACCCTACTTTTGGTCTTCCATTTGCTGTCACATATTTCCCTAACCTTACTCTTCTTACTTGCATCTTCGTTAAACTAAGAGATCACATCCTTCTCAATCTTTCTTTAACAGGAGCCTCCCAAGCAGATAATCAGTCATGTCACCCATCTCTGAGCTACTTCCATTTCTACTGCTACCACTTGATGGCTGGTGACTAGGAATGAACACAGTATTCCACGTGAAAGCACACTATTGATTTATTGAATGGCTTTATATTTTCAGTAGTCTCTTTCACGCACGCTTTCTTGCTACTGATGCCAGAGGAGTAAATGGATAAAAAATGTCTCTCAAATGCACTAAAATGGAAAATCTCAAGTATAATCTCTTCCTCCCCCTGGAAAAGTAACACATCTGACACCCTCTTTGCTGCAGAAAGTGCATATCCATCTTGGCTCTTCAGAGAGGTGAACTTTTGACTTCCAGTGTGACTTACAAGAAAGTTGGTATTTATTGTGTTACTGTCCATTTGCAAAGTACCTGAGAACTGGGATTCAGTTAGCTGAAAATGTGAATAGCTTTTGTTGGGCTGAGATATGTTAAAGAAGGGAATGCTAAAGGACTTTTCTTTGCCAGTAACCATTTCTGTAAGTGGATTTTAGCAGTAGGCATCTGTAGCTGTTTTAACAAAGTATTCTTTTTTTCATATAAAATATATGGGTCATCCATAACAGTTATAAATATGATAGCATAAAAATATATAGCTAAACTGAATTCCTGAAATCCAGAATATGTACAGATGCTCTCAGCCTAGGTAATAAAAACCTCTTTTTCTTTAAGGCCTTTGTTCTGAAATTTCCCCTATGAATATACCATCACCTGGAATGCAACACATTAGCAAACTTTGTCATGCCTAAAAATATAATTTTAAGATGAGACCCTCTTTTACACCATATCCTGTGGAAAATAAAAATCAAGAACTTTCATGAAGTCAATAGTCACTGATTCCTTCTGGCCACGTCTGGCATGCTCTTCTCAGCCATCTCATGGATCCCTAATAGGTGCAGCTGGACTTTAAGGGTAGAAGGAGCATTTTCCTCGTGCCCCTAAAGTAGCAGTGTGGACACACTCACAGGCAGCTGTGGACTGAATGCTGGCAGCCCTCCTGCTGACTCTGAGGTTTTTCTGCTCCTGTAAGGACTTAAGGATGAGGACTGTAGACATACAGGCACTTGGACTCTATCTATCTTGGCATATGCCAGTGTAGATAAAAGAGTGTATGGCTACATGCTGAGGCTGTCTGCTAGAGCCAATTGACAAGAAATAAATGAAAAGCATAACAGTTGCCATTATCATCGAGTGTCTTTTAGACACCCTCACTGACCAGGAGCTGTGTCTCACAGAATGCGTAATGAAACAGGCAGGAAGATGACTTTGCATCCACCTTTCTGTCTATTGTCCTCTCCAGAGTCCAGCACTGAAGTTTCTCAGAGCACAGCCACACTGCATGGTCCACTACATGGTTCAGGAGCTAGTCCTAATAAAAACAGGCAGCTGTGTGAGTAATGACAAGTAATTTACTCTATTTTGGGCATTGAAAGTCAGCTGAAGTTATCATTATTGGTGTAGAACTAATCCAGTCCTGGAGACCAAGCTCAGTTTCCATTATAGCCATGACTACAGGAATGAACACGAGAAGTTTGCAGAACTTTATTATTTACTCATGACACCACTTTTGTTAGCAGGTCTCCTATACATAAAGATCTTTCCTGGGTGCTTATAACAGGCATTGAGCCATTAGTATGGACTTGCAAGTACCAAGTGTGAATCTTTAACTCTGAGTGTATCTAGGGAATTAAGAACAGTTGTGCCTCTGAATTTTAGCCAACATGTGTTTGATGTCAGCCTACCTATCAGCAGGCAGCGCAGGTGCTTAACAGACAGGGATGTAAAAAATAATGTCTAAGAAGTTAGGGCACCATGCAAATACCTTTGGATTAAGAGTTTGCTAGACATGATGCATTTTAAAGTGACACGGAGAGCTTCTCAGTCTGTTAGTTGATCGTGCTCATGTTTATCACCAAAGAATCTGAATATTTAACCACAAATGCACACAAATCCTAAAGTGAGGCAGCAGGGAAGTGGTGGTCAGCCAGCAGGGGTAGAGACAGCTCCTCTCTAAACAGCTTTTTTAGCATCACACTCTACTGCTATGACCAGAGATACTGCAGTGGTGGGAACATGAGGAGATAAACAGATGCATAAAATAGATTAAATGTTTCAGGATGATAAGGTTCAGGTCACTAACCATTAGTTTGATGGGTCAAGTGCAGTCCCCCTCCTTGTACGTTTCCAAGATCAGAAGAGACAAAGCCCTGAGCAACTCAGCCTGATCTCATAGCTGGCCCTGCTTAGAGCAGGGGATTGGACCAGATGATATCCTGAAGTCCTCGCATTCAACTTGAATTAAATTACTCTGTGGTCCTGTTGCCAGGGTCCCAAATCAGTGCTCTGATGCCAGAGCTTCTTCAGTCCGTCATGCTTTCTTAGCTGACTCCAGTCTTGCTATTAGTTTCACTCCTTGCAATGAACACTTTGAAAACATTCTGCATTCAACGAAGCCACAGGTCTAGAAAAAGAATATCAACAGGGAATTTGTGAAATTCACAGCCAGAGCTCTGACTAAAATTGATGAACAGTAACTATAAAGTCCCATCAACTTTCCCCAAACACATTTATGTTTCATTGGGAATAGCAAAACACGGTGCCTGTTTTCCACTCCTGACATCTCCTCACAAATATATAGCTTTCAATTTTTTTTCAAAGTTTCCCCCACCCCCAACTTTGTTTCATTTAGATATGATCACTGAATCATAACTTCTGTTTCATTTCATCTGGACCATCTTTCATCAGTCATATTAAGCAATTTAATCCAATTTAATTTCTAATACAAAAATGTTTGTTTGTTTTAATACCCCTTCCTCAGCCTAAACAAACAAAAAATTGGAGAAGAATCAAGTGCTTATTTTATTCTGAAGAATTAAAATCTCTAAGGGAACATGCATTTCTCATGAGCATTTGTTCCTTTGAAAACTCAGTTTTTGTTAAAAAAAAAAAACGAAACCAAGAAAAGCAAGCCTTTGATGAATGTATTAGCAGTTCATTCTAACCAGGATAATAAATGAAATGCTCTCGAAGCAGAAAGAACCAAATAGCCTCTTAAAACAGATAACTGCCTGTGATAGCTTTTTATGGACTGATGAACTTGGCACAGCATGCTCCTACCTTGCTTCCTCAAGACACTTTCCCGCCTCCAGTTTAAGGCTACTGTGCTATAGAAATCCCTACAGCATGGCAGGAATCTCTCTGTGAATGTCTGCAATGCATATAGGGGCTATATATAGTCTGAAATCAGGTTAATTGTCTATAATAGTGCCCTTCACTCTCTTTGTCAAGTTTATAATTGCTGAAAGATGTCACCCTGACAACTGCTGAGACTGAAATGCCCCATCTTCCACAGGAGAGTGGAATATACTCTAAATGTACGACAGATTGCAGCAACTTTTCATCCCTTCTGATCAGTTTGGGTATAAGGGGGACAACTGTGGTGACAGCTTTAACCTTGGCTGTTCCTCAGGAGCAGCAGGACAGGATTGTCTGCAAGAGGCAGCCACTGGTAGCCAATGGTAGCCACTTACGGCTACTTTTGAGTGGAAGAAATTTGAGGTAGTCATATTATTTCAAAGTCAGAAGCTTCACACATTTTTATGTGTATGCATATTGATGTATAATGCATCCTTGCCACTCTGTGAACTCCTGGTGCAACACTGTTAATACAGGACAACTCCTTGGAGTATGACGCTCATGGCATAAAGCAACCAGGAGAAATTATTGTCACAGAGGTGATCACAGCCAGGTGGTGCCCTCATTGACCAGGCACAGTCCCACAGCACCAGGCAAGGTGCTGATTGAGGCAGAGTCCACTGACAGCCCCAAGCAAGGTAAGGTGGTGAGTAAAGTCCAGGTTCCCACCAGGGAACAAGATGAGACCTTCTACAAGGTGGGCCCAGTATATCTCCAGAAAAAGAATTAATTAAGCCAGGACAGCACTGAGCACAGGTACATGGGCAACACAACCCAGGAGATTTATTGAAGCTCAGGTTTGGGCTAATGGGCAGAGGTAAGCCAGCCAAGGCAGTTCAGGTCTGTTAGTGCCCTCAAGGCATGGCAGATAAAAAGTTGTAAATAAAGGGGAGCACGATTAAACAGAAAACGTGAGCACTGAACCGCAGGGAGCTGGCTTATAGCATCTTGTGCCTTAGGGCTAAGTGTGAACTGATTATTCCAAGTTTTTTGTGGGTTTTTTTTTTTTTGGTAAAGGGTAGAAAGTATTTTCTTCATGCATTGGCATGCAGGCAGTAATAGACAGGCACAAAGGATACATCACTCAGCATCACTCAGCAGAACAGCTGTGGATTCAACACAGTACAGCAAGGGATATTAGGGAAAAATCAAGGGCAGGGGAAAGGAATAGTTTAGCCTGTGCAAAAACAACAGAATTTGCTCAACAACCCAGTAGGTGAAAACGACCACTGCTGCCAATTGTCGTGCGTCAAGGTCTAAGTGGATCACAGTCAGGAAGGCATTTCTTTCCAAAATGTACATGAAAACATGAGGCGTGCCATCGGCTATTTTACTACATCTTAGAACACATCTGTCTGATCATTTTTTAGGAGACTGTACTATGATAGATGATGAACAGAGCTGGTCTAGCATGAAAACTTCTGCTATTCCTCTGGCTCCTTTGGATATGCCAAGCTGCGTGCCCCCAGGAGATGGGCTGTGGGAGCCTGAAGCACAAGGTGTGAAGATGAGGCAGCAACGGGGATTACAATAATCAGAAGGAT
Organism: Dicrurus megarhynchus; assembly: GCA_013399195.1. Taxonomy (NCBI): domain Eukaryota; kingdom Metazoa; phylum Chordata; class Aves; order Passeriformes; family Dicruridae; genus Dicrurus; species Dicrurus megarhynchus. Next base: position 528,800 of record VXAD01007024.1, read on the forward strand.
CTTTGTTTCTGTCTGGAGGCATGGTTAGGACTTGTTAATTTCTTTGGGCCCATCCCTAGGAAAATGTGGCATACCACTCTGAGCTCTCCCTGCACACACTTCATGTGTTATTTGCACATGAGGAGGAGACTTAGACAGCAGATGCTGCAGAAAAGGGAATCAGTGAATATTTATTCAGATTCTGCACAGCTGCTCATCTCCACTCCTCCCCCACTGTCTTTTGTTTCTTATTCATGAGGACGGGTCTGAGAGGGGTTCTGTCTGACATATACGTTTGGGACACAGCTGTGGCGGGGGGGTTTCTGCATTAGGAAGGAGAAATGTTGTAATTAAAAGCATTCTGACATGTAGTTCAAGAGCTGTAAAGCACAGCACATCAGCAAGGAAGCCACTTACAGGGCCTGAATGGGAGAAGGGAGCAAATTGCAGACACCCCCCACAGAATGAAGATTATTTGCATGAACCACTCATGAAATAATTACCAAGAGCAACAAAAAGCAAAGTCTGTTTGCTAATGATTCATGAGCTGGATAAAGGCTTGAATTAGTTGTATAATTTATTTGTAAAAATAATCTAGCCAGCTGTAATTAGAAGGCTGGATAGAGTGATCTAGAAAGAGAAGGAAATCATTCCCAACAGCACATGACCTTCCAGAGGGTATTGCTGTTTTTGAACAGAAGCATTCCTAAGAGCCTGTGAGCTTGCCTGGGTGCAGCATGGATCTGGTGGAGGCCTAAGAACCAGGATGCTCTTTTCTTTTTTTTTTTTTTTAAGTGTAGGGATCCTTTCCTTTCTTGGCTTTGGCCTATTTGAGCAGTTGGTACTATTCCCAGTGGCTTTTGGGTGTAGATCAAAGCACTGCTGAAATCACTTTCAAGTCAAGCAGAGAGCATTTGGAATTAGATCAGCAACTAGCTTCATTTAAAAACAGTTAGAGATTTTCTGTTGAGAAAAAAAAGTTGTTTTTTTTTTTTAAACATGCTAGGGCATTAACTTTCCTACACATTTCTCCATATGGTCCAGGTCCTCTCCCCAACTCCAGCTCTTAGAGAGACTCAGATAGGGATGCCCCTTGTGTGAAGCACCATCCTCTGGGGACAGCACCTCTAACCCATGATAAATATCCACAGGCCTGTGTGTGATCGATCCCAGAACTGCTCGTTTCGCTTGCCAAAGCCTTCAGCTCAAATGGTTCCTTGTCTGTCAGCTGGCCTGACCCTGACACCAGTGGCAGAGGCTGACAATTCTGCCTTGTCCTCGGCTTTGCTGCAGGGCCGCTCCCTTCTCCCCCGGGCGGGGGGCATGGAGCTCAAAGAACTTGGCTGGGCAGCAGCAGGAGGGGAAAGGGGCCACTGGCAGGTAGGAAGCTCTTGGTGGTGTCATGACACTGTGAGGAGTAACCCACCTATGGCTTTGTGCAGAACATTGTCCCATCATCCTCACAGAGCCACAAGCCAGCTTTTGCTACAGACTTGTTCCCCTCAGCACTCACCTCCAGCCACATATGCACACTAACAGCATGAAAATGAGGAGGCAGCCCCTTAGAAGTGATCTGCCTCCCCTGGGCCAGTGAAGAGTTCCTCTCTGAGCTCTGTCTCCGTGTTTTGGCCCAGCAACCTGTGTGACTGGACCCTCCTCTGTTCGAAAGGAAAATCCTCTGGACGGAAATCAGGCACTGGATGACCCAAACATCAGCTGTTGTGTCAAACTCACCTCTGCTGGTCTGTAGTTTAATCATCCCTGCCTGTTTTTGTTGACCTGCTCTGAAGCCCTTGGAACAACACTTAAAGGGGCCTTTCCTTGACATTTCTTTGCAGTGAAATGTCAAAGGGACTGTTGCAGCTCTCCATTGCATGAGGAAGGAACAGAGGATAATATGCTAACCATGCCCTAGGTTTTCTAACAAAGGGCTCTCCTCTAAACTATAAGAGTATTTCCTTACAGCAGGAGAGGTGACAAAACTCTCTTTCCTACTCATGGGGTGCTGCAGTTCAAGCCAAGCCCTTCCTGGCCTTCCCATTGCTGGAGTAAGCTCCATCCTGCTGCCAGGGAGGGCCAAAGCTCTGCTGGTGCCAACCAAAATAGGCTGAAAGCTTCACATAGGAGTTAAAAGGACCTCACATGGGGAGAAGCCTAATTTTAATTAGCTTTGCAAATCAGTGTAATCATTTTAAGGATTTGGAGATTGGCCCTCTAAGGTATATCTGGGAGCTACAGCAGAATTTTCATCTTTCCCGGGGGAGAATCAGCAACATTCAAAGAGAAGCAAGTCCCTTAGATACTGAAAAGCAACTGTTTGTTGCTATCTATGTAACAGTCCTGTACAGAGGGGTTTGAGAAAAGGGTGGGTGGGAAGGGTTTCCACCAGATCAAAATAAGACTGTGAATCATCAATGTCACACTGTTATGAAAATGTGTAAGACCATACTCAGATGTATGGCTAGACTCCTGTAAAGAGCCTGGGTAATCCTTCAGCATCCGTGATTGGTATGATCTCATTCAGACAACTGGCATCACACTTCAAAATGTTTGTGGATCAACTGGGCAGAGTCTGGGAGGAGGGTGCCAACAAAGGTCAGCGGTCGAGAAAACAAGATGTGTGAGAAAAGACAGAGAGTACTGCCTAAGCTAGAAAAGATGACAGTGGTTGAGGAGGAGGATGTGAGGCACAGTCTTCAACACATAAAAGGCCACTGCAAAAAGTATGGGATTTTTTTTTTTTTTCATATCTGTGCTGGGGAAAGGAAATGTAATGAACTGCAGCAAGAGGAATTTAAGGCTACAGATGCACTGAAGTAGATTGTCTTGGATGGGTGAGTTTCCATCATGGTGACATTAGATAAATATCTGCCAGGAATGGCCCAGATACAGGTAATTCTATTTTGGGCAGAAGATGGGTAAAATGAATGTCTGAGGTCCCTTTTAACCCATATTTTTTTACTAGTCTACATTCAATATGATAAAGCCTCCCACTAGTCACACGAAGGGGGATAGAGTTCTGGCACTGGAATGCAGGGATAAGGAATGGACATTTGTTCCAAAGGTTGCTGAGCCTTGAGAAGGGAATCAGAGAATTTCCAAGTCAGAATACAGCATCCAAAAGGATTAATTTCATGCATTAGAATGCCAAGCAGGATGCTGTCCACACATCATTAGGAGTCAAGGCTTTTAAGATCTGCTCTCCGCTGGCACAGAAAACAAAATTTGCCCCAGTAGCCTGTGTAAAAGCCATAAAAATAAAATTCTCCCTCATGCCCAGTTGCAATGCACTGGCTACTGAACTAGATTTGTTTGTCGCCTTCCAGCAGCGCTGCCAGAACAGCAGAAAGGTGCACAGAACACTTTGGGATGGAAGTTTCTCCCCACAGAGCCATATGGCCACAAGCAGATAACGCTGTGAGCAGCATTCATTAACAATTTCCAAATCTGCAGCAGCTGGAGCGTGGGATCATTTAAAACATGACTGATTTACTTCCTGCAGCCTTGAAAAGGAGGGATCAGTTGGAACCCAAATGCACAACACATTCCTCTGAACTTATCAAACGAAGCCATACGCATCTCATTAGCATCACACACACACACTCACAGAAGTTACCTCTTGGGGAGGGTACTGGAGAGGCTCACAGGACAGCTGCTCGATGGAGCACTGGCAGGAGACCAGGTATCCCAGTTGCTGGGGTGGCTCCAGAAATTGAGCAGAATGGAGAAAGAGGGAAGAATATGTATAATAATCCAGATGAAAACAAAGTGTTGGGCTACTATTTTATTTGAGCTGCAGCAAGAACAACAATAAAAGCTGTAAGGACCATTCTTTAGGCAAAAGTGTTCTGTGAAGGCTTGTAATGAGCTGCACTCACCTAAAAATAGAGTGCAGGTTAACACAGTGTACCTTAATTTGTGGGACAGTGATCCATCTTTGTGCCCACCAGATGTTACTTCATTAATTATTGACAAACAACATGGCATTTCTATAGCACTTCATAGCATTAAGAGAGTTTTATAAATAGAGAGATAAAAAATTAATCAATCAATTTTGTTAGACAATTAACTAGCATCCACCATTTTAGTCTGAGATGATGCCAAGATTTTCCTTTTTTATAAAGCGTGCAAGAAGGGAAAGACTGAGCTTGCCAGAAAAAAAGAGAGAAATGCTTTCAGCCTAAAAAATGCAGAACAATTTCTGAATGTTAAGCAATGGGGTTAAATGTTTGGAGCTTCCAAAAATTTTGGGCACTGGGACGGAATTCATCTCCCTCCCTTGATTGAATGCAGACGTCTGCATCTAGGCTCATCATTGTGGACCTCTTTTATAGTCAGCAAAAAGAAATGAACCATGCCCTTCAAGTGCCTGTTCGTTGTGGCTGATCATAAAAAGAGATATGGTAGATGTCAAGGTCTGACGTAGGCATTGCACAGCTGGGGGAGAAGAATCCTCCCCTGACATCTCCTTTGAAAATCTGTCAGGAAAAATATTTTGAACTCCAGCCCTGGAGCTGCTGCAGTTTAGTTCCTTACAGAGGATGCAGGATGGTACCCCAGGGGAAGGATGGCCAGGCACGTGGCGGGCACAGGTCCCAGCTAGCACAGGAATGGCACTTGCTCTGCAAGGGCATTGTGTAAGGAGGGCACCTGCCAGAGGGCAGGGAAAGCTCTGCTCCTCCAGTACCTCTGCGTGGGCTCTGCCTCTGAGCTGCACTGCTGCAAAGAATAAGTGTCTGAGAGCTGAGTTGTGAAGGAAACTGTTGCCCAGGAATACACAGGCAGGTCTATCCTGGCTCTTTGGTTTGTGTTTAAGTTGTGGTGATGCTGGGGCTCCTGCTGGTTGCTGTAAGCACAGTGGGTAGTGGTCACTGGCTGCTGTGTCCCCTGCCACCCTGGCTCTGTGCCTTGCATGGCCTCTGTGGGCTCAGAGGGACTGAGGCAGTAACAGGAGGCTTTAAGCTGAAGAGTCATTCCTGATAAATAGGAACAGTACCCAGAAGCAGATTGCAGTAGTCCCTGCTCTGTGGTGTCTGCAAAAGGGCATCAGCTGATACACTGAGGTATGTGTCTTCTTTCAGCCATTTCCCCATAGCAAATGAACTGATGTTCGTTTTAAGTTTTAAGGTGCAAGAACGGGAGCACAGAGAGCAAGGTGCTGAGGAACAAGAGAAGAGAGAGCTGACATTGTGCAGGGAATACAGCATGCCTTAAGGCTCAGAGATTTGTGGTGTAAAACACCAGGACCAGGATCCCCTCTCTGTACAGCAGAACCCAGAACTCACCTGAGTATTCAGGATTTCACCTTCTCAGATGAAAGGACTGCAGAACTGTTAGAGGAGACAGGATGGGAGGAGAAAGGGGAAGGAAGAACTCCCATAAACAGAGACAAAAATCCTATTTCTTCATTCTTCTACTTTGAAGACCAAGACCAGAACAGTTCTTACCTTGGGGACAGCAGCATCCATCCCCACCAGTATTTTATAAATTTCACTAAAGACTTTCCCTGTCATTTTGTTTTAACATAATGTACAGTCACTGCAAAATGGAACCGATGTTTAAGGGAACAATACCATACAAAGCAAGAACAGCACTGGTTATCATTATCAAGATCATACTAACAAGATAAGAAGATTTAGTTGTTATGTGCTGCAAGACCAAAGACATGGCCATTCTCTTTTCAACTTTCTCCTATACAGGCTTTTCTGTGTTCATCTGAGTTGCCAGTCTCCAAAATATTCACGTGTTATTTAAAAAAATATACATATTCATGGAAACTTGTTAAGAGTACTTATAATGAGTTAACATAGATTCATACACTTTGTAAATAATGTCTAAAAATTTTAGAGTTTTTCTGTGTTTGTACTCCTGTGCAGTAGTCCTCAATGGGGATTTCACTGGCTGTTCCCAGGCTTGGAGGTGGACATGCAGCTACACAGGCTGATTGCAAAGATGGGATATATAGGAGAGGGCTACAAGGTATCTTATGAAATAATGGCCTTTTCTTCCCTGTTGTTCACCCCCTCCCTTCAAAAGAACTCTATATACTTTCATGTTGAGAGTAATGTCTTGATTACGAATAATCTTTCACTGTTCTTGTTTGATAGTCTTCCTTTAAACCTCTATCACATTACACATGCATAAGCATATCAACCATGGAATTTTCTTTCAAGATCAGCACCAACTAGGAAACGGTAGAGATGCCACTGGCCAAGCTCCTGTTATTGCTAAATTTTCTCCTCTTTCTGTAGTTGTACCTGGTTTCTAGAAGAAACACTACCCTGTTTGTCTTGTGCCACAAATGTTTGTGGCACCCTCCTGGCAGATAGAGATAATTCCTGCCCTGAGGAGCACTTGACTGCAGTTACAAGAAGAGAAGAGACGAGGAAAGAAAGTTCTTCAGAACTCTTAATATATTTTCTAATCGACATTTATTCTTTTTGTTTCAGCAGCTGTACACAGCGGGCCAAATTAATCTCTCGTAAATTGTTACTAATCCCTGTAAATATATATGAGTCTAATGTTTCCAGGCAGACTGAGAAACTGCCTGGCCACTTTCTATCTGCACAGGTTGCTTTCAGTGGGAAGAAGCAGATCCTGCAAGTTCAAAGGAGCTGCTCACCCTTGCAGTCCAAGCTAAGAAACTGGCCAAACTTCTGACAGCATGCAATTTCCCCATAAGATTTTGAGTATAGGTTGGGCTAAAATCATGTTTCTGAGGGGATAATGATACTTTCCCATTCTGATTGTAGGAAATTTGGAGAAGTAAAAAAATAAAAAACATTTCAAATTTTTGTAACCCTCCAGAAGTGTTACTTCGGGCTGCTGCTCAAATCACCTGAAACATTTTGCTCTTCCCCACATTTTCTTTTAATAAAGACGGTTCTATCAGTGCATTATTTATTCAGTTCCTAGCAGCAGAGCAGCTTCACAAGACTCTCCTGGTTGCAGTCATTAATGGCACCAATCAAACCTGAAGCTGAAATACCCCAAATTTATTAAACTCCGCCTCGGGCCAGACTTCAGAATTAACTATTTGCACACCCTCTGTTGCTTTCCTTGTGTTAAGACCCTCCTGCTATTGCATAATGAACTAAGGGATCATAAGCAAAGAGATCAAAACACAAATCTTAAAAGATGCTTCTTTTCTGGATGAAATGTGACCTCTTAGCTGTTTTTCTGCCTTAGTCAAAAGGCAGTGCAGGATAAGGAGGCACATAACACTGATGTGTGGCTGTACAGGCAGCACACAAGCATATACTGGGATGAAGAGGGGGATGCTCCCTCATCTTGGATGCAGGATTGTGACCCTTGCACTCCCTGTATGAGCTCTGGGATTATACCACACGTTACCACTAGATGTCAAACTGTGTCCCCCGCAAGTGCCTCCAGTGTCAAGTGATGGAAGGCCCTACATGCTGCTCCTGCTGCAGCAACGTGTCAGAGCAGACTTTAATTTCAGAGGAAAATGGTTGACAAATGACTGAATTAAGGGGCATTAGTTACTGCAGACACAGGGATTTCAAAAGGCGTATTTTGCCCAGAGAGGCAGGATCAGGTGTTACTAACAGCTACTAACTGTGATTTTGTTCAAAAATTAAATCTACCTGCTCACTCCATTAATGAAAGGAAAAAATTAATATAGGTCCGTAAGGGAAAAAGTTAACTTACCAGCCAGTGAGGCTATATTATTCCTTTGTTCCCTCTTGGCAAGTTTTAGTTGCTTTAAGACCAGAATCAGTAAGAGAAACTGAGGAGTCCTTAGCTTAGGACTGCAGTTCTAGGAGCATTCGTACACGAAGCACAAAAATTGTGATCAGCGTTTGGATCAAGGACTCCCCTGCATGCAACAAAACTCACAAGAGCAGCTTATTCCTTCAAGTAACTTAATTTGGAAGTGATGGAGGTGCTCCCTTGAAGATGACCTGGACACTGAAGCCTCTAATGAAGGGTGTTAGCTACAAGTCCTGTGTTTCCTTCCTCAGGAAAGGCCTATATGGCACTGTTACTCTGGGCAGGTTTAAACTCCTACCTACCACAAGTCTGATTTCTCAGATGTGTGCTTCTTGTTATTACCTTCAGGTTTAAATGACAGCTCTTTTACCACTCAGACAGGGTGGTTTCTCAGCAGGAGGTGAAGAAATTCCCATCTAACTGAATGCTTTCTCCGTGAAAGCTGGTACATAAAGGATGAGATCTTGCCTCTACCATGTGTTGGAAAATACAGTTTGTTAGGTGTAGGCTTCTGAAAGGACATGGCTTGGGCTCTTTTTAGCCTCACCAGCATCCTTCCTGTTTCTACCAAAAATAAACACAGTAAAGCTTTTCTTCTTTAGAACTTTTAAACTTTCTTGGCTTTGTCACAAGTTGTGTCACAGGATGTCCCACATCACCACAACATACAGCATCACCACAGCATGACATGGGCTGAGATCAGCCGTGTGTGGGGAAGTGTCTGGGCCTCTCCTGCCTCCAGTTCCTCATCATCATCTCCCATTGGATCAAGAGTGATCAAGTATACTGGGAGCAGAGCCTCCCTCCGCAGCCAAATCAGGAGGATTTCATCATCTGGTTTTGACCTTCTCATTTAGCAGTGGTGTCTTACACCTCTCAAAGGTAAGGAACCCAACTTCCCTCCCTGAGTACAGCCACAGTTCTTTCCCTGCCCATTCTCCACATACACTCAGTGTGCAAAGTTGAGTCGTTGCTCATGTCCCTAATTGGTTCCTCCTCAATTCCCTCCTCCTGTGGTCCTCTTTTTGTGGCTGGCAAGCTGGTAAGAGGCCCCGAGGCACAGCTCTGTAAGGACAGAGGGTCTGTCCAACATGGCATGGTGGCTGCCTACCTCCCACACAGGGAATGGAGGCCCTGCTGTAGGACAGCCAAAGAGCTGTGTGGGAAGGAAAGGCTGTCTTGGCCTGAAGTCCTCGTCTGAAGACCTTGTGTCAAGACCCACAGCAGGTCCTCTTTGACAATCCTGCTTTAGGACACGGAGCAGCAGGTCTGAGAGGAGGGTGTCCTTAACAAAGCAGGCTGCAGAACAAGCATGGTTAGGAAAGTTGCTGCATCTGGTTACTCGTCCCCAAAGCTGTCTCTCCAGCCAGAAAATTTCATTTTGACTCATGAGGAGGGCCTCCTCAGCAAGCGTGCTCTATCCAAACCAGGAAAGAAAGGGCCTTGTGCCAACAAAACCAGGCCAAAACTATGCAATCAGACCTCCAGCACGTTTAAAAATATCTCTGGGTCCCTGTACATCCCACTTCTCCTAGCTCCCTTTCCGTTTCTCAATGCGAGGAAGGAATCTCTAGTTAGCAGAGGTTTGGGACATGGTTGAGACGTTTCTGTGGTAAAAGGGTGGAGCTGCCTTGTTTTCTTCTTTTTCCACAAAGTGCTCTGGCTCTTGGACAGTGACTGTTCAAAGAAACCATGCTGCTATTCCTCTCCAAGCCCCTGCCTCTCCTTCCCTCACTGGGAAGGTAAACGAAGGAGCTCAGGGATGACGGGAGCATGCAGCAAGGCTGCTCATTGCACCTAAGCCCTCATCAGAGCAAGGTGCGGCCAGCACAGCACAGCAGAGGACAGCCAAGACAAGCATTTCCCTTCAAAGGGCCCTCCTTCCCACTACACCAATGCTGGGACACCCTTTCATGGGATTTCCTTACTACGGCAACCCACACCCACACGGTATTTAAAAGAAGGATCATTTTGGGTTTACCCCTGTGTCACTACCTGCTCCACTTGCCTAAAGAATTGCCTCCAGCAACCAAACAACAAATTATCAGGGGCAGGGATGGGGACATGGAGAACACCAGGGTGCCCCAGGATAGCAACGAAATGAAGCAGCTTTTGGCAGCTTGACAATATAATTTCTCAACCGTCATTTCTCTCTCTGAATTTTATATCTGAGGCTATATCCTGTTCTGAATATAATGAAAAAGTTACTCCCCTTCGATGGCACACAGTCTTATACTCAAATTTTTTGCCCTTCAGCATCCTCCTTAAGTGGAAGATACAGGTGTAAAAGTTAACAGCACCTGCAAGTAATAATGATGATCTTTTTGCAATCAAACATTGGCATGTGACTGTGCTCTTGATTTTTCTCAGGCCGTGCAGTCTCACTCATCACAGCTGGCCCAAATGCCTGAAACCACAACTAGTCAAAGTTCATGGACGAGAGGAAGAAACTGCAGAAAACCTGCCAGATAGCATAAGATAATAAAGAACCTGAGGAAATTTCAGTCTTCTCTGAGCTACTCCAAAAGTAGAAAAAGAGATTTGCTGAATAAACAATTCATTGCAAAATTATTCACTGAGATTAGGAGCCAAATAAAAGGAGGGAGAAGGATCCAGAATGGTTTACGGTAATAGAAGGTATGATGGTATTGGCACAGGAGGAATGTACTCCCTAGGAGAGATGACAAAGAGGATCTGTCTCCTTATTGGCATTTTTCAGAAGCACAAGAGGTAGGACTCTAGAAGAAAAATACAAGCCGTTTTTATCCACAACCTATAGATCCTGGGGCCCTAGAGCTGAGCTGTCACATCTTATTTTTATATCCTACTCCCAGTGTGTGAGTGTTTTACCAAGATGTTTTCTTTTCTCTCATTTCATATTTTCAGCAATTGCTATTGTTCTGCAGTCTCCAAACGGGCTCTGGGAACCCAAGGACGGCACGAAAAGCTGAAGTATGGGAAACATTGTACCCGGAAAGGGCAGAGCAGGAGGACTGAGGGGTGACAGACACTCCAAGGTCTTCTGGAAACGCGGCGCCCAACTTTCCCTGATGTAACAGCTGTACTCAGGTGCAGTGGCATTTCACAGTGAGTTCAAAAAGTGTTTGTAGCCCTCAGGTATTGAGTGGCTGTGGTTTCACATGCCTGTAATAAGCAGGAGCTAGTGTTAGCCTAGAGTGAACAGAAAAAGGGATGTATTGTAATTTTTTTCTTTTGTTTGGAGGCTGCTAAGCACATACTGAGTGTTGGGGCTCTCCACTGTTATCTACTTCTTCCCTGGCCATAAAGAATGAGCAAAACCAGCAAACGCATAAGAAATTGTGTTACTTATTGCAAAGGTTAACCTGAACAGAGATGATCTAGCTCTAACTCATTTGTGGGGAGCCTAGATAGTTTAAAAGGGAGACAATTGTGAGTTGGCACGAACTGGGGTATCTTAGAAAAGCATTTGTAGCTTCCACATGACTGATACATGATTATGTCTGTTTGAGATGGTGTGCTTTAAAAATATCAGATAGCAAAAAAAGGATGATTGGTGTAATCTATTTTAATTATGCTTCATATTTGTAGTTATTTCTAAAACTCCATAAAAATTACCAGAAAACAAAACTAAACTGAACTAAAAAGGTTGCTTCCTGTTAGCTGGTAATTAAAACATCCTGATTTGAAACTAAATATAGCCCTTCCTCTAAATTTGGTAACTTTTTGCTAGACTGGGCTCTCTGCACATGTAAATAGAACAATCTAATTGCTCACATTTATTCAAATCCATAATTTGCATTTACTTATGTTAGAAAATAGCAAATGATTTTGCTTATTTAGATGATAAATATTTTTTTTTTTTTACTTTGATTTGTGTCAAGCTATTTTTGGATAAGAATTGGAATTCAACTAAAATGCAGAAAGACAGCATTTTAATTCTACTTTTTATTTGTTAATGGAGCTACCCAGAAGTTGTGCAGGACGCAGACGCTGATAAAACTGATTTAGCAAGGAAAGGACACAGTAACTGTAGGTATGAATTGAATTGTTTCTTTTTGGTTCATATGTCTTACAGGGTTTTAGAGCTAATAGATCTCAGCCTTTCCAGCCTCACTGACAGTGAGACCAAAGAAGAAAATCTAGTCTTCCTTGGTTTTCCAGCTTGTGGTGGACTTTGTAGTGCTGATACGAGCAGTAGTTATTGAATCAAAATGATAATAAATAATGAGTAAATTTAGGAAAACCTCCCAGAACTTCCTGAAAAGGCTGCAAATTGTAGGGAAAGGAGACCTTGGACTTCTGCAAACTTCTTCTAGTCTTTTCACTGGTGACTTACCCCACTTTGCTGGTGTGAGATTAAGCCTTCAATACACTGTGTCAAAACTTCCCATTGATTTCTCAGCTTCATTTTCCAAAAGGAAGGTCCATTTAATTTAAAAGCTAAAAACACAATTAAAAAAACCCAAACCAGCTATGATTGCACCCCTAGCAGTCCTCCCATTGCTCCTACTCATTTCACATTTAAACAGAAGATTCAGCAAGAGGCTCCTCCCAGAACAGGACCCATTCTGCAATCACCAAAGGCAGGTTTTTGTTGCGTGTTCCTCAAACAATTAGTACCACCTCAACAGCCATTTCACTGCCCTCCCTGAGCTTCTCAGGATGTCATTAATCCACCTTCTCCTGATTCCCCCTGCTGGCAACCTTTTCTGTTTCACGTTCAGCTGGAGCTCAGGACTTCCTACACCTGACTGTGCTGCCACAACAGGTCACAAAAGGATCCCAAGGGTAAAATCTCCTTGGCCATTCAAGCAGTTGCCCAGTAGCTTTTTTATAGGTAAGGGGCTGCAGTACTGTCTTGGAGTGTCAGAAAAGGATATGGCTGCAGACCAATCCCTCTCATGTCTCCTAAGCAACCGCTGAAATAGATGAACAGTCTTTTCAAAATGGCATCATGGTAAAGTGATTTGGCAAAATGCAAATATAATTTCCTGTTGACTGTTAAAGCTCCATAAATGATCTTTAGTCACTGAGCACAGTGGATCTGTGTTCTGCAATAAACAGCAAGTATGAAATAACCTCCTTCTCTATTGCAACACAAACCAAGATCACAGATTTCTTGTCCAGCCTGTGTGCACTAATCAGGAGCTGCTATAGAGACAGGCCTTTGTTTCTCAGCTTGACATCCAAAATTTTCTAAGCTTTTAGGGTTTACATCTTTACAATTTCTCTGTACACTAATGATGGCTGTAAGTTTTTTGGTAGTGGTTTATAGTGAAATCTGAGAGTCTTACAAGAAACCCCCTGACACCAGGAGCTGGGATTTTAAGACAGTTGCTGTGTGTCACAAAAATATTACAACCCAGAGAACCCAACACATATTGGGTTTTCTAATAACTCCCTTATCTCCTATGACAAAGGTCATTCCCAACTGACTCAGTTTTATTAGTGACCTTTGAGTTACTCAAATTGTCTCCTGTGATATGTTGAAGTGCAACAGTGTAGGGTCTTGCTTGCCATATCCTACAGACCCTGTCTGCTAGGGGTCAGTCTGAAATACAGCCTCTCCTTGCTGCATTAATTTCTCCCTTTCCCTGATTTATGTGTAAAATTTGAATTGTAGCACTTGAGTTGTTCCCTGTACCCTCCATTCATCTACAGTTTCTCCCTGAGACTGCTGTCCTACAGAGCCCATGAATCAGTGTTGTGTGCCCATGGTGTCAAAATATTATTATCTATTTATTTTTGCCCCAGCTGCATTTTTCCTGACACCATGCATTCTCCTAAGCTGTTTTAAAAAGTTGGTTCCGTTTTCAAGTTGGAAATACTTGGTATTGTTACAAAAAGATGCTATATGACTATAACTCAAACCATAGGACTTGTCCCAGCATCTCTTAAATTTGCCAGAGAACTGTGTATGGGGTGATCAGTGGAGTGTGAGTATGACACTGGGACTGGGGTCACATGCACTCCTGCCCTCCTCCTCACAAGGGGTTCATACCCCTCTTCTCAGGCAGGACTAGCAGATGTCTGGGTGGTTTAGGCAGATATTTTTCTAGCTGATCTTTCTCTTTCCCTAGATTTTTCTATCAGTCAGGTACTCAGCACCTTTCTTACCCAGCTGTAAGAAATTTTGGCATCTATTTTTTTTTTTTTTCCCAAAAAACCTCTCTAGTGCTTATGGGTCTGAAGGAAAACCCAGAGCTGATCCAATGGAAGGATGTTCCTGGAATCTCCCTCAGGGATACACGTGTCCTTTTCTGGCTAGAGATACTTTGGCTCAGAGGGCCAAAAGAAGCAGCAAAGTTGGAACTTAAGGTAATGGAACAAATCCATTTTGGATGCAAATCTGTGATTTCCAGTCTCTCATGATTTAGGCTGCTGTGGATCAGGCAGACCTCTCAGTCTTGAAAGAAACCTCTTCTCATTCTCTCTTCTCCCTGTATGGCTTTTTTGTTAGTTTGTTTTCTCCCCCTCTTTGTTCTTTAATTTGGCTCCATTTGTTTAAAACAAGAAAAAATGATCTTAATGTGGTTCTTGCTCTGCACACCAGTAGGGCTGGGGCTGCTTTTTCTCTCCCCCTTACAGTGCTGCCATCGCAGAGGATGGTGACCAAACACCACAAGAGCACAGAAAAGAGCAATGGAGTGAGGGAGAAGGGCATCTGGCCACACCTGTAACCCTATATGTACATGAACAGCTTCTACTACAATCAGGGCAGAGAGAGCAAAAGCTTTCCAGGAACAACCTGCTGGTAAAATGTGCTCTGGCAGGAATACAGGATTAGGGGTGAGGGAGAACACAGAGCAGATCTTACAGTTACTTGCCATCCTGATTTGTTGCCTCTTGGCATTCCCCCCGTGTCTTCTGACACCTCTTCAAAGACAGTCCCTGGGGCAGGGCCACACCACAGAGCTCTTAGCATGGAGAAGAAGCCCATGGTGGAGGTTGAAGCGAAGAGGCACAATCGCTTCCCATTTCCCAGTACAGTATGTTACAAGGGGCCCTTGCAAAGCTTGGCTGCCTGACAGTTTCGTTTGCAAGAGCATTGGCCCCTTTCCAAGCAATTCTTTCAGGTCTCATTGTTTGGGAGGAAACAAACAAGGGGAACAGCACTGGGTGGGCACACCAGAAGAGGGTCTAAATATAGCAGGGCAGCATTAGGGAGCCAGGCTTCTTAGCCAAAGCTTACTCTAAAGACGACAAACGCGCTCTGCTAGTCTACAGCAAAGACACCAGTTCTGGTGTAGGCATCCCAGTTACACAGGAGAGGGAACTCTAGATGTCCCAGTCCTGTTGGCCAGCAACAACGATGCTACACTAGCCATAAGAGTTGAAAGCAGCCTGTTAGGCTGAGTAAGTAATTGCAAAGCACAGAGAGAATATAACTGGTTCCAGCCTGAACTCTTCTGAGCACTTTCTGCTATAATTTACACCCAGTATAACTTCAGCATGAGCCAGGAAATAATCTGAACTACAGATTTAGACAATGAGGTGTCAGAATGAAGGCCAAGCCAAGCCCTTTCAACCTGTGATGGAAAGAAGATAACTTTGTGCCACCTTTGCCTGGAGGTGTTGAGACTCAGTAGGATTCAAACTAAATAATTTTGCTGACAGCACTGCAGAGCTGGTGACATTTCTGAAAGCAGAGGAAAAGAGAAAACAAGTGTGCTAAAGAAGTTTAAAAACATCCTCTATAACTTGGCGTATCCGCATAGAAAACACAGCCCGCTAGAACAGCCAGGTAAGGAAACGTTAAAGGAGAAACGTGGCTTTTCCTGAGGGAGCATATGGAGAGCT
Organism: Dicrurus megarhynchus; assembly: GCA_013399195.1. Lineage (NCBI taxonomy): Eukaryota > Metazoa > Chordata > Aves > Passeriformes > Dicruridae > Dicrurus > Dicrurus megarhynchus. The sequence continues at coordinate 544,295 of VXAD01007024.1, forward strand.
TTAATTTTACACATCCTGAGCAAGGGGACACTCAAATCTCAGGCAGAAGGAATCTCCCCACAGAGCTGATTTTCCTGCTCAGTACCTTCAGCATTTGAGAGTAGAGTAGAAAGGCAAGTTGTTTTTCCACTTAACCTAGGGGCATTCCTGACCATGAAGAGAGATGTGCTGTGGGGCAGGAAGAAAAAGCCTAGAAGAAAGAGGGGATATGATCAGCCTTGCAGAGAAGACAATAGGAGATCATTTGTGCAGACCCACCAGTGGATTTCCTACAGGGATTTAGCTCAGCGAGCAGAAATAAGAAACAACAAATGTGCCAGAGCCTGCTACTTGCAGGAACACCTGGCCTTGCCTGACGCAGCTGCCAGCACTCTACCCCTCACAGCTGCCAGCCCTCTTGTTAGAGGTGTTTGCAAAGAGGACATGTGGCTTTTGCAAACCTGTATTTCCTCTCTTCCCCCTTCCTGCCACCAAATCATCCTTTGCCCTGTTAGAGACAGAGAGAAGGTGTGAAGCAGCAGACTGTCCTCGCTGAAGACCACCATCATAGCTGGTGATTCTTCATAGGAATTCATCCTTGTGCTGGATGTTCAGGCACAATAAAAGGAATCTTAGTTGAAAGCTTGTGCTAAAACAAGATATAAGTCTCTCATACAAAAGATGATTCACGCAAGTGATCAAGAGAAGACCTCAGAATAAAAGAAGTCAGGTTTTAAGTGACTTTTAAAAATAGCATGTAACAGGCTAGCTTTTATCCCTAAAATAGTAAGCATCCCCTGAGCTATTTGCTGGGGGTTTTATTTCCAACAAAAAAAAGATTATTATGAAACAGCCCTTATCTTCTACAGAAAGTGACCAAAATGGATGATTGCTGGAGTGAACCCCTAAACCCACTTATTTTCTCCCTTCCAGCTTAGTCCTTACAATAGAGATTAATTCTTAGCCCTTAACCTTGAATCACCATTAAAATAATGCAAGGCTGCTGTTTTTATGCAGTTAGGTTAACCCACAACTTCCTTCTCCCATGGCAACCTGATTAGCAGAATGGATGATAAGAGAGGCACATCTCAAAGTGGAAATACAGGCAACAAAGTGGGTGCTGGTGTCAGTGTCCTCTGAATGGTGGTGAGCTGGGCTAATCAGAAATTATACATGTGGGGTCTTTTACAGAGTGCTACCAATGCTGTTGTTGGCAGAACTGAGAACATGAGAGATTAAGTAGTTTCTTTTTTTTTTTGTATTATAGGCCTCTGGCTCAACAGATTTTTCATTACTCTTAGAACAGTGTTTATAGGCTAAAGGGCAGTGGAAACTGCAACAAAACCAGTGGGTTGCAAATATGGAGGAAGAGACTGATACCTGAAACTCTCCTTCTATCTCTCAGGCTGTGGTAGTAAAGCTGCCACATGGAGACAAAGCAAGGGGTGTCTGAAGGGATAGATAGATCTCCTCAGGATTTTCTTCCCCAACTGAGTTATCTCAGCTCCTAGAGAACCTGTCTGTGCTTGAGAATTCTGATTATCACTTCTATTCACAGGCTGGTAAGACATGAAAAGAAGCGGGCTTACGGTTAAGACAGACATTCCCCGTGTTCATAGGTGGAGTTGAGAGGGGTGTTTGCTGTGCTATACAGTCACAATGTAGTTTTAAGCAAGTTGTTTAATTTCTGTGGGCCTCTTTGGTTAGCTGATTGGGTGGAAAAAAGCAGGCAAAAACATTTCCTGGTTTGGTGGGAATCCTGATTGTTGTTATTTGCAGTGAGGCAATGTGTTGAAGAAATCACCTCTGTGACACACTACCTTGCTTGTACTCAGAATAAAGTTGCCAGCTGTCTCCTCGAAGTTATCCAAAAAATTGCTGGCAGGATGCTCTCAAAAAGGCCTCTGTGACTTTGGAATTTCTCCACTGTGGAAGGTTTGTGGTCTTCCTGCCTCACCAAACGGGTCATCCCGCTGGTAAGATGCTAGGAGGAGGTTCAGACCATGCCTCTGAGATGAAGGAAGCTCTTGCTAGCTGTGTGGCTTGTCTGATAGATTTTTTTCTCTGGCTGTTCGTTTTACAATACTATCACATATTACTGAGCCATCAATAGAGTTTTACACAGGGAGACATAAAGCCTTTCTAAAATGGTCTTTATGTTGTTTAAATAATGAACACTTGGAGTCCCCAGTCAAGAATTAGAGATCCTCTGTGCTAGATGCTGGACAAACACAGAATTAGGCAAATGTCATGGTTCAAACAAGTTTGTGCTCTGAGTAAAGGAATGGAGGTATATTCCTCATCCTGTTTTCTGTATGCAAGACATCTCTGAAAGGGCTGTGAACAGTGAGAGAAGGCAATCTGGTTAAAAACGTAGTTGCATGTTTTGTAGTTGTGGCCTGTATGGTCACTACTGAATATCATGTTATATTAGGCTACTTAGAATAATTTAGGTTGGAAAAGATGTTTAAGATTGTTGAGTCCAACTGTTAGCCCAGCACCGCCAAATCCACCACTAAACCCTGTCCCTAAGTGCCATGTCTTATGTACCTCAGGCTTCACTGCACCCGGCACAATAACCAAGCAGGTGGAATAGGCAAGTCTGCTCCCAATATGTCAGTGACTACCTCTAGTCTTCTGGCCCTACTGCCCTAAGCAGCAAAGTGGGAGAAGGGTACTTCTCTGGTAGAAGGGGTGTTCCATTTGCTCTCTTCTGGTTGCCTTCTACAACGTGGCTGCTATCACATCGTCATGCAGGCTCATAACTGGAAGCTTCTGGGCAAAGGGCTGTTGTATCCGTGGTTACACGGTCATGTCACGGGCAGGCAGCCAGCAGCAAGGAGACTCGCTGGCACGTGTGCGGTGCCCCCTTAGTTTGTACCCGAGGTGCTGGGATCTGACAAAACAGCTGCACAGGGCAGAGAGACATGCAGAACAAGGTATGTCAGGATGTAGGTCAAGAAGGTCCTATGGAAGGCAAACGGGGAAGTGAGAGCTGAGGAGATAGGGCTCGTGTGGCTGGGAATGGGTGAAATTAGGAACCAAGAGTGGTAGGTGCCCTGTGACAAGGATCAGCCCCATAGTCTGTGGTCCAAAATGTACTCAGAGAAACAAAAGACTCCACGCCAGCCTTTGGCTTCACAATACACTCCAGCTTTGGCCACAGAGATGGGAGTAGACAGGAAACTGGGCCGGAGAGGGGCAGGAGAGGAAAGAGAGTATGCTGAGGGGTGGGGAGGGAGGGTGAACTGGCGTGTCAGAGTCTAACAATGAACCGTCTGTGTCAGGAAAACAGACGTACTCGGCAGGGCTATTTTTAGGGGTTCAGATCTCCCCCTCTCTGAGTCTGCCCCCCCCTTCTGTGCTGAGTGGCGCCTGGCAGATTGGTGGAGATTTAAAGGCCACAGATAGGAAAGAGCTCAAACACAATGAAGGAAATGCAGCAGGGAGGGGAGAGATGGGTGCCCAGAAATAGCCTGTGCGACGCCTCAGCCACGGCCCCCAGCTCTTAGTGGAAGGGGAAGAAGTACTTAGACCCAATGGCCAAAGTTTGTTCCCCAGGCTCTCTGAGTGCTTCTGGTGTCACCGATACCTTTTCTGTGAGAACGGAGAGAACTGTAAAGAACTATAAAGTCATTATCCGTGCTGTGTTCATTCACACACAGGGCTGGCTCGCCACATCCGTTCTCAAGCCGAAGGGCGGGTGAGGCATCGCCGATCAGCAGTGAAGTGGGGTGGGAAGGTGCCCCACCTTCCTGCATGAATCTGTGGCCCTTGCTGACAGGGAGGCCTTTGTAAATAACTTAAAATCCTGACCTATATTTACAGGTTCAAAGGGAAGGAATTAAAGGAGTTATCATGGGTCATGGCTTCCAGACTTGGGCTCTGGCACTGCGGGGCCACTGGCCATCACACTCTGCATATGGTAGCAGAGACGAGGAAGGAATCTCTGCGGAGAGATGGCTGCTTTGAGAACTCTGGTTTGGCTTCGTGTTGCTCTTATTCTGCAGACTCACGTTTTTCTTTTTCTACTTTTTTTTTAGGAGGGAGAGAAATTCCCCCTTCTTTTCCAGCTGTTTCAACTTTGAATTCTGTTTTGCTTTCCATACTTCTTGCCTGAGAACTTTTACTCTCCAGGTTTGCCTGATCTTGTCTGTGAAAGCTTTTCCAGAAGGGAAAGACTGGCTTACTCCTTAGCCCTGCTCAGTCGAACTAGTACAGAGACTGCCCTGCCTCCTGGGTTGCGCAAATCCAAACTTTGTATTTTTTCCTCTCTGGAGAACATTGCCTCTTTCCCTCAGAAAAATCCCTTGGCTCAGCACTGATTTCAGGCTCCGATATGAAGTGCTTTATTTGTAAAGCCTCCCTTGTTTGGCTCCCACTCACCTTGCCTGACCTTCTCCTCCTCCTCCTTCTCCTCCACCTCCTCCTGGCCACATGCTCCCTGGGCAATCCTGTAGCGACCTCCCCTCTGTCCTTTTGCTGAACCTTATCCTGGCATGGGAAGAGCCACCCCTGTAGCCCAGCCTACCTGAGAAGACCTCTCCTGGAACTCCTCATGTCTTCTTTCTCTTGCTGCAGCACACGCCTCTTTCACCCTGCTTGCCATGCCATTTCCTTTCTCCAGCTCTCTCTTCCCTCCATGGGAACAAGAAGCTGGGCAGCAGCACAAGGCAGCAGGGCAGCAAACCTTCAGCATCTGAAAGAGCCTCTGTGAATAAAGTGGGAATATTCCCTGTTTTGTTTCTAGCGTCTCTTCCCTGTACTTGTGCTTCAAATACTGTTTTTTCTTGTCATGGGTGTGGCAGTCTCTCTGCTTTCCCCACTGCGGTACCATGGTGGTGATGGCTGCTGGTGGGTCCTGCAGCCTGGCTCTGGACACTCAGGGTCCAAGGTCCTGGCTGGAATCAGGGCAGCAGAGCACAGACCCCAGATAACCAAAATGAGATAGCAGCACTCAATTTCTGCAGTGTTCATCAGCCAGCAGGACCCACTCCCATGGCTTCAAAGATGGCACCTCCCTCAGCAGCTGCAGGCAGTTCCTAGAAATGGTGCTTCCAGCTGAAAATGCCTACTGGCCTGTAACAAACAGCACGGGGCGAGGGTGATGACCCAGCAGTGCTGCTGAGTGCCCATGCTCTGGGCCTGTGGGCCTTGGAGCAGGGCTGTGCAAGGGAGGGGAGGGGGTCCATGCTGCACAGGGTTCTCCTCTGCCCCTGGGGCCAGAAGTCCCTTGCTGGTGACATGAAGAAGCTTTACTCATGCAGGGGGTGATTTTATTTATTGAATTTATTTATTTATTTTAAAATGAAGCCATCTTCTTTTGAAGATGTTCTGTTTGGATAAACTTGCAAGAGAGGAGTGGAGAAACCATATCTAAGATGAGGGAGGGCAATGGAGATGGGCCAGGAGTGTGATGAAGTGGGTCACCAGGAGAACGTACAGGTGGACACAGACCCTGTAAGTGAGGTGACCTCCATCTGATGTAGAGCAATGGAGGAGACCAGCACAGTGAGATTAAACATCTTGTTTGGCTCAGGGAGGGAGGGAGGGGTCTGCAGCAGGGAGTTCAGGACTTCAAAGAAGATGGTGTCGTTACTCGCCGTGGTGAGCCTGTTTTCTCACCGCTGGTCCGGTGTGGGGACTCAGCCATGTGGGAAAGGGCTGGCGAGTGCAGCAGGACATGCCTCCTCCCCAAGGGGGCTAGGACAGGGCTTTATCTTCCTACAGAAGGCAGGCAGCCACCCAGACAGTGGGAGGATGGCCTGGCAAGGCATCCAGGTCTGAGCGCCCTGCTGTCTGTGCGAGCCGTCTGAAGTGTGGCCCTTGGCAGGCAGGCAGGATGCGCTGTGGCACGCGATGGCTCTGGCCGCACGCCGGTACGGGGAGGGATCCTGTGCGCTGACTCGACATCAAGGTGCTGTGAGAAGCCCAGAATAAATTCAAGGAAGTTCTAAGTGTTTCATGAGGACTGAGGGTTCCTGAAACAACCACTGATCTGGTGGTGAGAACTCGGTTTTCCTCCTTAACCTGTGAGTGGGAAAAGAAAGTGGGGAGGTGGCAGGCTAGACATCTCTATGACACCTTCTGCAAATCATTTTCCCCTCAACCCGCCAGGCATCAAGCTGTAAAATGGGGATAATTATGATAATTGCAGTGATAAACTGAACAATGGGAGTTATAATTGTGCGAGGTCCTTCACTAGGGCTCTCAGTGTTTTTTCTTCTGCGTGAAGGGGTAACATCCAACACTTCTAAGGAAAAAAAGTCACCATATCAAGAGACAGAACCTGAATTGATTTTGACAGTGGTCAGATCTCAGACAGAGGCTTTATTTCTCTGAAAAATTACTCTCAAGTAAGTGAGGTGGTGAGTTTGCAGAGGGGTTCCTCTGTCCCATGAGAGTACAGAGCTGAGGGTTGTGGAGTCAGGTGGGTTAAAGGAGTCCTTTGTCCCATTTCCTGGCCAGTTTTCCTCCAAACCAAAACTACTTTCCCTGTCTTTGGTCTGAATTTTGGTGAAAAGCTGCAATTTCCTGATTTTCTTTTGTTTGTTCATTTTTCCACCCAGACCCATACAGCCACACTTGGCACAGAGTAAGAGAGGGGTCAGTGAAGCCTTGGCAGAGTTAGTTTTGCCTCCCTGGGTATGCTGATGGGCATAACCAGCCCTGTAAAGAAGTATGAATTTCTGGGATAAAAAAATGTGAAGTGAGTGTAAGAAACTTCTCTTATGAGTCAACACGTGTGTGTACTGAAAACTGGACTAGAAAAGTGTTTGTGGGGTGAAGGGGGCGATGACACAGACAAGGCTCAGGGCCTGAAGGCAGACCTGTCCCATTTCCCTTCTTGCTGTACTGAGTAATTTCAGCTCCTTATCTAAACCCCTTTGTTGGTTAGGGGGAGCCTTTTTTGGGAGCTGACTCAAAAGTATGTGAACTTAGATGCCCGGACAGCATCTGTTTCTGCTTGCCGGGGAGGAGGGAGCTGAAGGTTTCCCTCCTTCCCCCTCTCTTGAGTTTCCCAACTCTCTGCCCCCTTCCTCCTGCACTTCAGCAGCTCCAGCCTGCACCCCTCTATAGGAAGGCAGATCCCGAAGTGACAGAGTCATGTTTGGGGGCAGGAAGGTGCCTTGCAGCGAAGGATGCGAACAGAGCTTTATTGGAGAGTCTCCTGGTGTCTCTGCTCGTCGCCGGACCCTCCGCGGGCTGGCAGAGCAGGAAGCGGGCACGGGCTGCGTGGCCCCGCAGTGATTTCCTCCCAGCCAGCCCGTTATCTGTCGACTGGCAGGGCAAAGTTTCCCTCTTCCTCCCCCTATCCCCATCCCTGTTCCCCAGCTCCTCTCCCCGCCTTCCCTCAGCCTCTCGTTCGCACACACACACACACGCACGCATTTTACTGCCAAAACCCGTCCTCCGCCCCCCTCCTCAGCTAACTTCCTTTCAGCATTTTTTTGAGCTGGATAATCCTAGGATTTGTAAAACGGGGGAAAGGAGAGAGGGAGTGAGCGGGAGTCAGGACAGGAAGCTGGTTTCTTATTCCTCCAACTGTCCGAAGGCAGGAGGAGGGGAAGGGGGGGAGCCAAAGAGGAGCCTTGTGCATACTCTTCCCCAGTCCCTTTTCATTAGTCTGTTTGAACTTCCAGTCTCCTCCGAAAGCCAAGAGGAGGACGACCAGACTGGGACGCTTTCTGCTGCAAGTGGCGACAGCGCGACTGACGAAACCCAGAAGGTGGCTGTGGAGGGTCCCGGGATTGCGCTGAGGGAAAAGACGTCCCCCTCACCATCTCCTGCCCCCAGCTTGCCAGCTCTGATGCGGGCACCCATCCACCACCCACTTGCCTCTGATGAGAACCCTTCTGGGCTCAGGCTATGATCGCTGCTGCTGCGGGCTGTGGAGCCTCCTCTCTCCCTGACCTTCTGCCACAGGAGCAGCCCAACATCTGGTGGGGATTAATGTTTACTTCTCTGGCTGGACGCTATACGGGACCCCCGATGTTGCTCCCTGGGAGCGGGACACGGGCGGTGGTCTGAGGAGAAGAGCAAGATTTTTGTCGCCCAGCGTGAGGCCGGGGGGAGGGGGGCAAGGCAGGAGGGGGGTGAACCTCTTTTGGGACTAACCTCATGAAGAACAAGGGAGCCAAACAGAAACTCAAGAGGAAGGGAGCCGCGAGCGCGTTCGGCTGCGACCTGACGGAGTATCTCGAGAGCTCTGGGCAGGATGGTAAATGCTTCTTTATTCTCACTCTGGTTGCAGAGAAGCCAAGCGCGTGTCCCCCTCTTCTTACTGGTACGACTGCAAACCAGACCTCTCCAAAAGCTAAGGGTTAGACAACCTGGAGCTGGTTTATCCCTGGGAAGTGGAGTCACTGCCCCATTACTCACAATGAATGAACGATCGGAAGATTGCTTTGGTGATGCATCTGCATGACCCTTGCATGAGTAGTGCTGTGTGTGTGCAAAGGATTGGGCTGGGGTTCTTGGGCTGCCTAAGTGTGTACAAAGACAGCCTGACATCGGCTGTGATGCCCTCTCCCATCTGCCTGGCTGTGGGAGGGAGTAGCAGGCTTTTCGGGAGTCAGGTTTGGAAATCTGAACTGCGCTCAGTGTTGCCTCCTCCAGGATTTCAAAATCCACCTTAAGTCCATGAGACTAGAATTTTGCAGGACTGTAGGGAGGAACTGGACTCCAAGTACAGTTCCCATGTTGTCCTTGGACTACTGGATGGAGACAGGACAGAGACTGGGTTATGGGGTGCAGTACGGTGTGGGGTGTAGGAGGCATCTGAGCTAACATGTTCACCACCCTGCCTGTTGTCTTTCATTCCTTCTCCCCTTGACCTTCATGCTCCCAGGTACTGAGCGAGAACACAGTAGCTTAGAAAAGAGGTAACTCCAATGAAATAAGAGGGTCCTGAGTTGGAAATGGTCAGTCCTTGATGAGGGAAGGAGCAGAACGATTTTTCTTAAAGTGGGTTGGATGACCAGAGAAGAGGTTGTGAGTTTGTCCAGCAAAAAGACCTGCAGTTTAGCAAGAGGAAAAAATAAATACATGCCTGTTACCATCCCTGATGTTAGCATTATGATCCAGGTTTAGCATTATGTTCCAATTTGAATTAACCAATTTTACCAATGTCAGGTTATTTCAAGCAAAAAAAAGAGACTTCTAGCAGCAATGTCAGCTTTGTACAGGGAGAGCTGTACAATCAGGTCTTTCATTTGCTGATGAGCATGGCTGATGAAGTGCAGTGTGGAACTGCACTGGCAGAGGGATGGACTACATAACAGGAGTACTTTCCATTGCACAGTGAAGAGGGCAGTAAATGTATCACTGAGATAAAATGTTATATATATGTATTTACTTAGGTGGGGGGGAAAACCAGCCATTCAGTTGCATTGTGGGTTGTCTGTAGCAGGTCCTGTATCTTTTAACTTACATAGCTCTTAATGGCAACTGAACTGAAATGGCAAAAAGTAACAGACTTAATGAGCTGATGTCCCTCTGCCAGTGTGAGGTGCAGATAGATAAATTCCATCCAGTGCTACCATAGATCTGTGGTGGAGGAACTATTTACAGCTGTTTACAGGAGCACTGGAAGACAACACAGGGAAGGCAGGCACAGGCAGTATATTCACTTGAAGCAGCAAGGGGAATTTTAAGGGCAAAAACATAGTTACTGCAGTTGAAATTAGGCCAGAAGAGCAAAATCTATTTCCTAAAATCTCATAGTTTTTTAAAAATAGTTTTTTGAGGACAAGAAGGAAGGACATTTTCTCAAATCTCATTTGTGGCATGGTTCACAGTTCCAACCTACTTATCTCTCCATGCTGAGGAGCAGTGGGGGAGCAGAGGAAGTTCCTTTCCTTTATGCAGTACTACTTTTTGCTCAGTAGCACATCCCATTGCCCAGTGCTGTGGGATCCAGAAATGAAAGACTCGGTTGTTATAGGTTTATTGGTAAGTGTGTAAGTTAGATGGGTACAATTTGATTCATAGGGCAGAGGGAAAAGAAATTAAAGTATTAGAGATATCTATTTTGTTGGTAGTAGGACTCTCAGGATGAATAGGAATGACCAAAAATGCTGAAGTGATGTCTTGGGAAAAAATGAAGGTTCAGATGTCACCAGGACATCACAAACTTGCCACCTGTAACTACACCAAATTAGAAGAGCATTTAGGGTGTGAGAGATGGTTGATTTGAGGAGAGTTGAATTGTCCTGCTAAGAATTATTTCTAATGACAAGTCAGTGCTCCTGTAAGCAGCAAATTTTGTAGGGACATAAAGCTGTAGCTTTTTCTCTGCTTTACATAGTAACTTGAGTTTAACTGGTGGGATGCATGCTCAGGTTGTTCCCTAGGAGGCAATGAAGTTGTAAGACTGCTCATGGTGGGTATCTGGGAGCGATGAGGAGCAGGAGAGCACTTTGGCTGCTGTCCAGCAAACATTTTGTTGTGGACCTTTCTGAAAGCAGGTTTTAAAATGCACCCAGAAGGGTTAACTGGAAAAGAAGGTGCTGTGGACCCAGCAGGACATGAGTCATATTGGTTGTGCTTCCCGTGCTCAGGTTTGCTTTACGCCATCCTGCAGTGCCGTTGTGTGTGACTGGTCCTGCACAGGCAAGGAGAGGCAGAGACCTGCTTTGCTGGTGCTGGCCAAGGGAGCACAGGAGATGGCCAAGGCTGGTGTAGACAGTTCAGTTTGGGATTTTCCCCTCTGGGTTAGTACATGACCTTTACAGTTAGGGGGTGCTGCACTACTTGTGCGATGCTTTGTGGAGGAGAGGCACGACTTGAGTCCCTGCATGCTTGTGGTTGTTGACGAGCAGCTTGTGCTTTCTGTAAGGACCTTAGTCCCTGTGTTGTTGCCAAATTCCAGTGGAGAGAATTATATTCTGCTAAAGGTATCAGCATTTCCTCTCCTCTCATTTAACTCTTTAATAACTTGCTATGGTTCGCTTCAGAGACAGCTGAAGATCCCACTGTCTCCCTTACCAGACACATGTACCTAAGCCTCTGTTAGAAAAAACTTTATGATAATACAATAAAAGCTGCAGCAGAACTACAAAGTATTTAAAAACGATCAAAGAGGAAGACTTTAGCAGTTACAGTGAAGTGGCTCAGGAGCCAAAAATCTGATACAAAGGCTTTAGCCCTAAGTTGATTCTTCAGATCTGACACAGGTCAGTGGTGTTGGACAGATGTGGCTGTCTGGTGGCTGGTTAGAAACTCAGATGTGTTGAATTTACTGTGTTTCAAGTCAGTTCCTGTCAGTACTGCATTTGACCCTACTTGGCCTTTCCTGCTGGCAGTCTCTACACAGACACTGGTCACACTCCTTATGGGGCAGACTGCTGTCAGTGCACACAAGCATTTAAAGTCATGACTCAGGCCACAAAAACCATGACATAAAATCAGTGCTTTGGGTTCTCTGTCCGCTTTCTGCTTTCTGAAACTTCAGTGTGCATCTCAGTTATGCTTTCAAGTCTCTCTTTGGTAAGAGGGCTAGAAACTTGGGGAAAAAGAAACTTCCTCCTCACTCAAATTATCAAACACTGGCTTAAATAGCAGTGTGTATGAGGACAAGCTCACATCAGACATAAAAGAATGACAGCTGGCAATACCAATGAGTAAAAGTTGTCTAATTTTACCTAGTCCCTCCTGTGTCTCTGCTAGCACTGAATCCACACTGAAGGCAAGTGATCTTTTGGAATATAAAAGCTTCCCTAGAAAGCAGTGTCCATGCCCAGACTTTGGACATGGATAGGCATCCATGCAGAAGGAAGTGAGTACTAATGCCCTCTATACTAAAACATTTTACTGTGCCAAACTTTATTGAAATGTACAAGTGCAATGGGGCTAACAGATAATAGTCCTGAAGGATTAACATTAGAGTCATGTTTTGGCCTCTTGATAACCAGCTTGGTTTCCAGAGGAGAAAAATGCATTGTGCCCCTGCTGAAGTCAATGGGAGCTGCACATCAGGCTCTCAGTTCCTGTAATAACAACAGTATAATTTTCTGGTGACGGATGGGCCAGCAGAGAAGACAAGACACAAGTTTGTGCACCATCTTTAGCTGGGGCAGGACACTCTGAACTGCTTAAGAAAACAGTCACAAAGAACAGTCTTGCTTCTGGTTATATCAGAGAAGTGTTGTAAGAGGAGGCTGTTGTAAGAGTCAAAGCTGTTAGAGTGAGAGAAACTAAATCCAAATGGAGTTTAATATTCCCAGTGCTTCTAACTGTGGGAGATTCAAACTGGGAGTTCAGGTATACAGCCAGGTACAACTTCCACTTTTTAAAATGGAAATGCACACAGCATCTACAAAAATGGGATTGTGATGGTAAAAGATAATCCAGTCTTCTGCATAGGAACTGCTACTGATGCACACCTAACTTTGCTTCACATGCTTAGAGCCAGGTAGGATTTGGAAAAAGGCTGAATTGTTTCCTTTGTTTGTTTGGTATGCTGGTGTCTAGATTTTGGGCTGGGAGGTGCTACCAGGACTGTATAAAGCCAAGTCTCAGACTTGATGCTTTGTTCTTACGAAGCAGGTCAGCTCTGTGTGTCTGAGATTCCTCTATTTGCTGGAGAGTTAATTCTGCTGTTGCTGTACCCCTCTGTGGTTTCTTCCACATCTGTTTCCTGCCTGATGTTGTCTGGTTGGGATGCAATGAGCTCAGCTTTTCCCCTCAGCCCCCTCCCACACTCCCCACAGCTCCCTCAAAGACTGTCATCCTGAGCCTGTACACCCAAAACACTTTCTATCTCTTCATCTGATGCTGCTTATTGGCTTTGTTTGTTACTTGCTTTAGAAAAAGGGCTGCTTCGTTTGAGAAGTTTTGAAGCCACCAACTCCCTTGTTCTCCCCACTTGAGGCTCCTTCTTGCCATGGCAGAGAGAGCAAGGCCAGCCAGCAGCACTCCCTGAGGCTGGGGAGGGAAGAGGAGCTGTTGTCTTCCAATGTAGCACAGGGAGATGTGCAGAAACCCTTACAAGTCCCTTGATTGTAGTATAGGGAAGGAGACAACAACATGGCTGGCCCATATGACACTCTTCTATGCTGTGTGACTGTGCTGTGGCTGCTTCTGCCTTGTCCCAACTGCATTTGAATGAAAGAATAAGGAAAGTTTTCATTTGGCATTAGTGGTCTCAGAAACGTGGTAGCTCTGGCCAGCCCTGGCTCCACAAGCAGGTTCTTAAATGCTTCTGAGAGCTGCAGCAGGCAAAGACTTTGCTGTAGCATAGGCAAGTATTTCTGAGGGAAAGCAGTAACAATAATTCAACAGTAATTTGCTGTGTACAAAGGAAAGGTGGACTTGGATACTGCTTGGCTGTTTTGGTACAACCCCTTCAGTGCACTGTCTTCTGCCTGATTTCGTCATCGTGAGTTTCACTGTGAAGCTGCCTTGTCCATACGTGAATGGATAAGGAGGCCTGTCACTCAGGAAAAAAGTGTCTTGCTTCAAGAACAGACTCCCTTTGGAGCCAGTCATTAAAAACCTGCTGCACAGATGTGAAGTGGCTTTTCTGGGCCCTGTGGCTTTCCTTCCTCACCCTTGGATGTGTTTTGGGATAGGAGCATGCCGGGATGAGCATGAGGGTGCATGCAAGTCTATAGCACGTGTAAGTGTGTGCCACACAAGGCTGCATTTGTGTTCACTTAGGACATTCTTTAAAGCTGCCTTTCTGTAGTGACGTTGAGAAATGAAGGCATGGCCATACTTTTGGGTATGCTTTTGGGTGCTTTTGGCTAGTGATGCATGCAGGAAGTCCTGGAAAAACTGCTGAAGGATCATTAAAGGCAAAGTGGAGGAAAAAGACGAGGCTTTTTTTTTTTTTAAAAAAAAGTCCCCTTGGAAAAATGAAAATGCCACACGCTCATTTAATCTGCTGCAGAAGAATGAAGAGCTGCATTCATCCCGCTCTCAAAATTAGAAACTGTGGCACTGGGGATTTCTGTCTCAAGAACTGATCAAGCTGAAAAGAAACCTTTCTATGGAGCCAAATTGCTTTCAATCTGGATCTCTTTCCTGACCTGCCTTACTCTGTGGCTATGCAAACACTTGTCTCCATTCAAGGAAGGAAGCGGCAGGGGGTGGGAGGAGATCAGGACAAGAACAGCTTCTTGGGCTGGCTCAGAAATGCTTTAGTCTTCTTTTTTTGTGTGTGTTTGATGTGCTGCTGGTGTCTGATCTACATTTTCACACTGCTGATGTGCTTGGGAAGCCACATGGCCTGCACTCTGTGGGGTCTGTTCCTGGCTCTAGTCATGCAGCCTGTGTGGATATTTAAGGCTGCATCCCCTCGTCCTTGTGACAGGAGCAAAAGGGACAGTTGAACTCGGGAGTTTTGGGGGAAAAGAAGTGGGATTGTGTATTGTGATGGAGAGCTGTGGCAGCGGAGTGCTGAGAGCTGAGTGCATGTGCTGGCAGGTGGAGGAGCTATGCTGGGCTTTGAGGGGAAGACAGCTCCTTGGCCTTTCAGTGTCTGCCAAAGCATGTCCAGTGGACAAGAGATGAGAAACTTTGCTGCCAAAATGGATACTGTGGAGGAAATTATTAATAATGTAAATTCTTGCATTTTCTCCACCCTCTCTCACAAGTGGAGCATCACATTTTGAGACCCAGATACCAGGCTCTATGGCAACAAGTGAGAGCAAAAAGACACTGGGAAGGAACAACGGGAACAGAAGCCATCTGTTTCCCTCTGTTACTTTGCTGTTCCTTCTTGTTTTGGATGATGTTTGTGTTACTTCCTCAATCTGTTTCTGGTTCCTGGGACCTGGATTTTTGTGTCTCTGTGGCACAGTGTTACTGTTGTTTAACATTCATGTTGCAAGCTCAGCTCCTTGTTCTGTATTGACTTTCCATTGCTCGCACTGTGTGATTAGCAGAGAACTCTTGCATGTCGCCTCCTGCTTTACATTTCCCTTACTGAGCACTGCAGGAGGCAGACGTGTGGTTTGCATGCACTGAGCCCCACTTTGATCCTGCCTTCTCCCCCACCCCCTGCAAACAGCATGAATCACATCTTGCCTGCAGATTCTAGATCAGGACACATACTTTGATTTAGCAAATGTTTCCTCTTTGTTGGAAGCAGCTGATTTCATCTGAACTTGGAAACCAAGGAGTAGGGACTTCACTGCTTGTGGCATCACAGCTCTCAAAGGTTCAGGGAAACAGCTGTAGTGGATGAAACACCAGCAGTGCACAGGGTGGATGTACCACACAGGCTGATCTAGATGTGATGAACAAGGCTGGGAGACCCCCAGGGTCTGGGGTGCTTGGGTCCCAAGCTTTGGTGTAGGCCTGGTTCTAGTTTGGAGAGCTCAGAGAGCTTGCATCTGTAACTCGGGCTTTGCATATATGACACAGTTCTACAGCAGCAACATTTGCTGGCAGTCAGGGTTGTGCCAAAAATTTATATTCCAAGTGTTTCTCCTTTAACGGTAATAAGGGAAATGAAAACAGCCTGTCAGCAATGGTATAACCAGCCCTGCTCTGAAGGGCCAGGGTTGGGGTGGCTGTCAGATTGACTGCCCGCATCAGGGCTTGGACTGGATCTCTGTCTGGAGGGTGATTAAAGGATGGAGAGCTACCAGCATCTGCCTCCAGTCCTGCACCACCGACAGGGTGCCAGATATGCTTGGAGCTCTGACATGGAAACCTACAGACATCTTATTGCAATGCAAAGGCTGCTGAATGGCTGCACTGCTGGTTGCTTCAAGGGCAACTAGAGTTCCTAGCTGCCTACTAGTGGCTCCTTTTCATACATTCCCAGAGCCTCAAGCCCCAGCTGTCCTTTGTTCATATGCCAGAGCCTTCAGCTTCTCTGCTGATAACTGCAGTTAATGTGTTTTGCATTGTCAACCAAAAAAAAAAAAAAAAAATCTGCTGTATGTTTACAATGGACACAGACAGAGAACAGTGTAACTTAAATTGAATTTAGTGTTAAATGAAATTACGTTTTGCAACTGTGCTGACTGTATTATTAACTTTCATACTTAATTCAATAATGTAGACTCTGTTTTCTACATCTATCTGAAACCACAAGCAGATTTTCTGATCTTCTGCACCAGTGTGATTGCAGATACGGAAATACTTAACCATGGGTTTAAGACCTACCTTTTTGTCAGATACTGGGGCTTTTGCCTATAATGAAGTTATAGGCACCAGTACTAACCTTCCCCCTCACTCAAGTGCCAGATCACTGCTATCCCTGGGTGTGAGAGCAAGGAGTTCAGTCCCTAAGGCTACAAGTCTTTTGGCACATAAGTGGACAAGGAAGTCTCGGTCCTCTTGTTTCACCCCCTGCAGCTGGATTAGATTCCCCATTTTCACCCCTGTGGAGAAGCCCTTTTGATTTTAATTGCACCAAAAGGGGCAGAACAAAACTCATGCTTTTTGCAGTTGCATTCAGTTCCTCCACCTCAGTTGCTGCGTTCCCATTTGGAAGCCCGGCCTAGGCTCAGACCAGCCTTCCTCCATCCTGGCATCAGCAGCTGATGATGTGTGTGACAGACCCAGTTCCAGGCAATGTCAGGTTGGCTGCGTGGCTGCTTCGACTTCAGTGAGTTAATGTCCATATAGGAAGAGTTACCTTAACAGCAGCAGAATATGTGACAGAATCACAGAATTACTGAGATGAGCAGGGACTTCTTGAGATTAACTAGACCAAACTCTCTGCTCAAGAGCTTGAGCACTGCAGTTGCCCAGGACTGTGTCCAGTTGAATTTTGAATACCTCCACAGATGAAGACTCCACAACCTCTGTAAGCAAACTGATCCAGCCTTAGATTACCATCAAAGTAAGAAAGTATTGAGTTCAGATGAAGTCTCATGGTTTTTAATTTATGTATCTTGTACTGTCAGTAGGCCCAACTGAGAATAGTCTGCCTCTCTTTTCTTCATTCCCTGCCAGCAGGTCTTCATTCACAACGATAGATCCTTTCTGATCCTTCTCTTATACAGGCTGAACAATCCTGGCCTCTCTTCATAGGAGAGATGCTCCAGTCCCTTACTAATCTCTGTGGCCCTGAGCTGAACTTGCTCCAGTATGTCCTCCTTGTACTGTGGAGCCCGGAGCTGGACACAGGACTCCAGCTGTGGGCTCAGCAGAGCTGAGCAGAGGGGAAGGATCGCCTCCCTCAACCTGCTGGCAGCTCACCTCTGAACTCTTCTGATGTTCTTAGTAACCTGTACAGTTACTATCAGAGATTTTCCTTGGTATTCCAGTTTTGGCTGGCAATTCAATCAATAGCTAATGTGCAATCAGGACATTGTAAAGGATCCTTTCTGCCTTGGTTAGTGCTCTTTCTGCCCCAGTTAATGCTCAGAATGAATTGTCTTTTCATAAAGAGCCCCAGTTCTTTAATGGTTTCTGAAGTTTTGCTGCCAGACAGCTCAAATAAATTAATTTATATAATACACTGCTGTGCTGCATCTTCTGAAAGCCGTGCAGAGCCTTGGCTTAATTGAGAGTCTACAGAAGATGCTTTGAAGCAGCACACCTTTCTTAGGTGGTGTTTTTAAGTGCTCCCCCTCTCCTCCCCCAAAGCCATGGTGCACAGAACCAGGGCATTGTGGCCAAGGTCCTTTCTGCCAAAGCATGTCCAGCAGGCTGGAGAGCGAGAAACTTTGCTGCCAAAATGGATACCATGGGGGAAATTATTAATAATGCAAATCTTGCTTTTTCTCCACCCACTCTCACCAGTGGAGCATCGCATTTTGAGTCCCAGATACCAGCTTCTATGGCAACAAGGGAGAGCAGAAAGACACTGGGAACAAGGGGAGCAGAAGCTGTGTTACATGTACTTCTCCAGCACAGGGATCCAGCAAGGGGAGGGGATACATGCTTCCCTTTGCAGGATTCTCAGCTGTGTCTGCTGCTCTTAGAAATATGCCCTGAGCAGCTGACTTGGGTTCATAGCAATTTATCTCCAGCTCCTCACTGCCCTCTTCTACACTCAGAGCTCAGCTAACTAAATGCTTTCGGAAATGCTATTATCTCCTGTGCTCTCTGGGGCCAGGAGCAGCATGGAGATTTATCATCTGGAACAGGAGGCTTTGTTTAGTTCTATAAAGCACAGAAAAATTAAAGAAAGAACAAAAAATAAACCCCAAACCAAATACAAAACTCTCTTTAAATCTCATGCCCTTTCTTTGTTCTCTCCAATCTGGGAATGTGCATGTATTTTGTTTTGTAATGTCATTAAATACTGTCACATGAGGAAATGGTTAGAGGAGATATACCTCCATCTCTAAAATAGGGATTGAACATCCAAATGGCCAGGAGACTTTCCTGATGTAACTAAGTCGTGTAACTTATTTCCTGAAGAGCATTAGACAGGAGACCGGGTCAGATTCTCCAATACAAACTTCATTTAAAGAATACCATTGCTGGTTTTCACTAAATACAGCAGCATTGGTACTGCCTTTTTACCTGAAAGATGCTGAACACGCTCACAAACTTTCTATACACGTGGGATGCAAGGACGAGAATCTAGGCTGGATCTGTGCCTGAACTCACCATCTATATTCACCGGCTCATCAAAAAATGCTGATTTAGCAGACAGAACACTGGGAGAAAGGGTGTGGGTGTGTATGTGTGTGTGTTTATCTGCAGCTGAATATTTCAGTCGGGATATTTTTGATACCGTTGGCATTCTGCATTTACCATCGCAGCAGTGAATGTGACTGTCAGTCCTGTTGCAGACAGGCAGCTTGGCAGCACAACAGGGCCATCCGGCATGTGGAAAACCCTTTGCTCCACGTGCAACTAGTGCTAGATTTTCTATTCCTCTCTCATTGTGGTGCCACTGCTAGTGGTGGCAGTCACACCTTGGGAGGTTCAGAGGTGTGATCAGGCAGGGTGAGCCTCCTTCTGGAGCCCTTGCATCTGTGCTGCAATTTGTGTGAAATAAATAAGCTGTCAGTGGGACTGAATTGTTTCCTTTCTTTGTGCAAAATCAGAGAAAGAAACAGCTTCACCATTTTGCTCTTTCTGTTTTTATCTTGTCAGTGTGCTCCACTTGGTAGTGCATTTTCCTTACCCTTGCTCTGGTCAGGTAATTTCAGATGCACGAGAGGCTAAATGAGAACAAACTCTCTTGTGAGATTTATTGCATCTTCTGCTTCTAATCAAGCCAGAAAAATAGACCAACAGACTTCCTTCTATAATCCTGTTCTCTCCATTCCAGTCCCGACTGGAAACCAGAAGTACAACAAGGAGGAATGCAGCAAAAAAAAGTTAAAACAAATATCCTGGAATCTCTTAAGAAGAGCGTGGGGTTTGGCCTGAGGTGATGGCTCAGGGGTACAGAGGAGGCATGGAGGATTCTCCCTTCTCTCAAGTGTTTTCAGTTCCCACTACTTAGTTGTTGTTGGTTTTTTTTTTTTTACCTCCCCCTGTCCTCCTCTCCCCGTCTCCCTCCATTTCCATAACTTTATTGCCAGGTTGGCAGTATGCATGTGTTGCCAAAGTCAATACATCAAGCTCTGTGCCTAAGGCAGGCTTAGGAGCAGTAAATGAGAAGAGCTGGTCTTGATCCATTGAGTCCATCATTCTTCCCTCCATTGAGTCCATCATTCTTCCCTCCTGGCTCGATAGTGGTTTACATACTGCTGCCTAAGGTTCGCTGTGTAAAGCCACAAACGGGGGCTGAGTCAGGAAATTCAGTTCCATGTCCCAGTAACTTCAGTTTGGGCTCACCCTCCAGACTTGCCAGAACCTAGATGAGGAATGGAATCCCCTGCAAGCCCTGTCTGTAGACCAGGTGGGTGCAGGTGACCCAGTGCCTGCTGTCCCCCTCGGGGTGGCAGGCAGAACACAGTGGTAGAGGCAGCCCTCCATCACTGCTCACAAACCTGCTTGAGGCGGGGAGGAACTGATGTGACAAACACAAAGGAGGGCTAGGAGTCCTAATTAGTCCTCATTTCTAGCCTGCTAAAATACCCATCTGTCACTCTGCTGCAATAATGAGATTTGAGAAGATTAACAGGATACTACTTAGGCCCCTCAGCATGGCAGCTCAGTAAGTGTGCTGCTGTTCAGCTTTAAGCCATACTTGCAGCAATTACACCCTAAGCAGGTTTATGTCTGATTAGTGCTTGCATGGGAATGGCCCCAAAAAATCTGCTATAGGAATGGGGTGGGGGATTCAGAAGATGGCAAGTGTAGTATCAGCTCTGTCAAGTTGCTGTCTTGGCATCATTTGGGGAAATATTGCCATTTGGGCACATGGTAAAACAAGGACCCCGATACTTTAATAAAATCCCTGATTGATCTTTTTCTTTCCTAGGGGATAGTGTCTCTTTTACACATCCACATGCTGTGCTGTGTCTTTTCCTTCGCAGAAGCAGTTTCTGCTGGAGCTAGGATTTGTTTTTTTATCCAGTGTCCTAAACTGTCACGTAGTGTTGCTCTGCCTGGCTCAACAGCTGCCACCTCCCAGCCTAGAGGTGGGTGGAGTGAGTCTTGTTTTTGTCGTTTGTGAAATATTTCAGGATGTAAGGCGCTCATTAAATTATTGATGTTAGCTCTTGGGCATTAAATAGACGTGAACTGCAGCTCTGGATCCTGAGGGCTTTCGAGGCTTATCCCTGCCCTAATGATGGTTCCCTACTTGGCATTTTTCATGCATCTCTTGCTACAGATTTGAACTCACTGCGGGATGGTGGAAGGATTTAGCAGGTGGACAAAGGGTGACAGCAAGGCTTTTCTTTGCAACATTATATACCTATGAAGCAAATCTAATTGAGCTTTGGTAGAAAAAGGTGAAAGACATGCATGTTTTCTTTAGGAGAATGGGAAAAATTAGAAAAATGTGTTGCTGCCTCTTGAGAGAACGTGTTTGCAGGGTATGAAAAGATTTTGAATAGTTGTGATTCAAGGAGCACTGCAGGTGCACCTGACATCAATTCTTGTGCTTAAGGAAAGATATTTTAGCTTGTAATGTGCCTTATTTCGATCCCTTTCCCCAATCCTGCCTCCTTGAAAAGTGGTTGGCAGCAGTAGTGCTGCTGACTTTACCTCATGGTGATGGCAGGGTGGAGGTTGGGACTTTCAATGCAGCCTTGTCTCTGCAGTACTTTCAGCTCTTTGGCTGGGCTGTGATGGTGAAAAACAGGACCTTGGCTGATGTGGGACAAGGAAGGGAAGGCAGCAAGCGTGGCACCATCGGCTGTTGAGATCTCTGGGCAGCTTTGCGGGCTGCTTGCAGGTTCCCAGGGAACTGCAAACAAACTCCCGTGTATGGAAGGAAAATCCGCTCCCGGGTTTGACATGGGGTCCTGTGTTTGTGTTTGAATGTTCAAGAGGCTTCTCCCTTCACCTCGCCTTGCCCACCCATTCTCCACTCTCTGCTTCGGGGCGTTGCGGTGGCACAAAACCCTCCTGTTTGTTACGGGGCAGAAGAAGGGGTGAGGACCATCCCTGACCCCCTCCTCCCCTCGGCAGTTTGCATGGTAATTAGCTCGTCCCTACGAGACATGCCCACAGCCCAACAGAGCCGCGATTCAGAGGCTGAACAATGTCCAATTATCCCAGCCCCGGGAGCAAGAGGCCACTCCCTGGCACGTGGGCTCCATGTCCCTGGCCAGATGGCTCCTCAAACTCCCTTGGCTGGGCCAGTAACGCTGCTGGGGG
Source organism: Dicrurus megarhynchus (assembly GCA_013399195.1). NCBI lineage: Eukaryota > Metazoa > Chordata > Aves > Passeriformes > Dicruridae > Dicrurus > Dicrurus megarhynchus. Next base: position 565,916 of record VXAD01007024.1, read on the forward strand.
AATTTGACGCGTGTCAGCAGTTTTGGCTGAGTGCTTTCGAGAGCTATCAGCAGCACAGTTGCCCGAAATATTGGGAAGAGCTCCGCGTGCGCCCTGGGCAGTGCCGCCCACTCCGTGCCCCGTGCTGGGGCAGTGCTGGCGGCTGCAAGGGAGCACGGATGTTCATGTGTGGAGTGAGATTTTGCAGCCTCGGCTTGGCTGCCTGTATCCCGCAGCTGGTTTGGTGACCTGCTGGGGATGTAAGCAGCTTAAAAGCAAAACTTTTGCTTTTCTCTTTGCATTCTAGTGTTTGTGCACCAGCGAAGGCTGAATTGCTCAGACTGGAGTTTGAATTGCATGAAGGAGGTGGCAGGAGTCACATCCATGGCATGCCACAGGCCGTGGCAGGCTCTGCTCCTGCTACTGCCTGGCTCGGTGAGACACCTTAGGGCATGCCTTCTTTTTCCACATCCTACCTCCCTCAGTGATTAAATGATGCTGCTATCATCTTCTTTTCTGTGCAAAGTTCCCATTATTGTTGTTATTAAATGGGAAGAGTCCTAGGTGTTTTCATCACCCAGGACTGAAAAGTGGGCTCTTGCAGCTCTGGGGAGTGACACTTTGGGTGAGAGTGAGGACAGGAAAGGATCAGGCTCACCCAGCTGGCCTGTCTCAGCAGGTTCCATACCAAGAGCCTCCGAAGGAGGTGTGAGGAACATGAGGGTGGCATTATGTACCCAGAGTGCTTCATTCTGACTTGGTGAGGCTTCTGCCCTGATACGTGACAATTTAGCTTTGAAGAGAACATGACAGCCATTTACCACCTAACCTCTGGTGTTAGGAAATGGAAAAAACAATGCAGCATGTATCTGAAATAGCAGAAGAGATTACCCTAGACTGGAACTTGGCCAGGATGCTTTTGCTAATCTTGCAAAAAAAAAAAAGGAAACCTAGCAGAAAAATAAAAGAACGCTACAAAGAATTTCTGCAAGACTGCAGTCTTCATTTTATAGTCTCTGATTCAGAAGGGAGAATATGCAATAGCCTAACTTTCCCTTTGCACACCATGGGACGTGGTTCATTACTGGCTCATGGATAGGACTGCCCCTTCCAAGTTGCCTGCAGCAACTTCAATAGATTCTGGTTTTGGGACCAGGCCCAACCTTAATTTATGGATAGAAGTTGATGGTAATGCATCCAAAGAAACAGCTGGGAGGAAAGAAGTGTGGCAGAGAAATGGAAAAGGACACCAGAGGAAATGGATGGGAAAAGGAAGTAAGGACAAAAGTGGAATGGAGAAAAGCATATGAGGAAATTCCAATATGCTTGAAAAGGAGGAGGTGAAGGTTGGAAAAACTAGTCTGAGGGCAAAACTGACTGTATTGGAAAAAATGGAGACTGCTAATGAATGGTGTAAGAGAGAGGGCTGTAAGTGGGAACAAAATTCAAAATCCTGGCAGCTTTGTTAGCAGGGGTAGAACAGAGGAAGAGATACTGTTCTGGGTACGGACAGCTGAAGGATAGACAGGACTAAAGGAACGTGCTCACTGTGTCGACAGCTCTTGTTATCCAAAACTCTTCTTCCTTCTTCTTTTTACCCAAAACTGAGACACAGGGCAGGAGCTAAAACAATAATTTCTGACTCCTTTCAGCCCTTGAAACAAGCTTGGTTTTATAAAGTGCAAGGAGATGCCATTGAGTTACTACATTGCAAGTGATGCATTTTTTTCATCAGCTAACTACATTTTTTCGTTCCCCTTTTGGCACCTAACTGATGTTAAAATGAGCTTCAGTCTCTGATTAGTTCCAAAGTCTATGGATGTGAGCAAGAGCAGCTTTGCCTCGCTTGGATAAGCTTTCAATATCTAATGTTTGAATGTGCTCATCTTCATCACCTGCTGAAGGATGCAGTGCTTCACCTTCTTTTGCTTTGGAAGTCTGCGCTATGAATCCAAACTCCTCTGATTTTACAGTCTCCAGCAAGGTCCTGCTTTTAGATCATTCAGTTCATACCCCTTTGAGACACACCTGTGCAAGAACATGAACTTAGCCTGGAGCCTCTGAAACACATCAGCCATGTACTAAAATCAGGATACAGGTCATGGCCTGAAGTGTGTGGCTCAGCTGTGTTGGCTGTGGAGAACTGCAAAGGCAAAGAGGTGACTGACTTGAACAGCAGTACTGCAGCTATCAAAATGTAAGGAAGTTTGATTAAGTATGATCTCAACACCCTTTTCCTGCAACACCCCTTCTTGTGTTTGCAGAGTGTTTGTTAGTGTCTCAAAGCCCTTAGTACAGCAAGATCCAGGAGTCAGAAAGACAAAAGAAACACAGTCCAGAAACCCAATTCCTGGACATATGCCTTTGAGAAATGTAGTGCATTAAAGGATTTTTTTCCTTTGGTTGCTTCCTCTTTCCTTGCTTCCTCCAGTCTTTGTTATTCCCAGCAACGACTTTATTTACTTACTTGCTTCTCCCCAAACCACTGGACAGACGGGGGCTTCATCAGGGAGCAGTTTAGCTGGAGTGGGCAAAACAATGGGGCTTTAATCAGGGTGCCTCCAGCAGCCACTGCTGGCCAGAGGTTTCTCTGAATTCCCAACATGGAACAGTTGCCTCTTTCATGAAGTGCCTGTGGGATGAGCACAGGATTGCTACACCCAAAGCATTTTCATGCAGCCACAGCTCTCTGAAAGGAAACGCTGCTGAGGACACCGCCTGCAACGCCCCAAGCTACTGGGGTGACTAGTATGAGAGAGTCTTTCTTCCAGGCCTGGGTTGTGTTTGCCTTCCACATGCAATCTGTGAATAGTTCAAGTCTGGAAAGTGTTTAGGAAAGCATCTAACTTTTCTCTTAAAGGAGAAAAAAAAAAAAAAGGAGGGAAAAAGAAAACGTCAGGGATAAAGAAATAGTTTCCAGTGACTTGATGCAGTGTGGCCAAACCATTTGTAATAATTTCCTTGAAATTCCTTTTATATAGCAAGAATTAAATACGAAATCATGAATCAGGAAGCAGTCATCCTGCCAGCCAGTGACATGTACAGAGAGATCAGAGCAAAGTGAGAAAGACGCAGAACAGCAGGAGACTTGCAAAAACCTTTTTTAGCTCTCTCTTTTTCTTCCTCTTTTTGTTTAGCGTACACATTCATGTAGAACTAACATTTCTGACCCAAAAGAAGCTGCGGGAATCTCCTGCTGTTCCTTGTCTGTCCAGTGGCAGCCCTAAACCTTCCTGTCTTGATGTGTCTCATCTGTCTGTGTTTCCTGATGGATGTTGCAGTCCCCAGATGTTTGGATACCTTATTCATCTCAAAGAAGACTGTGAAACATTAGGTATTTTTAAATACCCAGCTTTATAATTGCTTTGTTTAACTTTGCAACATTCTGAACTCATATAAGGCAATAATAAAAATCACTGCTGTTTTCCTTCAGAATTTTCTGCCATTGCTGCTTCTAAATTTGCGTGCACACAATGGCTTTTGCCTTTGTGCTAGCAAGGTTATAACATTCCTGTTTCCTGAATTTGTATTTTTCAAATGGTTTTTTTTCAAACCCTCTGTAAATGTTCCTATCAGGAGTGCCCAGGCTTTTGTGTAAGAGAGGACTGAGGTTACCCAAGTGCTTCCAAATTGAAGTTAAGAAATTTCCCCAACGAAACCTGAAGTCAGAAGAAATAGACCTTGTGCCTGTTGTCTGCAAAAGTCCACAGGCCCACAAAGCTGACTTAGGTTGCACCTGAGTTTTGCATATCTCAGAAGCCTGCTTGGATTACACTCTGTGCTCTCACACTGGCCTTTGCTGTGTCTTGGCCAAAGCTGGAGATTAAGATGCCTGTCTGATGTCCTGTTCATTTTGAACTTATTCTTAGATTGCTCTGATCAGGGCTGAATTTGAAGTACAGATGCCTCACTTCAGTTTCCCTGAAACACAGGATGTTCAGCTGCAGGATTTTTATCTGAGTCTGTCTCTAGCTTGGCTCCAAGGGAAAGGAGAATAAATACTACAGGCCAGGAGACTACAGATGCAAAAAATTATAGGCTTTAAAATGTCACTAGCTGAGCACATAATAGATATTCTTCCCATTTTATGATTAGCTGTTGTGTTCTGTTGGCCAGTGCTGCCTTCCTGATGCAATTTATAAAGGAGTCTCAGGTCAGGGTGAGGCAAGCCAGATTCAGAACTGGATTTCCTGAGAACACCACTATCTTTTGCAACTTTTCCTTAGTTTTCTCTGAGCAGGACAAGCTTGCTTGTGTACACCTGACCGTGACTCTCACTCACTTTGCCATCTCCTCTTCCATTCCTGTCCAGCAAGATATCATCCACCCAAATATCTGCTTGAATACTGCAAAACCAACTGGTTTGTGAAGCAAGCTATGATCATGCCATCATGCCCAGCATTTCAGATCAAGGGAAGTGCATTATGTGTAGGATTCATACAACTGTCTCCTGTCTGTGCCCAGAGCCATCCTAGAAAATGGGATGACCTGAATGCTGCATGTGAAACCAGTCTCCACATGGGACCATATGTGCCCAGGGGACCAGGGAATTGGTCATTAGACCTTGGCAGCTGTATCTGCACTTCATGAATTTGTACTGATGTGTCTCCTTGCAACTCCTTTCATCTGCTGCTCGGGTGGGCCAGAGGCACAGCCGGCCCCACTGAACGTCCCTGCCTGGCATTCTCTGCTGTATGAAGGTATGGAGTAGAAGGAGATGTGCAGAGCAGTGTGGCAAAGTTGGATGGAGCAGGGCTGTACAAGCCAAGGGATCCAGTTAGGAGCACACCCCTTGTCTGTACGTTGTGCCACAAGCCTTCCCTAGCATGGGGCTCTTGTCACTCCATGTGTCCTTTCAAACACTCCATAACAGAGTCTCGCCGTGGGACACAAGCAGTTTAAGGGATTTTCATGCTGTCAGAAAAAGAGTGTCTTCGTTTTGTTACTGTGGCTCTGAAAGGTTTTTCCAGCACCTTGCAGCCCTCTGACTCCTTGCCTCCATTTCAGCATACTGCCTTTTACCACTGATCTCCTCCAGGAGAACAGCCTGCATGGCATCGGGCCAGCCTCTGACCTCAGTGATAGTAGTATAAATCTGGGATACTGCAGCCAGCTGGTATGGAAGTACTTCAGCTCTGAATATACAGAAAGTATTCCCAGCCATAAAGGGGCTTATGATTTGGGTTAGTGAATCAGCAGATCAAAAGCAACTTCTGCGTGATGGGGGTACTTGCAAATCTCTCTTGTGACAAAGTGTTTCTGCAACATCCACACTTTCCCTGTTACTACCAGAGTGAGCCATGAATTAATTCCAGGGAAGTCCAAGGAACGTACCAGAACTCAACTGCTGCCAAGAATGAAAAAAAGAACCGAATTTTAGGTGGGTTTGTCAACAGCAGGTAGACTGTTGTAATCTGCTGTAGTTGACATTGAAGACAGTGGTACCATGAGCTCCAAGAGAATTAGGTTGTATTGGCCTAGAACACTTCTCAGATTGCTGAGAAACTCTTGGCGATGCTGGATATGGATCAGAGGAGCTGAAAGCTTTGATGACAGTGTCTGGATGGGAGGTTTTGGAGACCTGGAGACAAGGCATTGTCTGTTTTGAGAGCGCTTGACACAGAATGACCTTCCTTAAATGAAACCAAGCTGCAGACAAATATGATCTTTTGTGAGACTTGCAGCAAAATTCCTCTTTGGCCAGGGTCCCTTTTTGCTGTAATTGAAGAAAATTAATTGATAGTGGGAAAAAGCATTGTGATAGAAAAAGATCAATTGAACCCGAGAGATGCAGAGCGGAGAGCAGGAAGAGCCTCAGCTGATTCCTAAATTGGATCACATCCTTACCGTAATGGTTCCCAGGAAAGTGCAGTAGAGCAGCGTTGCTCAGGCTTTTCAGGCTGAAGCCAAACATGTAATTTCAGAACAACTGAGAGGCCATGACCAAAATTTTGCAGCATATTGGTAGGCAAAGCAGAGGGAGAGAGCGGGACAAACGCCCTGGAAGCCCTGAAGATCCCCCTTGGTACAAGCACTTCAGGTGGGCCGAGGAGCAATGCTAGGGCAACCCTTACTGGGCAGTGCAGGCTAAAACTGATTCCTGTGGTGGGGCAGAAAAATATGGCCTGTGGTTGGTAGTTGACTCAGCTGATTTCCCCCATTCCTCCCAAGAACTCTGCCCGGGGATGCTGTGGCAGCAGGCAGACACATTTTTTGGGTAGTTCCCAGAGGTCAGGCAGAGCCTGCTGGGCTTGGCACAGACTGTCCTGCAGCCTTACGGGGAGCAGCATGGGTCAGGAGGGTCCCAAGTCATCTCAGAGCAGTCCTGGGGGCATCTAAGAAGGTCTCTGGGGCAGGATATGCCTGTCCACCCCATCCCTACCCTGACACACATGCACTTGGATTTGAGAGAAGCCATTTCCACATGGAAGTCATCAGAGCTAGAACAGTCGAGAGATCTGAGCTCTGACAGCCCTGCAGTCTGTTGGCTCAGGAGGCAGCAGTAATGCATATATTTGGAGCCTTCCTCCAGACAAAGCAGGGAATGTGTCTGGAGGGGTAGATAACCATCCCAATATCCAAGGAGAGCCCTGAGCCCCCAGCATGGTTTTCCTGTCTTGCCTGGCAGCATTGGCAGCTGCTGGTTTGGAATAGCCTGCGTGTCCTTGCGCGAGCCAGGGCAGCTGGAGGTGGATTTGTTTTCTGTTGATTTCATGGCAATGTTGCTGCTTCAGGCCACTGCCTTGGTGTGAGGAACAACAACATCCTAGAGGAGACACCCAGTGAACTGCTGACTGCTCCACGGCTGCCCAATCCGCATGCCCAGCGTGGGAGGCGGTCAGACCACCCTGACGGCATCAACAAAGCCATCATGTTTGCTGACATTTCAAGGGAACAGAGAAGGGAACAAAAGCTGGAAACAAAAGCTAGGAACAAAAGTATTTGATGCAGTTGAGAGCTGCAGTTGGAAGATACGGGGCTGAATTGTAAATGCCAGATCCAAGTGCCTTTTTGCCGGGGAGGGATTTTAAACCTCTGTCCAGGTCCCAAAGGTGGGGCTTGAGTTTGAATTCCAGGGGAAGAAAATTATGCTGAAAACTGAGTGCACAGTGAAATCAAAATGAAAGGTTAAAAAAAGGAAAACAATGGGTAGCTGAGGAGATGGAGGAAGTCAGTAGACAAGGAATGCAAGGAGTTTGGTATAACTGATATGTAAACAGTCAGGGCACCTTTTTCAGGGAATTCAGGCCTCTCTTCACCCCCCCTGCTCCCAACCTCCCTTCCCTGAAATGATCAGAAATATTGCAGTTTCTCCCTAGATGACCCCTTGGTAGTGTCTTGCTATTATTGTGGTATTCAGTTATGAGACAACATTTCAAGAGGAAAAAAAAAGAAGAGTCATAGAAGTGACACCAAGCCACAAAGCGCAGAACCAGTTCCAAACATTCCCAGGCACAGGGCTACTGAAGTCTGGTCTTTTGGCACAAACTGACTTCTAGGACAAACAACCCAAAAGGTTTCTCTGACCATCTGATCAGTGATCTCTGATTCAAATCTCCTGAGGTTTTAGCCTGTATGTTCATTTTTAGGGTAGAAGTTTGGGTAGGGAGACTCTTTCTGGTTTGGTGGAAGCTTGGGGGAAATTGATCCTCATCCAGAAAAACACATTTGTGTGAGGTTTTCAACTCATCTTTCTAGGTCAGTGACTGTGACAAACCAGTTGCAATCTCTGCATGCTTTACCAACTTCTGAATTTTTGAAGGTAAGTTTCTATTTGCCAGGAGTTGAGATTCAAGAAAACTGGCTCTTAACCTTAGGTCTTCCACTGTCTCTGTGCATAACTCAGGCTGCCAAATCTTCTCTGTTTCTCCTGTTTGCACCTATGGGATGAGAGCAATCCTTACCCTCTGTTAATTCATGACTCCTTGCCGAGGGCTTAGATTTTTGCTGACAGAAGCAAAGCACATTTTGTGAGACTGTGCTGGGGTTTTATCCTCACAATGGGGGACGTGACATACAAGCAAGATTTCAAATGAGGGTTTTTTGTGTCCTGAGGGTTGAAAAGCAAGCCATAGGACACTCACCTCCTTTTTTCTCATTCATTGACAAGAAACACGTGCAATATTCTGGGCTTCAGCTTGCAAGGAGCAGTGCTGTGGTGCTCAGAAGTATACAGAGAGGAGCAAACACTAGCCAGGCATTGATGATATCACTCAATGTCCATTAGAGCTGGTTCCTGTTTAGCACTGTACTGTACTCCATCTTCCCCTACCACAAGACTTCCTTTCATCCAGAATTGGAATGAAAAAAGGAGAAACTCCCCCTAAATAAAAGTTCTCTGAAAGGTTTTATTACGTTAAAAATAATGATAAGGGAGTGAACATATTTCGCCTTCTAAAAAACAGTATATTTGAGTGTTTGGTCGAAAAATTGAACAGAATCCCTTCATTCTGGTGAAACATTTTGAATTTGTGAAATGCATACTTTCCCACTGGAAAATCTTTCAGCTGGTTGATTTTCAAGTGGCCTTTCTTCCCGCATGCTTTAGTATGCAATTTAAACTCCAGCTGCTGGTTGTGGTTGTCTCTTGCTGTAGCGAGTGCTGGCACTTATGCTTCCCTTTAACACAGCAAACTCTTCCAGGGAATGTTTCTGTGGCTTAAAAGGCATCACCTGATAATGACATGGGAAGGCTGGTGAGATGGTTTTGTCTTTGTCTCAGTGGCCAGTGCAGAACCATTCTGCTCAGAGTAATCTTCTGACGGATTTTAAATGTCCTGGAAGCTTGACTCCCAACCTCTCCTTGAGAAAGCAATTCTACATGATACCGTGTCTCAGTCTTAGGAGGTTTTCCCTACCGTTTAATATCCTCTCACAGTTTCATTCACTCATAGCTACAACGCCTTGATCACCCAGAAAAAGCTGTTTCCCTCGGTGGTATTCCTACCCTGTGCAGACCTCTACTGTGTGCCTTCGTTTCTCTCCTGATCATTGGGGCCAGCTGTGCCTATTTACCACCAGCACTTTTTTCTTCCTTGCTAGTTAATCCCTGTAGATCGTTAGCATTTCTGCTCCTTTTCTCTTCCTCCTCCCCATATGCCGCATGGTATCCTGTTTTCCTTGTAACTGTAGCCACACTGCAGGCCTGAAAGGCTCAAGGATTTTTCCATTAATAATCCCCACGCCCTTTTCCTGGTCAGTACACTGCTTAATAAGAGGGATTGAGGTAATTCATTCACGAATAGCAGGCTGTACTTAAAGAGGGGGAGAGAGGGACTCAGCAGAGTCTGCTTCTCTTGCACGACCTTTCATCAAAGGGTGTTTTTTTGCGGAGCAGCTTGTGGTGCCCCATCCCAGTGTTGAGTGTGAGCACTGGCACAGCTCCAGCTACGGGGGGCACACCTTCCGTGTCCAGGAATGCTTGCTTCAGTGTCAGCACTGCAAGTTTCAGCAGCCCTGGCCAACTCCTGCTGTGAGAATGTACGTGGGATTTTTTCCTTTGCGTCTTACACCCTCACCAGCCGTTAAGATTTTGCAATTGCACCTTGAGTAAGAATTTCTTCTTGTGAGGAAAACTAAGCCCCACTTCACTCTCTTGCAGCTCTGTTGGCTCTGCCAGACTTGGGGCCACATCTGCTGTTGACTACAGTTGCGTACAACTGGAATTATTTTGTTGGCCTCTGTGGCAATTTATGGACAGAAATTGGAAGTGTAGTCTTTTGCTTAGTTACTATGGTGTCACGGGAAGGTGACTGGGCCACAGATAGGAAAAGAAGGAGAAAATCACATTATAACATTATATTTTATTGAAATATACTTGTGGCTCATCCCAGAGGACCATTAGGAGGGGTAGTTCTAGACAGATCTGCTAAGGGACAGACCCTGTTCTGGTTACTGCTGTGCACTCGTAGTAAACACCCTCCCCACTCCACCTGTTTGGCTATAGTGGTATGGATGTGGTATGGAAAATGCTGGGGCACTCTATCTTCCCCATCATGGGAAACCCTTCTTGCTGGGGTGCATGTCCCAAGGGGACCCAACTCCTTGCTCTGTGCAGAAGGCCATGGGACCCTCGTGGCTGAAATCCTGTGAAGGGCAGGCAGCGCTGTCGCCCCGACTGGCCATGCTCCTCACCCTCTGCCCTGCTGGGTGTCCCTGTAGCCACAGGCTCCATGACTGTTTCTTACACTGTGCAGCAAACTGCAGACCTCCTGGTGGGAGATGGGACAAGCCCATCGGCTTCTCTAATGGGACAAATGCAAACCTTGAATACCATGGGCTGGGGGAGGCCTGAAATGATGTCTGGTTAGGTTTCCCCTTCTCTGCTGTGGCAGTGGCACACACAATGGCAGTCTGTGGAGCTGAAGTGATTCAGCTTGGTGGGAGCTGTGCTCTGCAATTGTCGCCCATTTTCTCCTCTGTTGATGAAACAGTGCTGGCAGTGGTAGTGATTCCTCCATTTGAGAGAATAAAAAAGAAGGCAATAGTCTGGTGTAAAGGTCTTGGCATTTCCCATAGCTTATGACAGCCCTGCTGGAACGCAGGAGCTGTGGCTGTAGCTATTCTTTTGTGAGCTTACATTCCTTAGCAGTGGGAAATCAGCAGCTGTAATTAGTCTCTGATGTTCTCTGCTAATAAGTGATTTTCTGGTACTTGCAAATACCAGCATCCCTAAGACAACTGTATTGTTTTGACCTCTTATCTCTTCTCTCTCCTCCTCATTGAGAGGGACCCCAGATGTTCTCCAAGACTGCTTGGAAAAAAANCGGCCACTGTGTAGGAAAATGGTTCCTGCTAGTCCTCATGGAAAAGGACACAGATGCCATCAGGAAACCCATTTGCTTTAGGAGGAAGAGGGGCCTGACATCAACAGGAAGAGCTGTGCAGCAGAGCTGCTCCTGCCTCTGAAAGAGGGGGGCCTTGAAAACAATGTCAGCTCGCAGTTTAGGACTGGCCAGCAGGAAACGCGTGCACCCTGGTGTTTGCTGTGCAAAGGAAATGATAAGCACTACCTGGCCTGACTTGGAGCAGAGATAGCATGGGGAAAAAAAAGCGGGGGGAAGGGGAGCGGGAAAGTTGTTTTTCTTCATACTGGTTCAGAGCCTGTCCTTTGCAAAATGGAAAACAAAATAAAGAGTGAAATATGGAATATATCAGGAATCTGTTGGGGGGCTTGGAAACCGAGGAGCACAATTGCCAAGTGATTAGATTTACTACTTTAGTAACCGTTTGGTATTGGTTTTTTTCCATTGTTAGCACTGAGAATGACCCTCAGTTTGATAACCCCTGGCATGCATATTTATTGAGAGGCGAAGGGAGTGAGAGGCTTGTATCCCCTTTGGAACTGGGAGGATTTTTTGTGGAGGAAAGACATGGGGACAACGCTACCACTGGGAGCAGAAGGGCCTTGGGAGTACAAATGGAAGTATTGTATAGATAGATATCTTTCCTGACTTGTCCTTACTAGGTAAGGGGATAGAAGCTTTCTTGAGAATAAGGAGATACCATCATGCTGAATATTTTATTCAGCTTTTTTTCTTTTCCTCTTTTACTAGTGTCTTTAAAAGCAAAATTGTGCCTCCTTTCATCACTGACCATCTGACAGAACTAGTTTCTATTTCTGATGCCCTTACTCCTCTGGCAGACAGTTACAGTGGTACAGTCCCTGCAGCTCAGCCGTGGAGAAACCATTCCATTTGCTCTGGGTGCATCTCAGTAGTTGTGTGCTGACATCCTGAGGTGGAGGTGGACAGACACAGACAGCGTGGCAGGAAGTATTCTAAACAATCCCAGCCCAGCATCAGCCTCTAGAAGGCTGGGAGGCATCGTGACACCATCTGCAAATGTTGTTCTGCCTCTTTTGCTGTCCTTGATGATTCTCTCAGGCTCTGGAGAGCGAGCAAACTGCCCTCTTGCAACATATGTGAGCACTGATGTGCCACAAGGCTGGCAGATGGAGCAGTGCTGTGCTCCCTGCTGTTTCCAAAAGAAGCCCTGAAGGAGCAGCACCACGTCCACATGTTTGAGCCAGGCTGCTCAGCAGCTTCTTTTTGAGCTCCTTGCCCTCCCTGGTGTATGGAAAGGAAAACAAGACCCTTGTGATCACAGCTGTAAGAGTAACCTTTAGAGTACTGCAGCCTCTGAAGATGGAAAGGTGTAGCCAATATGACCCGTATCCCATGGGCTGCCCTTCTTCACTAAACTGCTGAGCTAAACCAATCCACTGAGACTGGTTCTGGATTTGCTGGTGTAGATATCCATGCCTGCTTGAGGAACAGCCCCCCGACCAACAGCTTTCCTTGGCTGTAAGTGCTTCACACAGCAAAGCCCTCAGCACAGTAGCAGCAAGCAGGGCAATGCTTCAACAAGCAAGAGCACCAGTGTGTAATGATGTATCCCCCCCAGACCTGTGACACTGGCCTAGCATGACTTTTGCATCTTTTGACTTTGTTAGGCTTTGACTGACACCTCATTAAAACCCAGCTGTTTCTCTAAGAAGAATTTCCAGGTAATGCACATGAAACACTCTCTCTCACACACACACACACAAATAAATATAGTTGTACATGTAAAAATACATTTGTATGTGTATATGTATGCATACACACTTACTTGCTGATATATACATTTATCGATGGGTAGAGTTATGTGTGTCTGACCAGGTGCTGCTTCTGGCAGAATTTTCTCCATGTTTTTTGGACATAGAAACTGAGCCCACAGGCTGTGGTGATCTTATACCCTGGGCACTACATAGGATGGGTAGAACAGCACCTCGTTTCACCAGGAAAACATCAGCAATCCAAGTCACCCACAGCTTAATCCTCTTCAAATAAAGACTGTCCTGTTTTCAGCTTCTTCTGAGCAGGGCTGGCAAGAGCATTTCTAGGTGACCTTCTACTGCCAGCAGAAGTCTTAATTCTCCACTCTGTTGAAACTCACACCATCATTTTGTGCTCCTGTAAAGCTGGTGAAAATGCTTCTATCGTTCAAAGGTATACTTCCTTTGCTAGTATTTGCATGTCACAGTAAAAGGTAAGAGGGTGCAGAACAAATTGATTTTATTTTCTTTTGTGGAAAATACTGATGAGTCCAATGGGATTTTTTGTATGAGTGTGTTTCTTTGGGTCAGGCTCAGGCAACCTGGCAATGAAAACACTTAGTCTAAATATATGCTCAGCAACTGAGCAAAGATGGAATGGATTTGGTGCTGCTTGGCTACAAATTATGACTGATTATTGCTAGTGCCTTTGCGTGTTTGTTTTCAATCAGATTGACATCATAAAGCCTTATTTACTTTTTCTCAAAAGTCTGTTTTCATTTGCCTTTCACTTCTCATTTGCAGCCGTTGTGGGTTTGCATTTAGGCTCCTCATCTGTCTGCCTGTGATATGTAATGATCCTCAGTGATTTTTCTTGCTCTTTGCCCTTAGTTATTTACTGTCTGTAAAACAGCCCATTTGGAATAACCTCTGGAAATTGCTGTACCGCTCTTCACTAGGAGAGCCCTAGAGACAAGATCAGTGAGAGGCCTGAGTGAAAGAACATTGCTGCATAACCTAGTGTCGGTCTGCATCAGTCCATCAGTGTGACAGAGGGCAAAAGAAAAAGAAGGGAGAAGATAAAAATAAGTGCTGTGAGATTCAGCCATGCCATTTTTCTTCCACATGAGAGCTTGGTCCAGGACCAGCTTGTCTGTTACTTCGTACCTTGCTACCAAACGATAACCTGGGCTCTCAGTGCAGTAATGGGCCCCTGTTCTCGCTTTCACACACCTGAGCTTGTCGGCAGTGCCATCCTGAGATAGCTGGCACAGCTGGATGTGTGCTTTAAAGCTTTGGAGTGGCTGTCATGTATGCTTGTCAATGACTTGCTGTGTGGCAAGCATGGAAGGAGAACCATGAGTGCTGACTGACCTCCATCCCATCTTTGCACATTTGCAGGGACAACAGAAATTTCCTGGGAAAGAGCAGCAGAGAGAACTGCAGAGCAGCCCACTTTGCTGCAGCACGAGTGTTGATGAGATAACAACCCAGTTCCTTGCTTCATCCTGTCTCTTCCCCAGCCTGCGAGTAGCATTTATTTGAGAATTAGTTGCTTTGTCACCACCATGCCATCACTAGGAAAGTGGAGTGAGGGTCTGTCAAACAGTGAGATATCATGACAGAGCAGCACAGAAACTGCAGGCAAATTCCATGTCCTCTAGAGATTGCTACAGATTTCGGTGTATGGAGATGGTGTTTGTGAAAGGCACAGTACAAAAGACTTCAAAACTGTTTAATTAGTAGCTGGTATTTTTCAGGTGCACATCAAGATCTAAGCACTCAGAATCTCTTTCTAACAGCCCCAAAAGTCTGCCATATAAAGAGAAACCTGGAATCCCTATTGCCTGGCACACCAGAGTCCAAATTGAAAAGAACTAAGGGACAAACTAACAATGACAGCCAGGTAGGGAGCATTGATCCCCTTGAATTGCTGTTCTCCTGATTCTGGAACCCTAAGAGTCCCGTTTAGGAATCTCAAAGTGTCAAGGGAGATTTTGGTTTCTACACCCTTACAATAGTCAACAAGCATGTGTTAAAGCTTACAAGTTGCCTCCAGAGTAATTTTGGGACTGTAAGAAACTGAGCAGGTCTGCATCAGCTGGCAGGCCCAGGTAAAAGATGGAGACTGCACTTGTTTTTTAACTTTCTTCTGAAGCTCTTGTAAATGAAAACATGTAGATCAAAATCTGGTGAGAGGAGGAAAAAACTTATGGAGTCCATATATTTTTGTTGCTTTGTTGTCAGCAGTTAAGTGGGTTAGCATGGCTTACATTGGTTTCTAGGCTTAGGAGGAGAGCAGAAGAAGGAAGGAAAGCATGATACAGAAAACATGACATAAGCTTGTTTATCAATCTGGATGAAAGACAGCCGGCTCTCAAGAGACTTCAGATGAAGTGTACTTTACTGGCTTTCCATCCCAGCACCCAACACTTACCTGGACTCTTCCCTGGCAGGCTGCTTCTCCCAGCTCCCTTGAGCTGCAGCATTGGCATTGCCCCACTCCTGTATTCCATCAGCTGGTGCAGCCTTTGGATCTGTTAGTGTTTTTAGCACGTGTCACCAGAATCGAGGTTAATGGCAGAATTCCTGTCTTACAGCTTGTGTATCATCACAGTGTCTAGGCATCTACCAAGACAGAGGTCAATTCATTACGTGCAGCTTCCAAACTATTCTGATATTTTCTATACTTACAACTGAGTCCATTTCCAGACATAGCATAAATTGTCCAGTTACTCCTATCTCCAGAATTATTTATCCCAGTTGCTTGTGCTGTGGCAAACAAAATGCTGTACAATATCCACCCTAATCTGCTGTGGATCAGGGTTGTTAGGATTCAAATGGTTAGCTGAGGACGTGCCCAGCTCATTGACCTGCCATGCCGAACCTGAGCTGCTCTTTTCTGAGGTAGTTGTACCACAGAGTCATAAAAGTTAGGAGTGGAGATATCCTGTTCTGTTATCTGGTCTTTTTTTTTTTGCAGGAAATTCTCAGCAGGATGTTTTCCTAACAAAACTATTCTAGTATTTAATACAACCTCTTTCAAAAGTGCCTGCGTGACAGAATTTGCCAGCTATGTCAAGGTAAAGTCACATTTCAGAGGGGCACAGTGACCGCCGGGGCTGAGAGTCAGCATTCAGTGTCTGCTTTGGCAGTGCTTTCTCTTAGGCTTTCTTTGATGCGTGTTGTCTATGAGCTGGCCAGGTCTGCCACGGGCTTTTTCAGTCCTGCTTCAAACGTCACAGTTGTCAGATCTGCTCTGGAAAATCAGGTGTTCCTACATGTCTTATTTAGATACGTTAGATGTAAGCTGGGTATAATATCAATGGGAAAAAAAAATCCTTGATGGTGGTGCCATTGACTTCATTCAAACTCTCAGCTGAGCCTGCAGGTTGTGTCGAAACACATGTGTTTGAAATCAGAATGCCACATCCCAAACAGCACTCAGTGTTTCCACTTCCCACGCAGGCCATGGAGGGTGATGGCTCACAGCATCTGAGAGATTTGAGATCTGTTTTTCCTACATTTTTGCCCACCAAATCACAACTGTGCACAGGACGGCGCTTTCATCGCAGGGAATGGCACTGTTGTGATAACCTTTGTGACATTGCAGGGGCATTTCCCACAGAAGTAGAGGGGAAAAAATACGTGAAATGTGTGACTTATACAGGGAATCAATTGTGCTGTCCATGCAGACAGGATCACCTTGGTGCCAACCATTCATCCTTTCAAACTGTGTTTATGGCAGCTAAGGGAGAAAAGACAAGGTGGGTTGTAAGAAGTTGGTTTGTTTTTAAGCCTGTTTGGTGTTGTTTAGCTGTCTCATGCTGTTTAAATACAGGTGTGTGTGTGTATGGAGGGGTTGTGGCAGCTTAGCCACAGCTAACAGCCAAATTCAACACTGGAATTTGAGAGTGAGACAGGTTTTGGGTTTTTTTTTTTTTTTGATTCTGTAAAATTAATTTAGTGCTGGTGAAAAGTATGCACAAACATCCTGGAGACTGAAGCTTTTTGTCCTCGTAGCAGTTATGTCCTGACAGGACAAACCATCCCCTTTCCCAGCTCTGCCAACTTCATCTCTGAGCAGGAGAGACCCTCTGCAGGGATTTTGGATGCTGTGGTTCCTTCCATCCCTGGCCGCCACTGACAAAGAGACAGTGGAAGGCAGAGGAATGTTACATGGTGGGAAGGCAGGATTTATCCTTAGCTGCCACTGGTTAGGGCTGTGCACTGGGAAAAAATCTGGTATTGTGACTGATGTGCTGCACCAGGCCTCGGGTGAGCTGCAGGGAGGAGAGCACAGTTTGATCTGCTCTGGCATCTGTTTCTCAACCAACCTTATGCCTAGTGAAAATCAGGCAATGTCAGCAAAAAAGAAAAATAGTGAATCAGCTTTAAAACTCGTGATTTACAGTAGAAAGTCAGGAAATGCAGAAAAATATCATATCAGAGAGACTGACGATCAAGTATGTTGCCATTTGTACAATGTTGTTCCTTTCCTGTGATTAGAAGGCCAACTTAATATATTAGTTTGTTCTGTTTTGTTATTTTTTTGTACAAAATAACAACTCTTGCTTAGTACAGACTGAAACACTTTTTTAAAGGAAATATTTCCTATTTTAGTAATTTAAGTTGAAACAAGAGACTTCTGACCTTTATTGTCATGGTATTGACATAGCATGTGTTACTCTTGAGGGTAATTGAAGACAATTTTAAAAAATACTAATGTATAACAAAACCAAAATGATGAAATAAAAATGCCTACAACTTTTTTTTTTTTTAATAATGCAGGATTCATTGTGAGGAGAAACTAAAAAAAAATCCTAACTATTTCCTGCAAATCAAAAATCAAAAAGTCGGTGTTCCAGGTGAAATGAAAGGCCTGTATTTATCCTCCCAATACTTGAACTAAAATTAAAATTAAATTAGAGAGGACATGAAACCTCCACCATGTGGCAGAAACCAACTACCAAGGAGGCCCTGAGTATCTCTGTCACCAGTGCTGATCCTTACAAGGAGTTCTCTGAGAAAATAACAGAAGGATAAAGTAAAAAATTAAGCCTGCTGCTATTCAGTCCAGGTCAGTGCAGTGTACCCTAAACACACGACCCAGTCCAGGTTAGCTAACTTACCGTCTAACTGGGCACTGTTCGTGCTGACTGGTTAGGGTGTCTGACTTAGCAGCCTCCTCCCTGGGGTCCTTCTGTAGCCCATGGAGACTCAGAGCTTCTTCTAGAAGCCACAGGATATTGCCTGCATCTCCTGCTGGACCAGCATCTTCCTTGCTTTCTGTGGGCTTTGGTGGGAGGCCAGGAGGCCATCCTCCCACTGGTCCTTAGGTGGGGCCACTCCCTCTTTTCTTAGTGACCTCTCCTCCTTGGGGATTTAAATAGGGACATGCTTGAAGGTCTCTGCAGATTAGATCCAAAATGCTCAGTCCAGTGCCAGATGATGCCTTTGTCAGGCAGGCAAAGAATGAGAACCTTGCTTGCTGGTGGGGAGTTTGGAGGGTGGCAGCACCATGGCTGGGAAGGGACAGGAGAAGGGAGAGAATTTCAGCGCCCATTGCTGCCACTGGAAGCTGGAGGGATCAGAAGGAGGACGATGGGGTGCCTTACCCAGCAAGAGTAGCAGATGTGTAAAGGAGATGGCATAAGCTGTTGTCTTGGAAAAGACCCTGGTGAAGGTGAATTTCTGTGTACGCTCAACTTGGAGGTGATATCCAGTGAGAGTGGAACAAGTTACTGCGACTGCCCTTCTGGTTTATTTTTGTCTAGGGGAAGAGAAGTATTGTCTTTTGTGTGCAGTATGTTTATAACTCAATTTCCCTTCTGACTGATGCCTTGCTCCACGCTCTCTTGTCCTCCTCCATCTGGTTTCTATTGTAGTTTTAAATGAGGACAGTTTGGCTGTCTGGCAGAACAAGCGGGGTCTGTGTGACACCAGCTGCCCCTTCCAGCTTCTAAGCCTTCTAAGCTTCCAGCACAGTTTTAATTATAGGAGTGTCAAGATTGGACTCCCTCCCCCCTACTTCTTTCTGTGCCTGCACGTACAGCCCCTGCTGCAAATCCCCATCCAAGTCTGATCTTCCTTTGGGAGAGACCCAGCCCTGTGATTTACATGCCCTGTAACTCCGATGGAGACCTGTTGTAAAGCACATGCCAGAGCCTGTACCTTCCTTTATTCAGGGTTGATCCCAGCCTCAGTTCATCAGGAGCCACGTCTGAAATAATCCTACCAGCTCAGAAACTCCTGGGAGTGGGAGAGAGCTGCTTACTGCTGCTCTAACCTCACCACCCCCAAGAGCCCAAAAGACTAAGCTTTGTAGGAGATCAGAGCTGCTCAGGAATGCCAGAGCTACAGGTTCTGCTCAAAGAAAACATTTATTGTGCTCCAGTTCCATACAAGCTCTGCATTTAGGGGCTTGATTTGCAGGAAGCTGATGCGGTCCCTTCACCTCCAGGGATCTGAGGTTTGTAATTTTCAGTTGCGAGTGAAAAGTGTCCTATGTGGGATTGGTTTTTTTGATATCAGAAAACCACCACAATTTTTGGCATAATTGGCTGCTTCTCTTCCTATGAGCCAAAGACATGGTGTGGCAGAAAATCTTGTACATGATGAGTGAAGGGCACTGGCAGAGATATGTGACAAGCCCAGGGCTGGAAAAGCAAGGAAGAGTGCAGGGCTGCAGTAATAGATACTGGCAGAGCTCGGTGCATATTGTCTATTTGCAACCTATAGGTTGTCTCTACTGTGGAGTTTTCACCCACTTTTAAAATTGGGTTGAATTTTATACATTTGCTACAGATTGTTCCCCTCAGGCCCCTGTTTTTTGCATACCAGTCCTCAACAGACGGGTCTAGCCTTCTCTGGTTTCTGTATAGGGGGTTTGCTTACCTGCCTGAGGCCTCTTGACCTAATTTACTCCAAGGAAATGTAGAACTCAGCCAAAAAAATGGTGTGGTTTAATAGGTCTTACTTTCAAGAGGTCAAATTAGTCACAACAAACATCAGTATCTGCATTTTTAGTTGGTTTTCTTATTCTTAACACTGAGGTTTTAAAAAGTATCTAATAAAGGATGCTTTGTGCATGGACCCCATTTTTTGGCAGCCAGGCACCATCATATGAGGCTTGTCTCCATGAAAGACTGTTAACCTTTAAACAAACCTTGTCATGTGGCTATCGTGATCAAATGTTTTCTGTTCAATTAATTCTTCTTTTTTTCAGGTTGCGTGGAGTTCAGTGGTTTCTATTCTCGCATCCAAATAGATCTGAGGTGGACATGGATCTGCCTAACTTTCATTTTTCCTGGTTACATGTTATTTATTCTGAGACCCCTGCCAAGAAGGAAATCTTAATATGCCGTGTATGCATAGCTTCTCCTATAAAGATGTTAAAGCCTGATTTTCCAGAAATGGAGATGAGGCCTGAAGTAATTTGTCTTTCCCTTTTTTTTTACTTTTAGCATTCTCATCATCATATGATCTGAGTTCCCTAGTGCAGTTCCAGATAATCAGGACTTACTCAGAGATAGGAAGGTCCTCTTTTTTTGATGTGTCACTTGGAGTTCTCTTGGCAGGATATTAAGGAAATTTCGTACTTCTCTTTTTTGCTCTGTCTCCTTCCACACCATTTAGTCTGCATAGGAAGAAGGTGTTGCATGCACTGAAAGGAATGCTTCCCCAGTTCTTTCCTTTCTGGAAGGTACTGATGTGCCTTCTCCTCGAAAGTACTTGAGGAGACAGTGCAATAACTCTGTGACTGTTGTGCACAAAGCTTTGACTCTGTAGACTTCACCTGATCTCTTGGCAATTTCATGGTTTCATGAACGCTGTTGTAGGCTTAGGGCCTCTGCCATTAGCTCCACCCAATAACTTGAGGGTCTTGAAAATCAGCATAAGGGCTTTGAGTGTGACACAGCATGACCAATGTACCTGTGTTATGAGTCCCTGCTCAAAAACCCCACAAAATCAATTTTTCCCTGTTGTTTTGGAGAAGCTCCTTTGACTGAGAAGAATGAGTCTGTTTGGACCGTTCGAGCTTCCAAGTAACCACTGGGACTTTGTGTACTCCTGCATTTGGGTTGGCCAAAAGACAAGAGAAGGGACACACAAAAGGACTTCTTCTTTACTTCCCTCAGTAAGTCAGGAGGCAGAAGGGCAGCACTTCCCTGACTGACTGGTTCAGCAGTAGCGTGTCACTGAGGTGGGTGCCAGCTTGGAGCTGTTCTCACCAGAGCCTGTGCCCTGCACTGCTTGGTAGGGACAGGTCCACCCATGAGCTGGCTCTGGCCTCAGTGGCTCCCATGAGAAATACAATAATGTAGCAACAGTTTTTTCTTCAGGCTGTTGTTGGAGTGCTCTCTTTGGATACCATCCGATGAAGCACATGTTAATATGTCATTATAGTCCTGAACTTTGAGCAGAAGAACTCAGGGAAGGTCCAGCCAGAGGCATTGTCTTTGGGGTGTCACAAAGATGCAGTAATTGCTATGCCTGGCTTTCCAGTCAAATCTATGGCTTAGTCGGTTTTCTTCCATACGGCTTTTGAAATGTGCAGTGCAGCAGAGTCAGCATTACAGCAGGGAACTTTTGACTTGTGCATTTACTGACTTTTGTGCCTATAGCTGTGTGAAGCATTGCATTAAATACACAGTAGTTTCTAGCACCTAATAAGGAAGGGCTTTCTTACTGTTATTGTTATAGCTTGGGTTGTTATAGTACTGGGGACAGGGAGGCTTGATCTGACCAAGAGAGTGGGGAGTTCTTATACCTATATAATGGGGAAAAAATAAACATATACATTGGGTCCAAGTCTGGATGTAAATGTTGTGCCTCAGGCTCCTCTCAGCTTTAAGACTGGTTAAGTCTTTGTCTAATTATGCTGATGGAGTTCTTTTGAAGCCAATGTCAGGTTTTGTCAGTGTGCAAATCTAGTCAATATTTGAACTTTATACCCCCTCAGTGGGATTTATGAGCACTAAACTGTGGGTATGTAGGCTTATATGGAAGTGCGAATGCTCCTCTGATTTTTATCCAAGCCAATGAGACCTTTTGGCACAATTCAGCGAGGCTGGAGCTCTGTATTGGGGAGGGTGGAGGTTCCCAGGACCTCATGCTTTACCGCATGCTTTCAATTAGAATGAAAGCTTCTTTTATTTTATTTTTGAAGGAAAAGAAAAAGGAAGAGAGGGAAACCCTACCTTTCTTTCCACTATGTTTCTGTGACTTCAGGGTCAGTCATTGTCACATGTCAATGAGCATTGCATGGCACAAGCACAGCATATCCTCACGGCCACTTTGCAGGGGTTATTTTTGGTTTGCCTGTATTTCTCCCATTGCTGTACCCTTCCCTGCATCCACAGAGAGCCTCTGCTGCTTTTTCATGGAATTGTCTCCTCTGTGGTGACTTGACTTGTGGAAGCTGTCAGCGTGTATTCATTGGACATCTTGCTTTGCTTTCCTCTTGTAGTCCCTTATGTGCTGAAGAGCTGTGCGGAGTTCATTGAGACTCATGGCATTGTGGATGGGATCTACCGCCTCTCGGGAGTGACATCCAACATACAGAAGTTGAGGTAAGGGCCACGTGTGTGAGTGTCAGAGGGATTCAGGGACATCACTCAGTACCTATTTGGCGTTAGTCCCTCAAGTACAGACTGTGGCCAACAGAGCTCCACACTGATGCAGAAGATAAACTGTCTTTGAAGTTGGTAACAGGGAAAGACAAAATTTTAGGGATTAGCCCAAAAAACCTATATCTCCATCTGCATCTGTTAATGGGTGAGGCATGGAAGGTCTCAGCACAAATGCTGAGTTGCTCTCTCTCACTTTGAGACAAAGCAAACTCTTTATATCAGTTTGAGGTCCACTCCCTATGTTAGGGGTAATGGAAACTAATTGAAACCTCAGGGCCTGAACAATCTGGGCCAGTCTGCAGAGACATCTTTGTTTTGCCATTTGTTTTTTTCTCTAGCTGTAAACGAGTACTTAGGGTGGAGTACTGGCCTGCTACAGCTCTTATTCACCTGTATTGTAATGCTTCCATATTGTTTCAGACAAGAGTTTGTTTCTGACCAATGCCCAGATCTGACAAGGGAAGTTTACCTCCAGGACATCCACTGCGTGGGGTCACTCTGCAAGCTGTACTTCAGGGAGTTGCCCAACCCTCTCCTCACTTATGAGCTCTACAAGAAATTCACGGTGAGACTCTTGGCTGTTCTTGTTCCTCTCCAGCAGTGTGGATGTGCTACAGATTCCTCCATGACAGCTGTTTGGGATTCACTCCAATGTCCTGGCTTCTGGTGCATCTCTCCATATAAACACTTCTCAGTGCTCTTCCTTTCTCATCTCATATTGGCTGTCTTTCCCTGTTCTTGTTTCTTTTCACCATTTCATGTTTATTTCTCTCAGTTTGTCTGCTGTTTCCTCCCCTTCCTCTTGCTCATTTTTTCACTGCATTGCTTCCCCGCTGCCTCTCTTTGTCCCCACTGTGCACTTCCTCCCAGCACTACTGATTCTCTTTCTTTTCCTCATTACTGTCCATCGCTGAGAGTCTTCTGGGCCACCTGGGGCTTGTGATCATAATCACAAGGGTGTGGTTTCCTTGTCCCTGTCCCTACAACTGTCCCTGACACCTGCACAAACTGATTGCCCAGCCCATGTGTAAAGCATCGACTTTTCTGCATCCGTCACATTTTTCATGCTGTTTGTAGGACTGCAAATGATGATACTGGTTGCGCCAGATATGGCATATCAGGTCCATCACGATCACGTTATAAATACAAATGGCAGAGGAAAGTGGCAACTGGCCAAGCAGAAATCTCTAACTTTGTTTAAAGAGATTACAATTCAAAGAGTAGTTACTTGATTCTGGAAAACAGCCATAGATTATACGTGGATACAGTTGGAGCTTAGGAGCAGACTGCGGGGGAGCAGAAATATAAGACCACAAAGCCTGAATTTTTAAGAGACTTGGCTAATTTTCATGACAGATAATATTTTATTAAAAGGTGGCACAGCAAGCGATGCTTGTTATTAAAGCTGCCTGTTTCTTACTGCTCTAAATCCACTTTCAGTTTTTTTATGACACCAACAAATTTAAATCCTGTCACTGAGGCCAAAATCTTGCATGCTGAAGGTATGCACTTCCAGCTAAAAGAATTCACCAACTTCTGAAGATAACTGGGATGGGGGATGGGAAAGATTGTTTTCTCAGTGTTAGAAACATCCGTCCTTTGTTAAGAATTTCTGTCATCCTACTCTTTCCCATTTGCTGGGAAGAGGAGGCGACAGCCATTGCCAAAATGTCAGATGATGCAGAGAAGAAGTTCTGCAAAATCAGGTGTTGCTGTCGGAGTTGCCACTATCCTGAATCAAGCACTTCCAAGGGACACTGCTGTGCACAGCAGGCACTGAGAGAGATCCATGGGGTCCTCACAAGGAGATGCTCCCCAAAGACTCCCTGTTGCCTGCTCTGGGAAGAGGCATCAGTGCAAGGGGTGCTTGCTGTGGGGCAAATCCAGACAGCACCAGCCAAGCAGGAACTTGCTGTAAGAACTCAGGTGGCTGGTAGGGACACAGCTGTGCTGGGGATCATGGGGTGAGGAGTGGCTCACTGTGCTGCCTGACAGACATGCAATAATGTTAGGTGTCTTGCTGTTCCAGTGCCAAATTTTAAGTAAGATTGGTCTTTGTTTCAGGGTGATGTACAGTCGAATCTTCAGGGAAAATCCTGAGCAGATTTGAAAAATTGACCTGTATCCTCAGGATATAAGGATTCTAAGGGTATAGGGTAGGATTGCTGGAGATGGTCAGGATGAATACGGTCTTGAAAATACAGGGTATCATTCAAACATTCACTGTAACTGATGAGTCTCATTCTTGTTGAAGCTATTTGGCTGGTGTCTTCCTGGCTATCACTACTGATTTATGACAGAAGAAATGCTCTAAAGGAAACATGAAGATTTAGATGGAAACTTTTTTTAGGAAAGAATATTTGCTGAAAAGTGCAGTTTTGGGATGATGACTTGCAGATTTTCAGTAGATACATTTGGTAAATAGCTTTATTGAAAAACAAAAGAGAAAATATTTCTGTAACTGTCTGAGTGTTTCTTTTACCAGTACTTTCTAAGGGAAATGTTTCAACTTTACATTAACACATCTAACTTACATAAAACGTCTTTCAGAAAAGGGTTAAATAGGTCCAAATTTAAATTATAATTTCTCTAACTAATGTTTGGGTGTGATGCTTTTGGTCAACCTCGAACAGTTGTTTTCTATAATCTTATGCCAGCTCCCCAAAATGTTATCACTTTGGGTTGACCTAAAAGTTTTTTTTTTTTAATCTCTGGCTTTTCAGTTTGTCCACTTAGCCACAAAATCCATTATTCATGTAAGCCTGATCAGTAGGGATTTATAATTGGTAACCCAGCTGACAGGAAGCACAGTCAGATACCAGAAGGAAAGAAAGAAAAAAGACCAATTCCCCAAGGAGCAGAAAACCCAGTAGGAGCGTGTGTGTGCGTGGGGTGTCTGAACAGGGAACAGTGGCAGCTGTACCTCAGCAGACGAGTGCTGGTAGGAATAAAGAACACATGCTAATCCCAGCCTGACTCAGCCAGAGCTGTCTGAGTTGGGATAGGCTGCACTTTGAGTCACCAGAGTGATTCAGAAATTTCTGTGCAAGGAAAGTCAAATTCTTAATGACTAGGGAGGGGTTGGCCTTTTGGTCATCACTATGTCAACTTCACAGGTGTAACATCCTGGTCATGACCTCACTGGCTATAAATTTTTGCCAGATGATTGCCATCTTGTATCCTAGTGATGGATGCTTGTTTCTCAGGACAGATAAGTTGACTCTGCTTGGCTTGTTCTAGCCTGGGCATAGAGGGACCAAGAACTCCCTCAGAGCAAATCAGCTCTAGAAGGCCAAGCCTACCTTCTCTCTCTGGACTTTATTCCACTTGTTAACCAGGGCTTATGAATTGTGCACTCCCAGAATCACTGGCGGAGTAAAAAAATCCTAAATGGCATAAATTCATACCATGATGAACAGATATGCAATAAATGCAGTTACTGGTTCTTCCTTGAATTCTGTATTCTGCTGCTGTAATCCACAGTTTTGGAGGGCTCCTCAGATTTCAAAGGTACAGCTTGCATGGGTCAGACATGTGGCTCGGAGGACTGAACGGATCGTGACCTCAGAGAAGCTGGTATTTGCTTGCTGTCTAATCATTAGCTCTTTGAGACCTGGAAGATTGAATATGGGAATGAAAATGCACACCGGGGGAGAAAATATTGCGCACAATCTAGTTGAAATCTAATGCTTTCAGTGCACCAGTTAAAGTTTTTATTTCTCTCCATATCCATCTTTGGACAAGGCTATTCAACTGGAAAAGTTGCGTTAAGATTACAAGAGCTTTTATACTTAAGATGTGTGGGATTTTTCTTTTTTTTTTTAGAAGAGCTGTAGCTATTTGTAAAAAGCACTAGAAGGAGTTAACCTGCCTTTAATTCGGGCAAAACAAATGCACGTGCATCTCATATATACCTAACTAGTGAGCTCACTTGTTTTGATCTGCCAGCACTTCTCTGGCCTTGAAACGGGCGATGCTTGGTTTGCTGGTGGTTGTAGATGAGAAGTGGTCTGCAGGGAAAAGGGCAGTGACAAAACCATCGTCACGGTGGGTGCTGTAGTGACTGCTTCAAGAAGAAGCAGCCACCACTGCTTCTCTAGTGGTGGCTGGTAATTTCAGGTTGATGATGTTTAAGCGACAGGTGGCTTGGGAAGGGTTGTTCCCTTCCTTTCCTTCCCTGGCAGTGCTGCCGTCTGTCTGGAGGCACAGCTTGTGCTGGCAGCGTGGGTCGCAGCACCTTCCTTTGAACTCGCTCCAAACTCCAGTGGCAGTAGGGTGGGTAGGAGGTTCCCAGACAGTCATGCACTGTTTGAACTCGCTGGTGGCTTGTCCTCCCCCAGCACAAATATTGAAAGGGAATAGCTGAACAGATGAATACCAATGCAGTGAACTCCTAGGAATGCTGACAAAAGCTTATCATGGCTCTCTAAGCTCTTGGTCTGTAGAGATTTGCTCAAGACTGAGATGTATAACCTTGATTCTGTCTAACCCTGAGTATAAGGATTTACTAATCTGTCGGACAGGGATTCTGCTAAGGCTTCTTCCATCATAAAAGATGCAAACTCACACAAACAATCCCCTCAGCTATGTTCTTATGACAGTCAAAATATTGCTTATATTGAAGAATATGGAACATGTATATCCAAGATGTTCTCATAACACAGAGCTTGAAAAACCTGTTTTATTTTTAACAGGTTATTTTTGGGGGGTGTCATTGCTTTTTACTTTTTCTATTATTTTCACTTCTCTCTTTTCCCTCTCTTTCTATTTCACCCATCACCGCCCAACTTAATAAAAGGGAAAATAAACAAAAAAACAGCCCACAGAAAGCAAAGCAAAACCAAAAGAAACCAACACAAGCCAAAACCCCCCTGTAATTTGTAACTGAAGGTCTAAGTCCTTAAATGCCCCTCTCCCATAAATACTGACCACCGTGTCTGAACGTCTGGGCATGGTGTGCTGAGACATGGAATAACAGGGCAGGAAATCTCTGCTGTGATGGGGACACAGAGAATCTTCTTCTTCCAGTAGCTCTGTAGGGTGACAAGAGAGCATTCCCTCTGAGACAGGGTGTCTCGTGTGACCCTTCTTATCCCTCTTCCTTTTCCCCTGAGTCCATTGCCAGGGTGTACTGTTCCCTTGTATCCCTGCAGGAAGCAGTATCACGCTTCCCCGAGGACGAGCAGCTGGCACGAATTCAAAATGTCATCCAGGAGCTCCCACCATCACATTACAGGTAAGAACGTGTCCACAGAGGTGCTCAGGATCAGCGTGGTGACCCTCACCCTCATCAGGGAATATTGCCCGAAATAGCTCTGGGATTCATTTCCAGAAATCAATTTCCAAAAGCTGACTCACCATTTCCAAATCTAGCAACAATTTATCTGGCACTTAAATATCATTGAACAAACCCTTGTTAGAGACAGAAGGTCTCCCTGCTGCACTCTTATCATCCTCCTTCCCCAGGTATGACCCCTGTGGCACCCTTGGCCAGTGTCCTGGGTGTGGTAAGGAGAAGATGGTCTGCTGGAGGTGCTCGAGCAAGAGCTAAGAGCCTCTGCAGCATCCCACTCCCTCTTCCACCCATCCCCCGTCTCCTTTGCTCCCATCATGCTGAGGACACTTTGGTTCATGCCTCACCCTGGGCCACCCCAGAGCACAGCTGTTCAGGTGTTTGCTGCCATCCCTTGCAAGTGCTGGTGCTGTGTATCCTCTGCCCCACGGGGTCTGTTGTGCCATTGCAGACGCCTGGGGAGGGGACAGGGCTGGCTCTGAGCCTTGCTGTCCCAGCAGGCAGGCACTGGTAACGTGACACATTTTTCTTTCTTTGTGTGAAACCACTGCAGAACGTTGGAATACCTGATCAAGCACCTGACTCACTTGGCCTCCTTCAGCAACATGACCAACATGCACACCAGAAACCTGGCCTTGGTGTGGGCTCCAAATCTCCTCAGGTATAGTAGAGATTCCTCTGATCCAGAGCACCGTGCTGAGCTCCAAGGGGAGCGCCAGCATCTGAGCCTGAAGACCCATCACCTGAGGGAAATGCAGACAGAGAAAAGCTGAACAACTAAAGGGCAGAGCAGAGCAAACAGCTTTTTTTCCAGGTTGAATAATCTAAGGTTTTACTGCCAGCATCCAAGGAAGCTTGTGGGTTTGTGTGTTTCTTATTAAAAAAAAAAAGTTGTTGTTTGCAAGTTGAGCATAGATTTAGAAACGAGGAGTTAACTCATCACTTGGGAATGTTAATGACATTTTTGATGGTGCCAGTGCTCCTGCAGCAGGGCAGGGAGAGACAGCAAGGATCAGAAGGGAGAGAAACAGGGCAATAATACTACAGACCTGTTCCCAGATCTGCTTGTGCAAAAGTGAGATGAGCTTGCTGGGCTTGAAATGGCAGCCAGTGTCAGATCTCAAGAGCACCAGCTAATTTTTCATGTTTGTTATGCCTGGCACTCTGCTGTGAAGAAGCCTGGATTAGTTGCAGGCGGAGGTTTGGCTGCTATGTTGTAGAGTTAAGCAGAACAAGGAAAAATAACATCTGGGAAAAAAAAATTAAATATTTTCTATCTTGTCAAAATTCCCTTTCCATCCATCCAATACCCCTGCATTTAGAGGAATGAACTATGCAGGGCAGCTGGGCAGGAGAGGGGTGATGGCAGGGCTGGTGAGGGGAGCCCTGGGCTGGCAGAGGACATTGGCTAGAGAGGTACAGGCCTGAAAAGCATTCTCTAAAGAGTTATCTCACCCTTCTAAATCACAAAAATGGCAGAGCAGGTTCTGAAAATGGATCAAATGTTGACTCTATTGAATATCGTAAAGTGGGCCTTCGCTACTGAGACATTTTCATTCTAATATCTGTCCTTGTCAAAAAAAAAGAAGCCTGTTTCCCTTTGCAATCTTTCGTAAGTACAAGTCCCAGGGAGGAAAAGAAAGGAGCAAGCAATGCAGCTGCAGTCTCCTTACAGGGTTATCCTCTTGGCAATGCCCCAAGCTCTTATCTAACACACCAGTCATTAACTTTACAAAGGATCCATTGCCCAGAGGTAATTTCTTCAGCAACACTTCGGCATGTCAAGATAAGGAATGTTTCTTTGCTGAGAGCAAGATTGAGAATGTGGGGGTACAGGGGGGGCAGAGAAGAGACTGTTGGGGCACACAGCAAAGTATTGAAGAAATTGGCATGGGGAAGACCTGAGCAGAGTCTAAGGGATCTCACTGAGGATGATTGAAGCATTGAGTAGGGATTTAGAAGCAGTGTTTGAAGGCTTTTTTGTTGTCTTTCAGGCCCAGCCTCAAAATAGCTAAAATAGGAAAAAGGAGAGAGAAGAATGGAGCTTGAGAGTCACAGTTTTACCTGCCGAAGAATGTAAAAGCCAAGTAGGGAAAATAACACATTCAGGAAAGGAAGTAACAGAGGTGGCAAAGAAAACAGGGAAAATAATTTTTAAAAGAGTGAAAAGACAAAGAAAGGATGAAGGCCTGTGAGGGAAGGAGAGCAAGAGGTACAGGAAGAGTGGGGAAATCCCTGTTGCCTTGCTTGCAGGAAGAAAGCTGGTCTGTCCTTGCCAGGGGCTGTGTGTGGCAATGCTCACTACTGGTACACCTCTTTCCTCATGCAGGTCAAAGGAGATTGAGGCAGTTGGCTGCAATGGGGATGCAGCTTTCCTGGAGGTGCGAGTGCAGCAACTGGTGATCGAGTTCATCCTGAACCACGTGGACCAGATCTTCAACAACAACAGGAAAGCCAGCTCTGCAGAGAACATTGGTAGCAACCTCCCTGAGCCACTTCCCATGTCACTTGCTATGTAGTTCACCTCTCCCTTCAACTAATATTCCAAGCACAGTAACCCTTGCTATCACCACAGACTTCCCCAAAGACACTTCGAGCCAAATACCTCATTACTCTTGTCTTCTTCATCCCTATCTTCAACATTCTCTTTTTGAATACTAGCCTCCTTCACTGTTTTCTCAGGTTGCCTTATGTCTCATCTTTTGCGTGATCTCATGTGGCTTAACCCTTTCCCCAAAAGGAAGACCACCTGATTGATTCTCAGTCTTGGTCTAAGCTTTCTCTCTAAGTCCATCAGCCACAGTCTCAGCTCTTCCCTCAGGTTCCCCCAGTTGCAGTTCCTCATACCAACAATACCTGCCCTGCAGCCACCATTTCCACCCAAGTCAGAAGTTACACTCCCAGGAAGAAAATTAATCTTGTGTTCCAAAAACTTATATCTTGTTCCTGAGAAGATTTTATAAAAGAGATTTATTTTTTTCCTGGGACATCAACAGTTTTCCGAGATGCTGATTTTGCTGTTTAGTAATGGTTTTGTTGGCAAAGACTGGAAAGTGAGAAGGCATGGATCCACAGTGACCTCACATAATTTCAGAAATACGCACCTTTTGGTTTTACACACTCGAAAGACTTGTGATACCTTCGGAACTTCATTCTCCTGGTTCCTGCACAATCCACCTTTCTGCTGTGCAGCCCTGTGTCAGCTCATTCTGCCCTTCTTTACCTTAACATGGCTTTGCCACTGCCCCCATAAACAGACACTTTCAGTTCCCTGGGCTATCAGTGACACTGCTTTCTGTGGCCCTGAAATGGATCAGAAAGTTAAAGTAATGCTGGTTTTTAGAACAATCCCCTGTCCTGGAACAAGACAAGGAGAAAGATGTGGAAGTGAGAGAAAGAACTAGGCACCAAATTTGGATCAGGGATGGAACTGCTTCAAAACTGGGGGAGGGTGGGGGTGGGATGGAGGAAGGGAGTGAGGGAGGAGAAAAGGGAATGTGTGAATCCTGGTGGTTTTCAGAGACACCTCTTTCACACAGAAGCATCTACAGCAGAGGAAGCAAATCCGCACAACACAGCCTTTGGCTGGCAAGCATGGCCCCTGCTGGGAATGTACTCAGATGGATAAGGTTGTTGGGGAGCTGAAAGGCTTATCTGACAAAAAGCCTTTCTCCCTGCACGTGCTGCTTCTTTCCCCCCTCCACAGGAGATGTTCCAGTCAAGCAAAGTCATGAAGCTCTTGCTTTCGTCTCTCCTCACCCCAGGCTGGAATGTATTTTCTTGCTTTTCAGAGAGTGCATCAGTTGTGAAAAGTTTGACCCTCCCCTCGGCCTCCCTGCCAATGAAACTGGTGAGCCTAGAAGAAGCACAGGCACGGAGTCTGTCTGCATCCCACCCTGCTCGGAAGGAGAGGAGAGAGAACAGCTTGCCTGAAATTGTGCCTGTAATTGGGTCCCTCTTCCACACAGTTGTTGACCTTCCTGACAGCAAGTAAGTGCCAAGAGGAGTGTAAAGTGCAAACAAAAAAGTGCAGGTTCCCCAGGGTGATTGGGAATGATCCTTTTGTTAACGTGATACCCCCACACCTGCACTCACCTGAATCTACAGCCACTATGCAAAGAAAATTCTGTGTCCTTCTCAAAAGAGACAGAGCTGCTCCTGAGAAGTATTGCAGCTGCTGGGTTCATAACTTCTCTAGTTCTCATCTCTCCATCAGGGCAGAACCTCACAGACCTCCTGCAGGAGGAACGAATTGTCTTTGCATCCTTGTGCCAGCTCAGAATTTGGCTAAACACGGGATGAGCATGGAGCAGGTTGGGGCACAGCTCGTCTATGAGTTTCACCCGCTGGTGGCTGGTCCAGGGCACACCTGGTGCCACTGACCTGCTCCATTTTCTTCATTCTCCTGGTTCCTGTGCAATTACAGCCAAGCAGGAAGGCTCATTTTGCCTCCCAGCATGGAGAGATGTTTATGTAGTGGCACCTATGCCAGCTCTGTCTATGCCAGGAGAAGAGTCCGATTTCAGCTGAGGTTGCTGCAGTTGTTGGCACAGCTGCCCAGAATAAGTATTTATCTATTGGTCTATCTAACTGCTAATATACAGCCACTCTACTGCCTGGGTCTAATAGATTATAGCGTCTGCAGCAGGAGGCTCATTAATCTACTGACCCAGAACACA
This sequence comes from Dicrurus megarhynchus, assembly GCA_013399195.1. Lineage (NCBI taxonomy): Eukaryota > Metazoa > Chordata > Aves > Passeriformes > Dicruridae > Dicrurus > Dicrurus megarhynchus. Next base: position 598,040 of record VXAD01007024.1, read on the forward strand.
CCAGAACAAAGATATTTATTGGCACTTGATAGATTAAAGCAAAAAGGAGTCATCTAACAGAATAGTGGCAAGAGGATAGCCAGCTTAAGACAAAAGGATGTATTGCCCCTCTAAAGTGCCTTCTCCTTTCTCATTTGAAGAGAAAAGTCCTATCCCCAAGATATTAATCCCCTCTGTAGGACTGATTTGTACTTTCCTGAGTACTGATCAGAAAGAAAAGCAAAAATGTGGGGATAGAAAGCCCAATGTGGAGAGCAAGACAGGGAGATAAGAGAATTCTTGCTCTGAAAGAGGGGAGATTGAAGGAGGAGTCAGAATGAGTATGAAGGAAGTGAAACAGAGCTTCATGAAGAAATATGCATACAAGACAAAAATTGCATTAGGATGAGCAGCTTCTTTCTGCGTAAAGCTGGGATTTCCAAAGAGACACAGGGAACTGGTGTCCCACTTCCTCTGACAGTTATGACAAATTGATTTTATTCCCTTAAGCCTCCTCCTGTTTGGTTAGTACATTATACTTTCATATGAATATGTAACACCTGTGATTAAGTTAATGTTAGCCTGAGAAGCTTCAGTAGCTACTTTTCATTAAGGAATTGTTTTATTTTTGCCATAAAACATAGTTTTTAAAGCATAACTTTGTGCACTGAGCAATAGTACCCGTTCCATCAGTTCTCTGGAATTTATCATACATTGTGTCATTAAAACCTGTTAAAAAGGCACTTTTTCTTTGCTGTATTGCAGGATAGTCTGAGCCTTGGAAACCTCTCCTTTCTGGAGACAAGCTTGGTAGATTGCTCAATCACTGTTGCTGTAGAATGATGCCAGAGCCAGCTATCTGAAGGCTTAGGTGTCTTTCCATCCATGAAATGGTTAAATCAGCAGTACAGATAAATCACTTAGAGAATAGTTGCTGCCTATATAACCAACAAGGGTTGGTTGTATAGCTATGCCTTGCATGCTTTAGAATTAAAAGAGGTGTGAGAAGAAAAAAATGGAAGGTGTTGAGGGGAGACAGCTCAGAGGCCTTTGGAGGGTATTAAAAAGATAAAAGTCTCTGAAGTTTGGTGACCACCTGAGCCTTTTTTCCTTCCAGGAGGAAATTATCAACCAAGTCCAAGAAATGGAAGTCAATATTTAATTTGGGCCGCTCTGGCTCAGAATCAAAGTCTAAACTGAGTCGAAATGGGAGTGTCTTTGTAAGGGCACAGAAGCTCTCTGGTAAGAACACACTTTCCAGCTGACCGTTTCTCTCTGAGGCTTTCTCTTGTGTGTTGACAGCATGGGGCACCTGTATCCTCTTGCCACTAGTGCCATAGACTTGGGATACTCTGATGGGGTCGTGCTTGTTGCCTGTTTTCACACACATCTTCTTTTCCTGTGATGGCAAGAAACACCCTTTCAGGAGGATTTGACAGAGAGCTACAGTAAATATTGCATTTTGGTACCTGATAAGTGGGCTCCTGTTGTCCAGCTGTCGAGGTTGGGGACTAGGAAATGTTTGGGGATTAGTCCATTATCCCAGCCCAGCCAGTCTCTGCCTCCTAAGGCTCATTACATGGCACTGGGTGAATGGCTGTCCTTCTAGGCTGTCCTTCCACTAAGGGGCATTAAAGAATCAACTGCATTCAGTGTCTTTGTGAAAAACAAAGCACTAGGAGTGCCTACGGCTCCGGCTCTCAGCACTTTGAGGGAAGCCATTGCTTTTGCAGAATTTGCAAGAGAGAAGTTGTCTTTTCTCCTGGCTGTAATCCCAAGTTCTAACCTCTCCTGAGCTGCAATCTCTTGAACACTCTGCTTCCTAGAAAATCACATGGCAGTGCCAGTTCCCAGTGTTAAGAAATGATGACTCAAGCTCTAAAAATCATGAACTTGACTTAAAAGTAATCACATTTTTAAAAAGAAAGCATGCCCTTTTAATTTGAATTCATAAAGAAATGTTTTGGGTTTATATGTTCTAGATTTTTTTAGTATCTCCAAGCCTAGGAATTTACTTTCTACGGGGAGATGAAGGTGGATGTTTTATTTATATAATCTCGTGACTCCAGGAGCTGGTGTTTGGAGGACCACTGCCTAACATTGCAAGACTTAAAATAAAATAGTTAATGTTAGCAACACTGGGTACCACTACATATAAGAGAGGCTGTATTTGGATCAGAAATCCAAATGCTGGATCCAGTTCTTTTTGGACCCCTGCCTTCCCCACGTTTTGCATATACATATGGCTTCACACAGGGTGCCCATGACAGACTTCAAAATAGCTCTCTATCCTATTTTGATCACGGGATCACCTTCTCACCTTGATAAGGAACACTCTGTCTCAAAATAGTGCTGACCCAAGGAGGCCCAGGAATGACGGCAGCCGCAGCGATCGTGGAGGCTGAGCCTTGTTCCAAGGACAGCACTGAGTGACAGGGGGCTGGACATTTTCACCAGCAGGACACACAAATGCACAGCCGTGCGCAGAGTTTTCAGCACCGAAGCGGTGTTTTCAGCAGCAGACCTTTTGTGCTGCTGTGTTACATTTCTCAGTGCTCTCTGCTTACAGCCTAATACGAGGGAACAGATGAAGCTGCTGCTGGAACTCAGCACATGCTTTAGCACAGCTTGAGTCTGTGCGCACCGATCTGTGACTCGCATAAGTTGTGACTTACACAGCTCCCCAGCTTGAATTCTGTTCCTTCTGGAAAGCAGAAACAGTGCTCAAGCCATCACGTCTTACGAACGTAAAAAGTAGCCAGGACTCCATATAAATGTAAAAAGTAGCTGGAGTTTCTCCTATGCTCATGTGAGAGTCGGAGCCAGAAGCCTCAATTATATAAACAAATGAAGTCCAACAAGCCTGCTCGCTTTCTGCTTTACCTACTTTGTGCAACTCTGTAAACAGCAAACTTTACTCCCAGACATTTTCCAGATCTCCATGGACCCTTTTTGGGCTGCCAGAGACTAACTTGTCTTCCTTGCCAGCTACGTTTCCCCACCTCCCTTCCTTTTTCAGAGCAGTAACAGCTACAAGCTTCCAAAACCTCTCAGGAACAGACCTGTAGAGTGTATAGTCACAAATGACAGCTTGTTTCTGGACAAGCAAGTCCAGTGAGGATGGCCAGCAAAATAGGTCACTTACTGCCCTTAGAAATTTCCCAGAGTTCTTGCTGGAGGCAGGGTATGCTCACATCAGCAAAAGAGCTGGGAGTGCAACGTAAAAATAACCCAACATTTGCTATCAGGAATGAGAGGTGAGAAGGCATTTATGTCAGTTTAGTTAAAAAGTCCCCCACAACCAATAGCCTGACTAAGTCGGGAAGGGGAGTGGCACATGACAGCTTTGGGGATGCTTAACTGCTTCAGAGTGGAGGTGGTGTTGACTGGCTGGGTTAAGTATAGCTCTCCACATGTCCAGCAGGTGCAAAGCTGTTGTTAGCACTAGCAGATCCCCAGCTGTGTGGACAAGTGTTGTGGGTAATAAGCCATGTGGTGTAGATACATGGGGGGAATGCTTGGAAATGGAAAATGTCTGTCTGGCATGCCTGTCTATATGTATGCAGCCTTTGATCTTTATGGGCTGAAGCCTGCAAAGCCACAGGATCTGATACCTGCTTCTAAAACTCTTTTTCCACAGAAAAAGCAACTATTCGGCCTGCAAAGAGCATGGACTCGTTGTGTTCCCTGCCAGTGGAAGGTGAGACACCCATAGCCTACAGTGTAAGGGGGGAAGGATTGCAGCTCTGCATTTTCAGCAGCATGGATCACAGAACCACAGAATGGTTTGGGTTGGAAAAGGCTTTAAAGGTCTCCTAGTTCCAACCCCCCGCCATGGGCAGGGACACCTTCCACAAGACCAGGTTGCTCAATCCCATCCGACTGGCCTGGAACACTGCCAGGTTGTATTTGGATCAGAAATCCACAGCTTCTCTGGACAGCCTGTGCAAGGGCCTCACCATCCTCAGTGGATGCAGCAGTCTGTGTCTGTCTCACCACGTTGTGTATCTTTGTATGCTTATGCCATGGTTGCTGATGTGTGCCCCCACCTCTGTGTGCATGTGTTTTTGACTCTTTTCTGTGTTGTTTATCTCAGTGCGCCCACCTCGGAGCTACCACTGTGTTTAGCTGCATCTTTATTGTCAGTTGGATTGCTTTGATTTCTTTCTTGGTTATTCTGGGCACAAAAAATCCCATTTGTAGATGAAAAAGGCTTACAATAAGCCAGCAAAGCCTGGCGTGTGCATTGTGGGCAGTATGTATGTGGGCAGTATGTATGTGGGCAGTATGTAGCCTTAGACTTGGCTGTGTCTGATGGAGAAGGGTGTCTAATAAAGTCTGAGCTGATTTCCACTGGAGGGCATTCAATCCAGTGCTGCCTGCCCATTTTGAAGGAGGCCCTAGGGCTAGAGCAGAGAAGGTTTTCAGTACGTATTGTCTCCGTCTACGTGGGGAAATGTGAGTGTTCACCAGGGCAGGACTCATGCCTGGAGGGATTGAGGAGGGATCCTCACAGAGGAAGTTTTTTGCTAGTGCTTTGCTTCCCACTGACTTGCTCCTGTGTTCCCGTTCCTAGGGGAGGATGACAAAAGCAGGTTCAAACGGTCGGTGACTACTGGAGGATTCTTTGTTCCCACAAAGATACGGACAGGAGGCACAGGCAGCTCATATGACCTCAGCAAGGAGAATGAGTGGGAGCGGGAAGGATCTGCCATGGGGGCCAAAGGAAGTTCAGAGCTGGCTGGGGAGAAAGGTCCTCCCTGGGCACCGCAGGTGAAGTCACCCCCTGAGCAGCTGAAGGTTTTCCGGGTAGCAGAGGATGCCGAAAATGAGCAGGCTTCAGCCAAAGGAGTGCTCATGTTCTACACCTCTGAAACAGCCGCCAAGTCAGGCTTCCCAAGCAGCCTCTTTCCCTTGGAGGCCTCCCCTCGTCACCAGAGGAAAGCCCTGAACATCTCGGAGCCATTTGCTGTCTCTGTCCCACTGAGGGTATCCGCAGTCATCAGCACCAACAGCACACCCTGCCGCCTGCCCAGCAAGGAGAAACATTCCCTTTCCAGTCTAGAGGAGCTGTCTTCTCTGGTGGAGAGCACGAGCCCCTCTGCTCTGGAGGCAGGGACCCACACAAGGACAGAGCAGGCAGCAGAGCGCAAGGAGAAACAGCCGGGGCCAACTCTGCCAGTGGCAGCATCCAGAGGTAAATTGTGTTAAGGAGGGGGATATGGATCCTCAGTCGGGCTGCTGGAAGTGCCCTGCAGCTTGGTGGTGTGGAGGTTTCTCCAGCCTGGCTTGTGGCAAGAAAGAGACCAACCTGTAGCAGGGTGGGCGTTGACTTTGATAGGCCGGGGTGGTGCTTGTTGCAGTAAGGAGCCTGGGGAGGTGGGTGACTCCCAAAAATGTCTGGTTGTGCCTGGAGGGGGCTCTTTAGCTTTGTTAGTTGGTGTTGGCTCTTAGCAGCACTGCTTTGTCCCAGGGCACAAGTTTTCACTCTCAAGTAGTGACATTGTTCGCTTGTGTTTCTGATCCAGGCTCTCATCCTGAGGAGCTGGTGGCAGCCAGGAAACCTGAATCCTTGGAAACTCCACAGCCAGCAGTAGAAAATCAGGAGATGTGTGGGCAAAGCAGCTGCACAAGCAGCACCAGCAGCCCCCAGCAGTCCTCGGAGCAGACTCCCACCTTGGAGCAAACACCAGCTTCGGAGTTCTGTAAGGGGTCACTCCCAGCAGACAAAGCAGAGCAAGGACAGCTCAAGATGAAGGATGTCTCCTCAGAAGGCAGCTGTGACCAACAGGAGATTGAGATGGCTAAGACAGAAGAAGGATCGCACCTAAGAGATGTGGTAAGGAGGAAGGCATGAGAAAAGTGGGGGACCATGTCATGGTGGTGACTGGGAGGTTGTTTAAAGTTTCATTGTGTGTCCGTAGTTGTGAAAACTCAGTCTGTAACTTAGGCAAAGCAGCACCAAGAATTGACCATGAGCTGATTTATTTCTCTTCTATGAAGTCACCATGTGGTGATTTACCTTTATATAACTACCTACTGTCCCCTTTTGGTCATCTTTTCCAGTAACTGTACAATTTCAGTCTGTACCATCTGTCTGCTCTGAGACTCTCCAGATGTGAGACTGTCCGGATGTCTGAGCATTTTGACCCGTGGTCTCTGAATTCCCCTTCTATTTTTGCTGTCCCATTTGTCTTAGACAGCCTGAACAGTCCTTTTTACTTCCATTCTCTACATACAATTTTATTTTTTTGATTCTTACTATTTTTTGCCTCCTCTGTATCGCTAGCAAAGCCTTTTCACCAAGTTTCTTACAGCGATACTCATCTCTGGACAGCTATTTAAAGATCTGTTGGCATAGCTCCTTGAATAGATTATTCATTTGAGTTTGTGTGCAGTTTGGGAATGCATATTCTCTGGCAAGGCCAAGTGAGCCTGAATGGGAATTGCTGAGAAATGGGCTGGAACATTCCAGCTACTCATTCAGCTCACTATTTCAGTATATCTGTCCAGGCCTCCTTTTGGCTGCACCTCAGACCTTCTCCTCCATAAACCCACTTGTTTATAGATGTATTTTCTTCCTTGAACTGGTCGCAGTCTGTGTGTCTGTGTTTCTGTACCCGTGAGTGTGCTCATCCAGGAGCTTGGCTGTTCTAGGAGGGCTGTTTGGGGAAAATGGAACGGTATTTACTGGTAAGTTGTGAGCTCCCAGGTGGTGGCATTTCTTCTGTTTTTCAGACTGAAGAGGACCTGGCGAATGCCCTCCTAGAACCACTGTGGCCAGAGATACAGCAGGAACTGAAAATTATTGAACCTGAAGAGGAGCTCTTGCTCTTGCCAGCAGCTGTCCCCAAGACAAGCCCAGTTTCTGAATCCTCTTCTCCAGTACAAACAGACAGTCTTTCCTCTGGCCCAGGGCAGAGTCCAACACTCGCTGAGCAGAAATGTGAAAGCAGAGCATCACAGATAACTCAGGTGCCTTTATTTGGTGCCAGTGGCATGGAGCAACAAGACAGCCTCCCCAGCTGCCAGTCTGGTGCAGTTGCACAGCAGAGTGGTGCTTCAGCTCTACCCAAACTGGGCACCCTTCCAGCAGGCACAGCCACTCCAAAGAACCACCACTCAGTGGTGGACAGCAGGAGTGAATGTCTCGCTCCTACCCTGGACTGGAAGCTTCATGGTCAATCAGAATTTGGTGAGATTGCCCCAAGTGATGGATTTTCTTGTTCCAAAGGAGCATGTCCAGAATCAGGGAAAGAAAAAGAGAGCACTTGCCAGCTGCAGAGGGAAAAGGATGGTCTTACCAGAGTCCAGACTCAGAGGGAGAAGATAATGACTGCTGATGAAAGGGACACATTCTCCTCCAAGGCCCTGAGTGGAGCTGGAATCCAGGAGGTGAAGGAAGGCAGTGCTGTTAGCAGAACCCAGGATGCTGGTGACCAGGAAGATGAGGATGCCTGGACAGATAATGTGCAGAGCTTAGAACTTGTGGAGCCATGGGAGGATCACCAGTGGGTTACAAGCCCTCTCCATTCCCCCACCTTTAAGGACATTCAGGAGAAAATGACACAGGAGTTTCACCCACAGAGCCAGAGAGCAGAGGCAGGCCTTTCTCTTAGACCACGGTTCAGTCGCAGCCTCTCCCTGGACAGTAAAGACACAGTGCTGAGTCTGTGGACTACCCCATTCTCTTTCATAGATGCCACTGACCAGCAGCAACCGTGCGGTGACATTCTGCATTCAGGGACTTGTGAGCTGTCCAAAACACAACCCATGTCCCCCTCTAGTTTGGGCAAAGCTCTGCAAGATGGGAATGGTCCAAGTCCTCCAGAAGAACCTTCAAAACCTGAGTACCCCCTTCTCAGGGAGAAAGCACCAGGTGAGAAAGCAGGACCCTCCAGAGTCCCTCTTTCGGAGACAGAAGGAAAGAAAGTGTATGTGAGCAAAGAAAACCCCTGGAGCCCAAAGCTTGAATTGTCCTTGCCATACCAAAATAGCCCAGGCAGTTCTTCACAGACAAAGAACACAAAGGAGGAGTTATCCATCTCTCAGGACACTGCCCTGGGAGGAGAGACTGTCACCAAAGCATTGTGTTCTGCCGCTGAGTCACAACTGAGTAATAAAGGTGAAGAAACACCTCGCAAAGTAAAGACCAGGCCTTCATCCCTCAACCTGGATTCACTCCTCCCAGCCCCAGATTTCTTCACATTTGAGAGCCTGTCCATGCCATCTGCCCCTGGGAACCTCCTGTATGGGCAGAAGGAAGTAAAAAGCAGTGATTCTGTCCCATCCCTGCCGACACACTGCCCTGCTGCCAGTAGAGGTGCTCCCTGGGGGTCTCGTTTCAATGCCCCCGTGGATCTAGACTTGGATTACCTGGCAGTGGCCCATGCCACCACTGGCCGTCGTAACTCTGCCCCCGTCAGCGTGTCAGCAGTCAGGACCTCCTTCATGATTAAGATGTGCCAGGCTAGAGCGGTGCCCGTGATACCGCCCAAGATTCAGTACACCCAGATCCCCCAGCCCCTGCAGGCTCAGAATGCTGCTCCAGCTGCTGAGAAGAAGGAAGCAGAAGCCAAGCAGGTCATCAGGCAAGCTCCACGGGTGGCATGGAGCCACCTGGAGGCCCCCAAGAGCCCGCTGACAGAGAAGAAAGCCAAAGCAGAGAAAGAAAACAGTGACCCGGCTCAAAAGGACTCAGCCTGTCCTTGGCACGGCAGCCTGGGCTCTCCACTGGAGCCGTCTCAGTCCAGTCATCACCCTGCTCTGGATGCCCCTGTTCTGCGCCGAAAGCGCACCTCTGGCGGGGAGACAGCTGGAGATAACCCACAGTCTTCAAAGATAGAGAGGCCATCGGGGTTCTCCAAACCCTCCTACAGATCTAGGCCTGGGAGGCCCCAGAGTCTGATTCTCTTCAGTCCCCCTTTCCCCATCATGGACCACCCCAGCTCCTCAGCAGACTCCAGGGTGTTGTTGTCACCCATCAGGAGCCCCACTCAGACCACCTCTCTGAGCCCCATTTGTGGCGATCTGTCCGACCCTGCGCGGACAGCGCCAGAGGGGGTGACGCTGCGGAACAAAATGACCATCCCCAAGAATGGCCAGAGACTGGAGACCTCTACCAGCTGCTTCTACCAACCCCAGAGGCGCTCCGTGATTCTGGATGGACGAAGTGGGAGGCAGATTGAGTAGCAGCTGTTTGTCCTATTCTTTTTCTGTGATGGTTGGAGTGGGAGTGTCCAAGACCAACTCTGTTGCCATTTTGCTGTTGTTATGACTATTCTCTGCAAGATGGACCTGAATCCTTTATGGTTTCCTGGAAAGCTTTTGCTATGGAAGGTCACAGTATCTTTATCGTGCTTTTCGTTCCCCTTGTCTCCCTTGCCCAGTCCCTCACTGTCTGTTTTTTCATGGTAAGCCAGTCCCAGGGAACTTGCATTTCTCACACCTGTTTTTGAACAAGCCCTGTGAAAGTCTCATCCTCCCTATGGAAAAAAGGAAAAGTAAATCTCTGTATAATTAGAAAATAGGGTTGAGAGGAAACACTCTTACAAAACACTGCAGCCCAGGGTGCAGGGGCACAACATCTGCTGAGGAGGTAAGTCCAGATGTTTGGGAACTCCTACCATTGTTTCCCAGTCACCAATGAAGGACTTTCTGATTTACACAGTGTAAATAAACAGTGCAGGAGGCTGGGGATGGCTGAAGAGGAAGGTGGAGCTGGCATGAGCAAATCACACAGGGTGTGAGACACCCAAGGATGTTCCAGTGATAAACATACAACCTGAAGAGACTGCCTCCAGCTCTCTCCTTGCATCAAAGGAGATGCTCTTTCCAGCATGTACAAGGACTGGAATGGAAGCAGCTGGGCAGGAAACACCTAGTTGTTCTTTTAGTCTTGCAAGTCTTGCTCATGAGTTTTGTGTGCTCAGTCACACCCTCCTTGGGCACACAAGATCCATGTGGCTGAGGAATGAGTGTGCAGCTGGCTGCCCAGTGGTAGAGACCCCTCAGGCTGATAGCAATGAAAGCCAAGGCAAGGTCATAACAAAGGCCAGTATCAATTATTTCCATCATTGCTTAAAGCCAGATGACACCTCTGCAGCTACCTCCAGCTGAGGTCCACACTGCTGCCAGCAGACAAAAGCAAGAGGATCTTCTTATCTCCACATCCTTGGGCTATTGCCCTCTTGCACCCTGACTGACATATCTTTGACCCTTGGTCTTTCACTGCCACTGTGTGGCATGTCCCCAGGTGCTTCTTCTCCATTTAAACTTCCTCTCCTATGATTTTACACTGTTTCTTTGAGAGCGTGGCTGGTTGCCACCTCCCTGGACCTCAGTGCTTTCAGATAGATTAAGAGTATGGTAAAGAGGATGATTCGTGGGACTGCAGAACAGATCATGAACAAATCCTGAGAGGGGGATTTGAAGTGAATTAAACTCTCTCCTGAAGGGAACATTAACGTTACAGGCAAATACATGTTCAGATATGCAACAGCTGCCATGGGAATAGAATTAAAGCTTCCTTTATAAAGCCTCTAACTCTGCATTCACCACAGGCTCATCTTTTGCCTGATATATGACTGTGGGTGATGGCAAAGTCAGGTACAGCCTGTGCTGTCTCTGCAATTTAAGTGTCACTGGTGACTACAGAGGAGATGGGAACACAGGTGTTGCTGCCAGCACTGAGATTGTCCCTGTAATGTGCTTGCAGGGGCCATCATTCCTGGAAATGTCTGGGTCCGTAGGCCCTCGGATGGATATGATGGGCTATAGTTTAAGCAGTAAACTGTTAGGAAGTGCTATAGCCACCACGAGTGTCAGCCAGAATTTCCCAAAGATGTGAGTTTAGGGCTTTGTTTTCTGAAGTACTGGCAATTTCCAGTGGTTAGTAAACTCAACCAATGAGCTCCTAGTCTGTACTGACTGTGTCACTTTTTTAGTGCCATTGTGGCTGGAGGGCCCTGAGCCCCCATACAGGGCTCTCTCTGAACTCTTTGATTGCTAAAGGAGAGATATACTGGAGTGTTTTTGAGAAGTTCTGGGCCCACAAATGCAACTAATATATCTTCAGCAGAATTTTCTCCTTCCATATCCAAAGGGAATGTGAAAAAACATGAGGGCTTTTCCTTGTCATCAGCTGCAGTCTTTGACCCTCCCCACTGCACTCTTTATTTGTGTATAGTGCCACATGGGAACAGAGCAGAAAAATAAGTCCATGCTGTCAGTTTTGTTGAGGGAGATTATTAAACCAGATGAGAGCCTGGAGTTCTTGTTTGGGTCCATGTTCTCTCACAGGCAGCAGCCTATGCTTTACCTGGGCAAGCTGTGGACAGCAGGCCCAGAATATGCAGCTTCATGGCAATTGTATTATTCTACTCCCAGACCATAATATGTCTGTGCAGGCTCTTATTAAAACTAGGGATTTTCCAGTCCTTCATGCTCCTCATAGTTAGCACAGCTCCACACTGCATTTACATGGCACTGCCTCATGAGAAAGCTTTTAATCACCATGGCTGGGTTAATGACAAAGGGAAGGTGTGATACGAGGTGTTGTGGTAAGGTTTTAGAGAAAGTAAAGTTTGTGGAAATGATGCCCAGTTTTTTTTGGCATCAACAAAATAGTTTACTTTGGGGAAGGACTTATAGTCTCTCAGTTCCTAGAAGTTTTGACTGCCAAGGCACCTGGAAGGGAGCTAAAGAAGCTCACGAAGTAATGCATCAAACGGAAAAGAAAATGCGATGAAACCTTGGCATGTTAAAACCATTTTTTTCCCCTTCTTATTCTCATATAAGCTGATCTATGAACAAGAAATGAGGTCTGGCAATTTGTATATAATACACTGTATCAACTCTTAACAGCATTCCAGTAAGTAATAGCGCTTTTGGCATAAGTGGTGAAACTCCTGCAAGAGAAAATTATTAGAAATCTTTACTTGATATTAAAGATCAGCCTCAACTAAAACCTGTATCCAGACAATACTTTTTAAGGGTGTTTCAGGATTTGAACTCAGATCTGGGTCCTGGATTTTAATTAAGCAGAGATGCTGTAATGGTATCTCTGTTTTATAGCTTGATCCCATTTCTTATCTACAATTTCATCTCCAGCCTTCAGCTGATCTATCAAGAGCACTTAAAGTAAAGCCCCAGGTCCTGCAGAGATGAAAGCACGTTCTTAGCTGCAAGGTGCCCTGTTGCGCAGGTGTCATCGTTCCCCACTCCAGACTCAGCCTTCTGCAGAGCCTGTAAAGCTTGGTGATGGATCCATGCTGATACTGGTACCTGCAGTCAGCCTGAAGGACCAGAGCTTGGGAGCTGGACAGGACCAGAAGACAGATGCCATCTCCCATTGAATGGTGCTAAGTGGGTGGCAGGAGCTTCCTGAGATCCAGCTTTACTAAGCTATCCCCAGTGTCAGTTTCAGGGTCAGACCTGATCTCTTTAAGAAAGGATTTTCTTCTTCCTTATGGTTTTTCTTCTTAGTTTTTGGTTTGTTTTCTATTATTTTTGTTTGTTTGTTTGGAGGTTTCATTTCTGTTTTTCCTTTGTTTATCTGTGAAGCATTATGAAGAGGGATAGATCAGATTTATGGGACATGAGTCTGGCCCAGGAGAGCCAAGCTAGTTTTTCTTGGTATTACTGAAAGGACCTTCCTAAATAGACTGGCTCATCATCTGCAGCTCCACAAGGATCACTTCAGAGACCCTGCAGTACATTTCAATTCTCCTGAGGCTGTGAAAAGTAAAGGCTATGCCCCAGTTTGCAGATGGCCCCAGCATCAGACATGACAAAATATCACCAGCAGGTGTTGCTTGTGCACTTTTGCCAGTGGAAGACAAGGGAGTAAATTTCACTTATTCTTCCCATGTAGTCAGAGGGTTGGTGCAGCTTCTCTTAAACATAGCTCAGAGGGAGATGGCTGAGCTGGCAAAGGTGAGAATCCCTGATGGAAAGGAGGGGCATGGATAATGTTAGCTCATGTGGGAGCTGCCTCACTGGCAGGAGAGGAAACAGAAATGAAGATTATATTTTACCTTATAAACCCCAGTCCTCTGGGCTGTCCATCTCGTGCTATTACTGCAGAAAGACTGAAGTACTTATTTTTTTGCCTTTAGAGCTTCAGAGGAACTTAGGTCTGTATTAGAGAGCATCCATGAAGCCTGCAACATTTTCCCTCATCCAGAGTCCAAATGGTGCAATCAAAATACTTTTTTCTTTCTTTCTTTATGGATTCTGAAACGCCTGTAATGGTGAATATTTTTAAAATTTATATATATATACATAAAAGATCATTCTATATAAATGTATGAAAAAGGAAATGTAATTAAAATGAAGGAATTGCCTAAATAGTATTTTACACATCTGTGAAACTTGGGCTGATGCATGGAACTGTTTTCTGCTGCTGCGTTTGCAGCATTGAGAGTGTGAGAGAAATGGTTTTTTGCCCACAGAGTAGCTAATGAGCTCTGGTTAATCTGTGGTGGGCAGAGGGCCTGAATCTGCCTTCCTGAGAAGGATCTTGTCCTGGGAAAGAAGGGACAAGATCAGGGGAGACCAGAGTTCAAGGGTTGATTGAGCTTTCCACCACAAGCTTCTCCCCAGTCCTTGAAAATGCAAACAATCTACTGAAGCATATACTACCTTTCAGGCATGCCCAGGTTTTGCAGTTGTCCCTTTTGCTTCTCTCCATCTCTAGAAAAAAAAGAATAAAAATCTCTAGGGGTGGGAGGAGAAGCTGCAGCTGATCCCTATTTTGTTTAACCTTTGCTTGCCTCTAATTGATGTAAAGGCTTGGTGATAAATAATGCTGCTCCAAGCAAGGAATGGAAAACTTCCCATTGAGTTCAACTGGAGACTGAGTAGGACTTTAACAGCCCCAGAAAGGAAGGATGGCAGAAGGCAGAACTTTCTGGGGGCTCCATGCAGCAGTTCAGACCTTGGATCTTGTGCTTGCAGGCACTGATCCCCTCTGAAATATTATTTGCTGCCAGGTCAAGAGAAGGGCTGGAAGCTGGATGCTATGAAGAGGACTGTCTCCATCCCACGGGCCCTGGTTTGTGATTATTTTTCCTGCTAGCTCTGACGAATTGCAGTTTTGTTAAGCTTTTTTCTTTGTGTGGACTTGCCTGCCTCTGTGCCTGATTGTTTAAAAAAAAGAACAGAAAAACAACAGCCACAAAAGAAAGATGTTTTGCCAGGTCTCAGCCATGAGATTAAACTGGAGTTTTTATAAAAACAGATCTGTGCCCTAGTGATGTTTTGTAACATTATTTTTCTGGATTTGGTTTATGAATGCAGTGCAAATGCTTTTGTCATCCTCTGATATGGAGTTTGAACCCCTCTTTGGTTTTGTGAGTGGCCAGGGCACTGATCTGTGTTTGTATGGGCTTTGATGGTGGGGATTGAAGGTTAGGGCCTGACCACACACTTTTCTGATTGGAGGTTATGGGAACTGCAGTTGCTTTGCAGCTCTGGAAATGAAGTGAGGGCTTGGAGACTTCTGTAGAATTACTGGTATCGGAAATGCTTTAAAATTTTCCAGGGTAAAATCATCTGTTTTCTTACCATTTCTAGTTCTACCAGGCTGAAGTTTCAGTGATGTGAACCATGTCCTCCCATTTAACACACCTGCAGAATTCTGCCTTGCCTGTGATAATGCAGAGCAACTCAGAGTAGAGTATGGAAAAACTTTGTGATCCCAGTGCTTGTACAGCAGAAGCCAAGCTGGAACAGGAGAAGTCGCTATGAAGGCCTCTGGTGCATCATGTATGCGCTTCTGTTGATTTGAAAAGGACAAGCAAGAACTTAAACAAATTATGAATTTAGTTCCTTGGCTCTCACTGAGCCAATCTCTGAGCTGTAGCATGGAAGCGAATATTGTTATTATATGTCTCTAATTCCATCCTGGGAACAAAGAGGAAAAAAAAAAAAAGAGGTGTTTTCTTGTGCTTGTAGCCTCAGTGGACATATCTGCAGTGCAGCTTGCTCACTGTTCTCCCTAAAAGGGAGATGAATCATCAGGTTAAATGAAATATTTTTTTTTCCTACTCAGCTGCTGAACTCAGGGCTTGACTCCCTTTCCTACCTCCTTCATGACTTCAGTTTCCCTTTAGGAAAATGCCTGGGTTGTGCTTCCTGCTTACCATGGCAACTGGCACACAAATTGAGAGAGAAAACCATGTTTGTTGAACTCTGGAATTGTTGTTAGCCAGAGCCAATTATTACTGCTGTATGAGAACCAGTATTTTCCTATTCTTTGTGCCACAGAGTCTAGCAGTGGCTTGGCCATAAGGCAAGGGGAGAATCTCAGACTGCCCCACAGCATTCCCATGGTTATGAAAATTAGGCAAAAGGCACACTGCAGACCTGCTCGTGCTCCAGTCGGCACTGTGCCCTAAATCATGGTGCTTAAACACATGGAAGTGCTTGAACACAGTTTCAGCCAGTTTCTTTTGCCTGCCTGACTCAGGGCAATGCCCTGTGGAGGTTGTATTGGAAGTCACACCTACAACATCTTGGATACTTTCAGCTAAGCCAAAACCAGGATTAAGCAAGTTCCCAACCTGGCTGTTAACCGGGAATCAACCTAACCCAGTGCCAAGGAGCATTTGACACTGGTATCTCATGCATCCTCACTGCAATACAGGAGTCCAGCAGCTCTGGGCAACAGGACATCCCACTGGTATCCCACTGGCTGGGGCTAAAGGTCAGCTGGCAACAAAGGGGAGGCAGGCAGGGCAGGGAAGGGAGACTGGCACAAGGCACCACCACCAATAAAAAGAACAGAATCATAACAGCCCAGATAGAGAAAGGCAGTGAAATTTCTGAGTTCATATTCCATCTGGGAAGGATAAAATTTTCAAAGAACGTGCCTCACCACAAGGATAAAGGAGGAACAGTTTCAGAGGTGAGGATTAGAAATGAATGGGATCTGCAAAGCTCAGAGCTGCCCAAGTCCTGCTGCCCTCAGAAGTTAGACACAGTGTGAGTGTTAAACCTCGAATGTTTGCCTCACTCCATAATTAAACAGGGTAGGTATTTTCTTATGTCTTATTAGCAGACTGCAGTGTGAGATGAACTACATTTTGCAAACCTAGACAACTCCTAGGAATTACGTTTGCAATTTGGGTCCACATCCATCTTAAAATGGGATCTGTTTTCTTCCATAGCACATCTGCTGCAGAGGGTACATTTAAATCCCTTATCTGAAAAGACCAGGAAATATTTGAATTCAGTGAGAGGAAATGACTTCCAAAAAAACTTTGTAGCTGCTTAAGAAAGAACCACAAGGCACAAAAACATGGGAACAACCAGAGCTGGAGAAAGGAGAATAACACACATGATGATTAGTAAACAGAGGAAGTTTCCAGATAAGTCAAATTCAAAAAGGAAAAAAACCCAACACCCAGCCATAAGATTGAGTTGAACCAGTCTGAAGAATATCAGGTAACATTTCATAACAATCAGGAAGAATAAAACAGAAAAAAATATGCGCTCACAAACTGCTTTAATTTTTTTTTGCACTGTGAGGTAATTTACTTCAGACACCAAGGGTCAGAGTATACAAGGACTAGGCTGGGTATTTACAGGGATTTTTTGAAGTGACTTGGCTTTACAGTCTCCAGCCTCTGTGCCAGCCACTGTGCCCTGCTAAAGGTGAGCGTTGCTTTGGGAAAAATAGAGAAGTCCTGCATTGGCTCACAGTTAGCAACAGCCCTGGGTAGCAGAGCAGCTCACTGCTCATCACTTGTCTCTCTTGCAGGCTTTATCTCCACTAGTTGCTGCCTTGAGGTGGCCACCTGAAAACAGAGGCTAGACAAAAATAAGAGAATAAACAGAGGTATTTATTTGAAGGGCCTTTGAAGGTGCACCCTTGGCAGTCAAAAGGCTACACCCAAGATGGACCCTGGGTCATGGATTCTTCACACTTTTATAAGTTTGGTTCATTTGCATATCAGGGTTAATTCTCCAATTATAACTTCAGTTAATGATGTAATTACCCCAAGTTTTCCCCCCCTTCTCTAGGCTTTAGTTTACACATTTTGGGGCCTGGTGTCCTTGAAGAGCAAACCTAGAGAGGCTTTGTTATGTCTAACCAGCATGAGAGAACAGTAGTTAACAGGCCACATGAAACTTGAGTTACTCACTAAGCAGTACAGGATTTGAAGAATATAAAAGTTAAAACATAAGGCATCATAGTGATCATGCAAGAGCAGCAAATGCCCTTGCCTATGATGTAATTTCACCTCCCAAGCAGGTCAGGAACACCCTCACCTTTTTTCCTGTTGAGGACAAACCCCCAGCAGTCATATTCCACTCCTCCCAAAGCAGGATCTCCTAAAGACAGATGCCTGAGATTACAGGAAGAGCTCTTGCAGGAGGTTCCCAGCATGCCACACATTACAGGGGCTTTCCCCAGTTGCCAAGAAGGGCAGGGCTGCCAAGGGTTGGGAGTAGGAGGCTTTGTTTATGAGCTACCTTTAGGTGATTGGTCCTGATAAACATTTGCTTGGCATGAGTCCCTGCTGTAGGGAATGTGAAAAACTAAGATGCCAGGGCAGTGAGCAGGAAAGGGAATAAATCACCCGAGTCAGAGGATATGGAAGACCACTGGCAGCCTGGTTCCCAGTTTTCCCCATGAGGTGGGTAGCCAGATGCAAGTATGGCACATAATGGCCGTTGTATGTTGTACGGAAACCAGCAAGGTAAAGAAAAACAGGGCCTGAAAGAGTCTGTGCAAAGAGGTCTCCTGCAGAAAGGGAGGAAGGGGTAGAAGAACCTGTTGGAAAAATGGGGTCAAGGCAAAAAATACACGAAGGCAGCCCCACATTGCCCCATTGCCTGAAGGAACAGAGACCTTCAGTACTGCTAGCCACAAACATTGGGCAGTGTTAAAAACACCAGGTTACGTTTCTGTGTGCGTGGGAGGGGAGCAGCTGAGGATTTGGGATTCTTTTTGGATTGGAGGACACACCCCTCCATCAACTATGAACAGAGGATGCTTCTCAGTGAGACTCTTGATTTCTCAGAGCTGGGAATATTGCAATAAATTAATAATCTAAAAATACATTTGGTAACTCCATGGGAAAACTGAAGTGTGCTTTTATTGCCAAGAGAGAACTGTGAATATTCACACCTATAGAGAATAAATACACAGAGCAAATCTGCAAACAAACCATACAACTTCCACCTGGGGCATTTTTTTTTCATCCTGTCTTAGCAGGATGTCTTAGTCCAGCAGTTCTCATGTAGACATGCATACTGCTTGCTCTGAAGACCATGTACATCCATGCCTTCAGGAAGCAATCCAAACAGCTGAGAATGACCAGGATTTCTTTACAAGTCTCAGCTGACACATAAACCTGATCGCCACCATTCCTGTCAAAGGCTCCATCCCCTTCCTCACCCTTTCCCTGGCACCCCAGGTAAAGAACTTGCAGAGGCTGGGATCAACCTTCAGAAGCATGGCTTTTTCTGATTTTTCAGCAGGATTTTTTAAATATCCTGATCAACAGCATTCTGTCATCAGTCCAATCTTCTCCTTCCCCCTTAGTTCAGGCAGATAAAACTTGTTTTTTCTGGATGCACTGTGGCACGTTTGGCCCTTCTGCACAGATCCACCATTGCCTGGATCACTTGGCCACAGCTTTAATTTTTTTAGTACACAAATCATGAAGTGCAGTGGGAGGGAAAGGCTTAAGAAGCAGAAAGCAAATTTGATGAACCCAAACCCAAATTGACTTGAGCTGCCATTTATGTAATAGGTCAATGGTATCATTTGCAACTGGTTGGGGCAGTTAATACTGCTCTAGTCTATTTAAAATAGTCTCAGTTTCTCTTCTTCAAAATCCTGCAGCACTTTCCTCTGTATTAAATGCAGTGCTGTCATCATACCACATTTAGATGTAGCAGAAAGGATCTAGGTCTGAAGCAGAAGACCAGAGGAGGAAAATAATATTTGATCTTACCTGCTTCTGTGGTCCTCCAGTTTTCTCCAGGCTGAATGTCCAGTGACATCCATATTCAGAAGGCCTCATTAGTCTCTAGAAAGTCCCACAGCCAGTTGTTTCACCCATTTGCAGAGCTGCTTGAGTTTCAGAAACAACTCAAGCAAGAGGCCCTTATGCAGGAGGGCAGCTATCCATGACAGCTGCCATGACCAAGAGTTACTGGAGGGTTTGGCCAAGCAAGGACAGAGTTTCTGTGCCTGCCATGTCCTTCCTGCCCCATTTCTCTCCTCTCCACGCCACTAAACCAGGCGAGCGGCTGATCCATGAGGATTGTCAGTTCTGAAGGCACAGTCACACAGAAAACTCTGTCTGTGCTGCAGGGACCCATTCCTTCTTCGAGCTCTTTGCCCTTATATCTGCCTCCTTCTCTCCCCCAGCACTCCAGCAAGGAGCTGTTTGGCTGCTGAGTTTCTGGGTCACGCTGTATCCTGGTGCTTTAACATCTCTCTTACAGCATGTTAAAGCCTGTCATTGTCCTGCCCCACATGTCCCAGACACAGACCTTTATTATTTACCCTTTCCAAAGACACAACCTTGAACAAGAGAAAAAGATCACTTCCACTTCTTTTTAATTAGTATTTTGGTGAATATACAAAAACAAAGAATCAAGGCAGATGGCAAGCATCAGGATATGAACCAGTACATCTTTGGAAGAGGCTTCACCTTAAAACGCTCTATGGAGGAGCACATTTCTCACAATACATTTAACTACTGAAGTGTTCACTAGGAAAGACATCAGCTCAGTCTGGGTCAAAGTAAACAGCCTTTATTGAACTGAGTGAGAACTGCAAGTGCTGATGCAAGGACTGAGTTTGGTTCAGTTAGCTCCTTGCTTGCATTTTTTCACAAGAGTTACTCACTACCATTATTTGCCTTTTGTCCTACCTGATCCAGGGATGAGGAAGGGAATGACACAGGGGATGTGACCATATACACACAGGTAGCTGAAGCAAGAAGCACAGTAAACTAGGACAGCCACATTTGTAAAGGCAACTACACCACAGAACCCCTTGTAGTCTGCACAAATTCTAGCCCGTAGACGTAGGAAATCTTGTGTGAAGTACATAACAGCTTTTTTGAAGAAGTTGCTTCTTCAAGCAAGAAGAAAAGCAAGTGGAGCTTTTCCTGGACTGACACTTCTGAAGGTAGGAGCACATGCAGTAGTTTCATCAAAGACAGGAGGTAGGCTTGAATATAGGCAGCATATTGCTGAGGAGTGAGCTAGCCTTTTATTGGGCTTCACTAGCAACAGACTTTTTATCTGTGACATGTTTTTATCGCTGACACACTTAAATGCTCAGAGAATCTGCCTTATTCTAAGGCAAGGGTGACAGAGACCAGCTAGAGAAGTTGAACAGTAAAATATAATGGAGAGGTCTGCAGTCTTCTCCCTTGCAGCATCCATCCTTATTGCTCACAGGAGGTTACAGTTTTGCTCACACAGCCCTTGCTGAAGCATTATAATTTAAATTCAAACTAATTTTAGAGAGATATTTTTCTGGAGCAAGTGTATATGGACAGTTTCTTTTCTGATGTCATCAGAGAACAAATCAGATCACTTTTTTTTCTTATGCTCCAGGATTTCTTGCACAGTGAAAGGAGGATTGTGCCTCAGCCAGGAGGCATTAAGGCTGCAGAACAAGGGGCAAAGCAGGGACAAGAAGATTCTTTCCTGCAGTCGTCCGTTCTTTGCGTCAAGTTTTTGGAGGGGCAAAAGTATATATGGGAGAGGTAGTGGGAAAACTTCAAATCCTCCATGGCCCGAGGAGAATGGAGCAGGAGACAAACAAATGCAGTTTCACACGGCTCTTCAGGACAGCACTGAGGACACTGGGCCTTCAGTATTCAATCCCACTCCAGTAGAACATGGTACCAAGGAGGACGCAGAACTGAAACAACAACAACACTGTTAAGTTTCTCTGCTCCCCATTTCCTGCTTTCCACCTCTCCCCCAGCCCCATTTAGTCCAACTGGTAGGAGAGAGCAGCAGAAATTCTTGAAAAGCAAAGCCTGTTCAGGCAGAGGAAGCTTAAAGTTTTTTATCTGCACAGAAACTACACAGTAAAGAAAGAAGGTATGTGCAGCTATAACTATTTGACTGTATCATTCATCTCACTGGGGATTATCTGTCATGAAGCTGCTGAACCCCGAGTACTTAATACACTCATACAAAATCTGTGAACTACAAACCGAATTATCTATTATGATTACTGCTTAGATGATCCAATACCCTTCACAAAGAAGTATCTGCAAGCTGTGTTTGCTGTGTTGTATTGCTGAGATGGCAGCAGGTTGCAGCAGGCCATGGCAGGCTGGGAGGCTGTCTAGTTCCTCACCTCTGGAAGCCAGAATGGAGGGGAACTTGTAAATGTGGCCATTAGTGGAGCAGGCTATGGGTAGATTTGTGATGAATGAATGACGATAATCTATGGACATTTTAAATGCGTCAGTCCTGTCATCCACCTCCACCCAACTGGGTGTGGAACAGCAAGAGAAGAGAAGAGGAAATAAAGGCAAATATTAAGTACTTACAGTCCAGCAGAGGATGGCAAAGCCAAACCAGGCAACACCCCAGGCATGTGTGTTCACTGGCCCAGAAATAGCGTCGTAACAACCCTGAAACACAACCAGGAATGACTCAACACCAGTGTTGAGCCTGCACTGCGAGGTGACAAGCTTATCCACCCCTGAGAGAGACTAAGGTGGCATGGTGGCATCCTCTTCTCCTACTGCAATTTGGGTAGCTCAGAGGGTCTCAAAAAACCAAGCCAGAGCTACACTGCTTATTGACAACTTGCAGATAACCTACCTGTTTCTGGCTCCAAATACATAGACCCACCTCAAATACTTCAAGGACAACTTCCTGTGCCATCCACTTGCCAAATACACTTAGATAACCAAACACAGTTGACAGAGAATTGACCTCCAGAATCAAGAAGCTGAAGGCAAATTTGGAAGCTTGAATGCCTTCTAGAAATGCAAGCTAGTGCAGAAGCTGATGCTCATGACCCAGCAACCTAGTGAATAGGACACACTGGTCTACTGAAAAGTTCTTCCTTGAGGAGAACTGATGTTTTGCTCACTTGTATTGTATACACTCATCCTTGGCCTAAGTTTGATTTAGCTACTGTCCATCTACATGTTAGAGATGTCACTTCTTACCAGTGGCTTGGGAGATTTCTCTCTCCATCAGGAAAGCCTCTATCCTAAAAATAAATTCCTGTCCTGTGTTCAGCAACATGGTCAGGACTCTACAGGCCTTTCTTCTCCTCCAGAAAGCTTTTGAACACCTGTAGCTTACAGTGAAGGAGAAAGGCTATTCACGGTTTCTTTCCCTTCCAGCAAGGCACTTTTGACTGACATACGTTAACTGGAAAAAGCAGAGATGATCTTACATTGCTGTTATAGTAGCCAGGCACTCCAAGTTTGCAGCCATCAAGGCTGACAGGAAGCCCTTGTGCATCCAGGACGCAGCACTTCCGTGGCCAGGGGTAGTCGGCGTCGTTGTGTGTGAGGCGGAAGGCAGACGTGTACTCCTGCCAGTCGGAGGGGCCCAGCACCCCACAGCAATGGTTCTGCAGGGAGAGAGGAGGGAAGGGTCTTTGTGGGCCCGGGTCACAGCCCTGCACGTGTCAGGACACCAGTTAGGCATTAATCACAGATTTATGGGAGAAATTTTTGAAGTGCCTGCCTTGGACAGTCTGTCGTCTGATAAATGAGCTAAAGGGGGAGTGTGTCAGGACTTTCTTTAAGGTTCAAGGCAGATGCCTTGATCCTCTTTGTTATCCAACAGCCCCAAGAAGGACTTGAAATTCCAGGCCTGCAGAGCATTTAGTAATTAGTGACTTTTCAGTGTTGTTATTACCTGAAGCATGAGTTCATCCCATGTCTTTGTGAACTCATTGTTACTGTTATTGGCTGGCTCTGACTTCTGATATCTCTCCAGCATTTGCTTCAGGAAGACACTTGGAGTGAGCTACAGAAAAAAAAACCCAACAGAGAAAAATGCAGAAACTATGTAAATAAGTGGCCATGTAAAGCAAATACAGGGTTATTTGGGGAGGGTTTGTTTTCTTGTTTCAGTGTCCTGCTGGAGAACAGGAATGTTGCTTCTTCTCTGGTTTTACACACAAGAGAATAAAGAGCGGGATTTGAGGAGCAGGAGCAACAAAGATGAAGATCTCAAGCAGGCACTACTAGATGTAGATCACAAGAGATGTGCAGAACCTATGGATTGCGTCTGGTATGTTGAATCTAAAGCACCACAAATCATTTCCCTCCCCACAGTATCTCCAATAATCCATGTAATCTCTCCCTCTCCAGTAACACTGCCTGGGGCAATGCTGAAGATTTGTCTTCTGTGGGTATGATAGATTAATCAGTCTGTAGCTGAAAGACTAAACACTGTATTGATGATTCAGCTAACCTACGCTATTATTTCCTTAACTACAAGGTTGTAAACATATAAAAATGTTAAAAATAACAAAACTATGTCAGAAAGAACAAAGTTATTTCTTTGATTAGAGTAATGATGTTGGAGTTTTTCCTTGTGGGTTGTCTTCTGTTCAGCAGTAGTCCTGTGAGTTTACACTGTGTAATCACATTTACTACACTGAACAGGATGACTGTGTGCCCTAGAACTTGTGTTTCCCAGCACAGTTAAAAGAATACATGAGGGAAGAAATACTCACGGAGTCTCGGTGGGTCGCTGCTGTGATGCAAGAAGCCATTTCAAATGCAAAAGTGATCAGCATCAGAATGATGTACTGGGGGAGAAAGAGAGCAGAATTAGTTCTTGGAGAAGCAGTTCAGTATTTTTTTTCAAGAATAAGCCGGAAACCCTGCTTGATGCAAAGGTGGCCAGGCTATCATATTCCCCTCCACCCTCTCTGTGCCCCTAAATGTTCACGTAGCCCTTCCCTGTGCTTGTTTCAATTTGCAATCTGCTTTCTTGAAGGTGAATGACTGGAATTGTCCTCCATCTCACAGACAGGATTTCATCAGAACCTCTTGGCATTAAGACTACCCTGCCTCCACAGAAAATACTTTGTCCTTTTCTTTGTTGTGTCTCATTGGCAACCTATGTTCATGTCACGTGTCCTCCTTCCACTTCTACTTGCCAGCTATAAGCTTTTCGGCAGGAAGCTGTTTACTCCTGGCAAGAAAGATTGTATACTTTGGGGAAACAGAAGGTGCAACTTAGGGTGTCACTCAGATCCCCCTGATTTTTCATCATCAGATTTCCTGGACACTCTTACATTGTAAGCAAAGATCCTTCATGAAAACAGATTCCAAGGGTCACCTCTTATATTCTCTTTCACTCTTTCTTTTCTCTTTCCAGCATAATCCCTTTGACATTTTCCATATTCCTTTTGGAGTTCTCATGTCTGTTCCTCCTCCCACATTTTATAATGTTCTTCTCTGATTTAAGGCATGTTTTTCCTACTTACCCCAGCTTCTGTCCCTTGTACCCTGTCATATATCCTAAACCAGAGCCTTGGATGTCAGCCAAGACACCAAAACTCAGAGTTAAGGGAATTCTATTTCCTCAGCTGTTTGCTGGCATATTCCCTTGCCCAACAGTTCAGATCTCTGAGTGTTTCTTGTCTAAAACAGACACCCTACAACCCCACAGTAATCCATGAGAGAGCTCATTCCAGAGTTTTCATCTCTACCCTTCATTAATGCAAGCACCAATTAAGTTTTGTTACTGTCAGACTAAAGGACTAAGTAAGACATTGTACAGAGATTTGTCGAGATCTTAACATTGTCCCTGGCTTATCCAAAGCTCTGTCCCCACCCCTATAATTTCTGCCTGCCTGCTGATGTCTTATGTTCCTGATTGCACCCATATTTGTTATCCTGACACTTACTAATGCCTTGTACAGAAGTCATTACTTATCAGCTCCTAAACTGAATAGAGTATGACAGCTGAAAAGCAGTAAGGGGTGGGGAGAAACAAGGATCTAAACCACATCCCAGCTATATATGATTGCACAAGTGCCCCTGCATTGCTTCAGGGCAAAGTCAGGGTCAAGCCAGTCAAACCTCCACTGTGGCTATCTCTATTAGTTCCCTCAGCCTGGTTCAGGAGCTTCTCATGCATGCGTCTTCACAGGAGTCACCTTCTGGGACACCACAGCCATGATCAAGAAGAACCTTTGGCTCCTTATCAGTAAAAAAGCTATCTTTGCTCATTGGTTGATTCCCAAGGTGACCAGGGACACTAAGGCAGCGTTTGTTCAGTTCGGCAGCAATAGGAAGGCAAATTTTGCCACACTTACCACCAGCAGCAAGGTCCTGCTGGCCTTAATGACTGCAATGATACCAAGGATAGACAGAGCAAAGAGTGCAAGGCCAACAAAGATGCCAATCCAGGCAGCAGCGTTGATGTCGTTTTCTGTGGCTTTCAGCAGAGGGTAGAGCCCATGGGGGTTAGACACAAAGTAGATACACTCTGCTGTCAGGGCAATGCCGCACATCTGGGAAGCACAAGAAAGCCGTTAGATCAACCTTCACCAAAGAAATGGCAAAGACAGAAACAGGGGTATGATGCTTTCCTTTCATTCAACTTCTTGCCAAATGGGAGCTACCCAACTCGTCCTCTGCCCAGCTCTACAATCTCTTGTATTGGGACAGAAGAATTGCAGGCAAATCTCACCCAGCCTTGATCTGAGAAGTCAGGCCTAGGTCTTGAGCATGTTAAGAAAGAATGAACACAGCCATTCCATCACTATATGGAAGGAGGTGGCTGGAAAAATGTTGGTCTGCTCCTGCTGACAGTTCTAAGGCTTTTCCCCTAGAACCCATCTGTCGTCCCTCTCCCACCCAGCTGATCATCTAGGACAGCTCTCCTTATGCTCTTCTCTCATGGTTTACTGGATTATTTATGTGGGGACTTCACATGTGAAGAGGGAGAACTGCTGTTTTGAGAAGTGTCATACTGGAAGGAAGCCTCCACCCATACTTGTTCCACTTCACTTACCCCAATGACCACATTCCCAAAGACTAACAGACCCTGCAAGATGTGTACACAATCATCACTTTTTGCCATCTTTAATTCTTCATGCAACCTAGAAAAAACCAAATACAGTCTTCAGTTAAACCACCGGTACAATATGCTTACCTCAGAAACACAAATTATCCATGAGGAAAAGGATAGGCAGAACTTGCCAGGATAGGCAGAACTTGCCAGCCTGGCTGTACACCTCCCATTCCTTGCTTTATAGTAGTTTCAGAGAAGAGACCTCCCCAGGTGTTAATCTGGTTGTTAAACTCAAACTCTCCCTGATACTTGAGCTACAGAAGATTGGGACCACTTTGGGGGCAGCTGGTGTCTTCAGCTCCCCTTAGGATTTTCATCATCATAACAGGATGAAACCTCATGACAACCTCAGCTCATGGTGTTTCATTTCTATCTGGCTGGAAACACCAGCTACATTTAGATGGACATGAAGTTCAGCACCGTCACCTCACCCCTATTCCAAAGGAGCCAGCATTACTCCAGGGTGTGCTATCCTGGGCCATTTTGACCAGCACTACCATGGGACTTAACTGGTCACCATGGTGATCTGGCTGTATCCCACACACATCCAGCACAGGGCTTTGCTAAGGGTAGCCCCATCTCCCACCCATGTTGGGAACAGGAGCTGAGTCCTCCAAGTCAGGTGTGAGGGAGGAAGGGAAGGAGGGAGGCAGCAGCTCAGGTTGCAGCTGGCTCATGGGAGCCAGGCCAAGTAGCATTCCTACCAAATTCCTGAGAGTGTTATATCCTGCAGTCTGGAGTCAGGTGCCCTGCATCAAATTCATCCCCTTCCAGAGAGAGCAGCATAAAGGCATCAGTCAGAGGTGTGAGACCTCTTGCAGAAAGAAGCTCAGACACCAGGGCCCACCAAGTTTTTCTTTCAAATGGATGGAGCACGTGTGCATGGAGAGGGGGAGGGAAAACCCAACCCTGAGACAACTGCATTTGCCAGGTGGTTAAGAAAGTATAAACCAGGAAAGAAAGGCTGAAGTGAGCCCAGTTCAAGCAGACAACAGGAAAAACTACTTGAACATCCTTCCTCTGCCAGAGTACCTGTACTTGTGCCTCTCTTTTGCTGGGGTCTCTGACTTCACGATTCTTCAAAGAAGATGTTGGGAAATATGAGCAGACAAAGGTGTCAGTGAAGGGGAGCTTTCTGAGGAACAGAGCATTGTGAGACCTCTCTAACAACACTACCTCCTGCCTCCTCAGCAGCTGCCCCTTTTGGGGTATGCAGGACTTCCAACAGATGAAAACCAGGCACTTCCTACCACTGTTTCTGCAGTGGTTTGAGAGTTAGGCATGCAGACAACGCCAGTGCTCTCACCATTATACCAGCAGAGTGCCTAAGTATTTTTGCATGATAGCATGTGTAGGAATCTTTTAATAATATGTGGCCATTATTTTTACGTTGAGAAGCCATTTTTAGTCCCAGCCAGGTATTTGGAGGCCAGACCAGTAGACATGAAACGATATGGCTCTGTATTTGAAAATGGCAGGCTCACAAGGTCAACCTGAGTCACTGTCCCTGCCCAACTTCCTGACCAGCTGGGTGTCCAGGGGGTCACATAAAACTGTCTCGCAAGTCAAATCTGAATCTGGGCAATGTTCAGCCATGTGTTCCATAATACAAAACTGCAGAGTCTGCCAAACCTAAGATGAATCCTGGTCCTCCACTCATATGAAAGCTGGAGAGACTACTGCCAGGCTCATGGATGTATGTGCTGCGACCTCCAGAGGTTTTAAAAAAACCTTTAGTTATTGCCATCTAAGAGACAAGCCAGGCAGCAGTCCAAAAAGCAAGGAACTCTTTCCTGCTTGAATGCAGGCACTTGAACTCTGACTGCTACATGGAGAAGCAGGTCTGGTCCAGTTGCTGTGTATAAACCAAAGGCTGAGTGTGTTACCCTGTTCAGTGTAACAACAGCACTCACACCTTGTACGTGGGCTGTCCATCCAGCCCAAGCTCTTGCCTCTCCACAAGCTGGCTTTCTGCTCCTCCTTGGCAGGCAGAACCTGGCTCACTCCTGCCTCCCCTCCGGCAGGTATTATTGAAGTCACATTAGCTGGAGAAAGCAAGCCCCTTCTCCTGGGGTGAGCCCACTTCCTGTGGGCTCCGGTGGTTGTGAGGAAAGCTGGACACAGTCACCACCACAGGTATCAGCTGGAAAACGGCAAGTTTCCAGACAAGCTAAGGTTCTCCAGTACCTTAACTAAGTTCAATGGGATTGCAGCAGAGGGGGAAGCAGAGAGGTCAGGAAGAGGAAAAGGGAAGGAAAAAAGGATTTACTCTAGACCTAAAAAACCCCACTGTAGCCATATTTCTATGGATTTTCCCTGTGCCTCCCAGCGATTGGTGCTGAAAGTGTTCATTTCTTGGTGTCCACTTTATTAACCTGTGCCACTTGTGGCAACCCCTTGTCTGACCCCCTTCTCCCTTGCAGATGGTCCAGTATCACCATCAGCGATGAGAGACCAGGCAGGTTCTCCAAGGCCATGACAACAGCTGGGCAGCTGGAGAGCCAATCCTTCAACATGTCCCAGAGGAGAAACTGTGGGAGATCTGGAGCTTTCCACCTGCTCCTCACGCCTTGGAGGTGAGCTGCATTTAGCCAGAGCGGATTGCACAGCACTTGGCACAGGTACGTGACTCCAGAGGCATGAGGCAAACTTGGCTGGCATGCCCGAGGCAAGCTGTGCACAGATGTGACTCACAGGCACCCCCGGGTGTGACAGTGGTGGGCAGCCCTCCTCCCAACCCCCAGAGACACAGATGCCAGCAGCCTCTGCCCGCAGACACAAATGCTTTTGGAGGTAGAGGAGACTTCTTCTTGGGCTTGTTCAGATTAATTTTATGACCCAAATGCAGTTTCCTGGGGCTTCAGGAAAACCCCTGAGGAAACTGGAGCTTCAGCTGCAACTGTTATCCAAGTTCCACATAAGAAGGCAGCCAGGTCCTGGAATTTTAACCTTGACCTGGTGTTCCTCGGCACATCCTAGGAACCTTGCAATTTAGGTGTGACCTATCTAGATCTGAGGCATTCAATGACTCCTACCAAAGACTCTTCTCCACGCTCTAAGCAGCTTTGGAAAGGTGTCTGTTGCTCTCATTGTACCAAAAGCCCCTATGTCCCTCCTGAGGCGCATACTTCTTACTCTTCCTGACATTCTGGTCACAACCAGTACAACTGGTTGTAACTTCTCCCCTCTCCTCTCCCCTCACACCCCCAGAACACCCCTGACACTCATGGGGGGCCAGCTGAGCCTGCCAGAGCCCAGGAGAAGGGTATCCTTGCTGCCCCCTGGTACCCCACAAGCTGCAGACAATCTATTATTTCCATGCCCCTGAAGCTTTCTTGACCTCCCCTCCATTCCTTTACTCTCAGTGGCTCTCTGAGACACTCAGCACAACTGTGGGACATGAAAAGGAAGCTCCTTTCTGCAGAGGTTGGCTTCTGCCCTTGTATTTTAGGTGATAACCTCATGCAGGCTTTGAAAGGAAGCTCTTCTGGCAACAATTCCTGGACTCAAGTGGGATTTGGAGTCTGTTGTGCACCCCTCACACACATCGGGCTGGTCTTTTGAAGCCTCCACATTGTATTTCTATAGGCTGGGACAGGATTTCAGTGGCCTTACAGATGAATTCCTCCTCCTTAGCCTAGCTCTACTCCATCTCTAGCCAAAAAAGCCAGTGGGTAAGAATTCATTCGGCATTGCCCAACACAGAACCAGTTGTCATTTTGATCATCTTGCATTTTGTGCTAGTTGTCAAGCGCTGTGGCAAAGGGACATCCCAAAACATCTCTGTGAGCATCATTTGCTTCTACACCCTACTCCTGGAGGTTTCTTAGCATGGTGGCAGGGCTTGCAGGGGCTTCACATCACCCCTTGCTACCTCTCTTTCCCTCAGCGTCCCCGTGCAGGGCGTTGCATTCCCATGCCCTGGTGCAAGGAGGCAGAGACAAAGGATGCATTTGTTTTATGACTCACGGGCTCTGCACGCCTTGGCCGGAGGGCTCTGCACCACTCGAGCGCAGCTGAGCAAACCCGGCCGCTCAACAGCAGAATCCTGGTCCCTGCCCATGCAGCCCTGCGGGGAGGAAGCCTGGGCACCACCCCTGCTTGTCCAAGCCCAGCTGGAGAGCGTGTCTCTACAGGCAGGAGCGAGATGCCCGGGCTAGCCCTGGGGTGCTGATGGAAGGAAGTCATCCAGGTGGAACCGCTGCTGGAGGTGCTGTGCCAAGGCCAGTGCCGGTGCCACAGACCTGCCCACACCCAGACCTCTTGTGGACCCTGATGCATCAAGCAATAAACTTACTTTTGTGTTTTTCTAAATTGGTTATAATGGAAAATTTAGCCTCTATGGGGCTTAAAAAGAAGGTATTTTCCAAGTGCTTGGGACACCTTCAGAATTACACAGTCTTTAAGAGGATGTAATTTAATATGTTAATGATGAATAGCTTGAACTCCGCTGTAAGAAGCCAAATGTTTTACAAACGTCAGTTCAGCATTTGTTTACTTATTTTAAAGCAAACATCTCCAGTGGACACAAGCCCATGCACTCCTCCTGCCCTGCTGGACTTTTCCCAATGCTCTACCTCCTCTGAAATGCAGCCACCTCTGACAGAAAACTGCTTGTGTGCTATGAGTCAACCACACTCAGAAATGGAAGAGGCAGACAGTTATTCTGTGCTACCGGAGAAAAATAAAGCAAATACAAAGCTCAGCATCAAGCAGGGGTCACAGACTAATTAAGTTTCCTTTCGAAGAGATTGCTATGAAATGAAGCCTGTGTGAACAGTGGTGTGGCTGGTACATCATCATCAAGCATAATTACCTCGGAAATAGAGCTGGGAGGTAGGTTTTTCCTCTCTCCTTTATTAGTTCAGCACAGCCAAAACAAGAAGGTTTTTTTTAACTTTCCTATTTTCACAAGTGAGGGGGAATTACAAGATTCTTCTTCCTGTACAACAATTTTTCTTTTTTCTTTTTTAACACTCAGATTTACAACAGATTTAAATTTTCCATTCCCTCCTCCCCAGTCTTTAGGAGAAAAAATATGAAAGAAATTAAAAGAGCCATAGAGAAGACACAGCCTGAGGTAAGAAAAATGAAATACTTAATAATTTCCTGCAGTTAACCTTATCCAGGTACCAGACTCCCACATACCAAACACAGTCCAGGGACTAAAATAAAAACCATTAAACATAAGAGCTGTCTTTTCTCCTAATAGACATTTATGGCTCACATGCCTCATTAAGAGGAAGACGACAACCAAAGCAAGGCACTCACCGCTCGCTTCTCGTGATGCCTCCCAGCAGAAATCCCAACCCACCTGCAAAGCCGAAAAGGCCCCTTTCTCCCACCTCTGCTGCTCTTTAAAGAGCCCAGGTTGCTTGAGGAACGTGCGGTGTGATTGGTGGGGTGCCCATCACATGAGGAAAAGTTTTTTTTCTAGCCAAACCTGTTCCCCGGTCCTCTTGGGACCGGAGGGTGTCTCTGTGATTCTTAGATCGTATCGGAATGCCGTTGTGCTGAAAACACAAAGCTTTAAAGAATTTCTATTATTATACTCTCAAAAGGGTGGATGAGTGAGTCACTCATACGAGGTACTTGAACTTTAAAGAGGATGGGCAAGTTGGAAGGACGTAAGTATACAAGGATTGCTGGATCACAGTTTGAACATAAGTATAAGAAGAATGTACTGAATATGAAAAGAAAGTAAATTAAATTTTAATGTTTTCTTTTAATAATGTTACATGGGAAAGATCTGGCGGTTTGGGTTGGATCCATTTTCATTTTATTTAGCTTGGGATTTTTTTTGGAAACAGAAGTGTAAGTGTTGGCTACTCTGAAAGACACTGGATAACGTGAAAAGTGGGGAGACTGTTCCATTTCCTTGGGCACTCTGGATTTTTCACATAGTCAGTCCTATTAAGACTGAGCAAAGTCAAGAACAGACATATATATTAATTGGCCTGTGATGAACTGAGAATGGCTAAGGCTGAGGAACACAGCAGAAAAGGAATGTCTCTCATCTTCCTCTCCCTCACTCATTCCAGCACAAGTCTGCCAAAAGTCATGATTCACTTTACCGGAGCCTTGAACATGTCTCTGGCAAAAGCACAGGTGATTGTGCTTGGTGTTCTTCATCTGCTGCTGCAAAAACCAGCCAAATAAATAATGGCTTGGGAAGGGTAATGGGAGTTCCATGATGTTGGAGCCTTTCACAAGTCAAAAACAAACACGAAAATAACATGTATATGTCCTATTGGTGGCCATCCTGGCAAATATTTTGTGTGAAATTAGTCAGCAATAGTTCTAATGTCTTAGGGATCTCTTGTTACTTGTAGACAACTGAAGAGAGATCCCGCTCTTCCCTGAGATCTGTGTGAGATTTAACCCTGAAGAAAGGACAGTACTTTTGGTCTTTCCAGTTCCATGAGGTATCACAGCCATAAGCAAAAGGAGACCCAGCCATTGCAGCCAGCCTGATCTAGTAGAAAGGGACAAGGAAGTAGTCCCTTGGGTCCTCAAGCATACAGATGTAGATTTGTCTAGATTTAAATTACTCAGACCTCCTTGCCCACTATTTGTGCTCCCTACAACATGTGAAGTCTATTTTGGTGCAACTGCCACCCCATATTTTGGCAATGCTGGTGGGACCAGGTGTTTCACACCAGCTGGTGTCCTGGGCTCTAGGAAGGCAGGCTCCCATCATCATTGCTGGACACTGAGAGCAGCTGGCAGGGGAAAAAGCAGTGCATCCATCTCCTGAGCATCACAGCCTGACTATCTTGGGGCAATGATTAGACAAAAGCTTGCTATGGTAAGACACCCCATCGCATCTCAGCTGGGAGGAGAAAAGAGGCAGCAACTGTGGAAATACTGTCTTGGGAAAACAACATGAAGACAGAAAAGAGAGGGAAAGGGAAGCTGGCAGTGAAGTTCCTAGTCTTGCCGATCACCAGCACTGAAAGTGGCTGCTGGGAGAGAACCCGGGTGCAGCTGAGCTCTTGCAGCTCTGTAGTCCTGTCTAGGACACTGCAAAAAGTTGTCAGAGTGACTCCTTGTTTGGACTGGAAGACTGGGTTAGGCTGGAGTGGGTGGTGGTCACTCCTCAGCTGCCATCACCATTTGGCTCTCATGGTTTGTTAATCAGGTTTAGAATCTGGGTAAGAATATTTTTTATGATCTCAGGAGATAAATTTGATATGGGGAAGGAGAGGGTTGGGATGGGGGTTTTGTTTGTTTCTTTGCACTTCTTTTGGTGTGTGCCAACAAGATCAGACTGTGAGTTCACAGGAATACCTGTGCAGAGCAGAGGGTCAGACAGACACCTTGTCTGGGGAGGGAGCACGGTGGGGCTGACAAGCCAGTGTTAGGAAGCCCAGGTGTCCCCATGGGTACCTCCAGTGGGGTGCCTGCACCTGTTTTAGCCTCCCCTGTCTGTGCTGGCCTACTTCAGATGGACCAACACCTCCATACAGCCAGACCCATACATTTGTGCAAGCTCTTGCACTTGTGAAAGCCCCAGACTCCTGAGTGTGCACACCCCCTGCAGAGCCATACGTACACACGTGTACGTGTGCCTTCCTCGTGTATGCACACACAGGTCCACATACATGCACACCTCTGCTGTGTGTGAGTTAAAGGCAAAGTGGGACTCGGGAGTGAAGACACGCTGCCATTGGGGGTTTCACCTGGAGGGGCAGTCAGATGCTGAGGCCGCAGCCTGGCCTATTTTTGGATGGAGGTGGAAAATGAAGTTTCTCAGGAGATCTATTACTTG
Source organism: Dicrurus megarhynchus (assembly GCA_013399195.1). Taxonomy (NCBI): domain Eukaryota; kingdom Metazoa; phylum Chordata; class Aves; order Passeriformes; family Dicruridae; genus Dicrurus; species Dicrurus megarhynchus. The sequence continues at coordinate 631,848 of VXAD01007024.1, forward strand.
GTTATTGCAACGTGCTCAGTGGGTGACAGGGCAAAGTTAGAACATGCCTGTCACAAAATATGCTGTGTTTATACAAAATTGGCATGGAAGGCATGCTGGAGGATGCCCAAAGTTGCTGAAAAGGGCTGATTAGATGTTAGTTCCAGTGTGTTGGTTCCACTCTTCACCTCCAAGGATACTTTCCCACCTTCCTGAATCCCTTGACTTTCTTCTCTTCATAGCATGGAAATAATGATTTAAGGCTAAGATAATAAGAGAAGGAGGAATTAGGGAGGGAGTGAGCACACGGGGAGGAAAAGGAGCTTGTGGTCAAAGTAGCAGACTCCCAGGACTCATCTCTGTGACCCCCTCATGTCAGTGTCATGACAGAGCCACTGCCATCCATGAGCAAGAGGCTACCGACTGCATTTGCGGTGTTTCATGGTAAGGTCAAAGCTCATGGTTGAGGGACAGGGCTTAGGAAATCCCTCATCCCTACTAGTGTGGATTCAGTGTTGGCCAAGCTCATGCTCCTATGCAGAGGTTCAGCTTGACACACACTGTCTGTTTGTCCCAGGGAGGGGACTTTTTTCATGATTGTCCCTCCAGTACGCAGTGGCAAGTTCACAGCAGCACTGCAGGGACTGAAGCCAAGCATCCCTGTTGCAGCATGCTGTAAAGGTGGTGCCCATGAGTGGAAGGGTTGCCACCTTTCCTGGCAGAGTCCCAACCTCACTGGCTGCATCAGCAACCTCCTCCTGAGGGCACTGCTCCCAGCGGCCCCAGCCCCAATTCCTGCCACCCAGCTTTGCTCCTGCATTCCCAGGATGGCTGCGAACAGCTGCTTCCCAGTCCTCAGTTTGACCTTCCTTCCCTGGGCCAGATTTGGGTTTGAGGCTCGTGTCTGCCACCCAAGCCCTCCACGTGCCATGGCTGGGAGCCAGCTCCTCCCCGGAGTAGAAGGGAATTCCTAATGACTGCCTCCTCTCCCATCTCAGTGCATCCGCACAGGGGGTGAGGATGCAGGCGGTGGGGGACAGATGTCCACTGTGCTTCTTGGGTTTGCAGCTGGCCTGGCCTCCTGCCAGCCTTGCCTTCTGCCTCCCCAGTTGAGTTGTGTCTTTTGCTACTGCTGCCTCCCCCTTTGGACAACATTTTTGCCCTTTTTTGCCACTTCTATACCTCACAACCACAAGAGAGAGGAATAACTGTGGGGTGCAGAGAATAAATAAGTGAACACCACCTAGTGAGATCAGGGGAGAGCAACTCTGTCTCTGAAATTGTTTACCAAACAGTGCTGAGTGTGGGGAGACAAATGGCATACCAGGAGCAATGACCATGGGCTAATTATAGTGGGTTAGGATAAACCACCAGGCCACTGGGCTGGCTGCCCCAGCTAAACCTGCAAACAAATAGGCTGGAAAGCAGAACTGTATATATATATTTAGTATGATGTGGAATGCACTCAGTAACTTCTTTCTAAAACCTCTGCTACCCTGGTGAAGAGTGCTACAGAGAACTCAGATACAAGCATCTTTGTGATGCTGGTAATCCTGGTGTTTCGCATTTAGCAATGAATATGGCATTGCACTCTTCATTCCTAAGAAGAGTGCTATAGGACACACTCTCAAGGACTGGCTTTTTTTCATATTTTGGGTTAGGAGAGGGATGCACTTTATCTTTCTAATTTTGTAGGGCAGCTTTATTTATGAGCTTATAACCATGTCTGTATTTTGTTGTTATTAAAACTTGCAAATTTTTGCGTAAAGCCCAAGCTACTGGAATAATGAGATTTCATGAAAATCTGTCCTTCCAGACTTTTAGAAGAGAATGTTTCTCCTGACATGTGAGCAAGCAGAAAGGACAAACAACTTGGAGGAAGCTGCTCTGTCTGGTAAGGAACTGAAGTCAGGCACGGAACTGCTTCCCCAGGGAGTTTTGGGCTAGTGCTCATAGTGATATTTGCACGTGTGGGTAAAGGCAGTAAGAAATTAAATCTTGGTACCCTGCTGCTAACAATTAGACCAGCTGCTTTTGCTCCCTTCCTCAGTGGTCTCAACCCAAAAGCTTAGAGAAGTAGTGGATTCTCATAAAGATTAATCTCTACTGGCTACTACTACTGTTAATAAAGAAGACCCTCAGGGTGCCTTCTGGTGCTCAGAGAGAGATTTGGGCTCTAAGTCTCACCCTAAGGATGTCTCTTACTCTGCTGACTATGAAGGAAACTTGTAGGAGAGCCTCAACACAGGCCCGAGGCCAATTTCTGCAAAGGAAAATCCAGACCGAAGTATCTGCATCTTAGAGCTGCTGGTCTCACCCAGGTCCTTCAGCAACCTACAGCTCACATTTTTGTACACACAAAACCCAGAAGATAAAATAAGCACGGAGGAGCACGGGAGAGCGCAGAGGTCAAGTCCTGCCCTGATCCCCCTCCCACCATGAGGAGTTTCTCCTGGCAGGGACGGGGAGCCAAGCCCAAGAGTGACGCTCCACAGCCAACACCCTTGATGGCATAAAGGGGCCAGTAAATAGGACATGGTGTTCTCTTGCATCTCATCTTCAGATGAGGGCAGGCCAGCTCATTCTGAAGAGGAACCTGGCCAGAGGGAATCATAGAATGGTTTGGGATGGAAGGAACCTTAAAGATCATCTAGTTCTGACCCTCCTGCCCTGGGCAGGGATGCTGCTCACTAGACTAAGTTGCTCAGAGCCCCATCCAGCCTGACCTTGAACACTTCCAGGGATGGGGCACCCACAATTTCTCTGGGCAACCTGTTCCAGTGCCTCACCACCCTCTGAGTAAAGAATTTTTTCCTAACATGTAATCTAATCCTGCCTTCTTTCATTTTAAAGCTATTGCCTCTTGTCCTATCAGTCCCTGCTCATATAAAAAGTCTCTCTCCCTCCTTTTTATAAGCCCCTTTTAAGTACTGGAAGACTACAATGAGGTTTCCTCTAAGCCTTCTCAAGCTGAACAACCCCACCTCTCTCAGCCTGTCTTCGTAGGAGAGGAGCTCACAGGGAAGGCTCACAGGATAGAAATCTCATTGGGCCTTGGCAAAGGATTGCCTGGGATTTGCAGAGATCTTTAGCAGGAGAAAAGACTTCTGAGAAAGCAGAAATTTTCTGCTTATGTTTTAGATAGCTTTTTCAAAAGGCTGACAATGTCCAGGGAAGGTCTGCTAGACAGTGTCTCTGTATTGCTTTTGGTTATGAATTTGAGGGCTTCCTGGCTTCTGAAAGACTGCATATGTCAGTGTCAATACTGCCATTAGGATGCGGTCCCAGATCCTGAATGGCCTTGGCACTATGATGTCCTTTACTACTGTTGGTTCAGTTGAGTTCCCCCTAACAGACTGGGAACAAGCTGTTCTTTCTGGATCAAGTGACTGCACTGTTCCTGCTGATGGTTAAAAACCTCTCCTCCAAAATCTGCTCTGTCAGTCATGAGCCACAACATACTCCAAAGAAGAGGTCTTGCTTGGGAACCTTTACTGCTTGTTTGCAAGGGGCCAAAGAAACTCGGCCACATTAATTGATTCCAGCTTATTGAAGGGTGTTTAGGGATACCTCATTCCTCCCAAACCCGCTTGCCTCCTCTGCATTAGCTGCTTCTGATGCAGGAGGCCGTAAAGGGCTGGCAGTGGAGCACTGCCATCTACATATGGTTGCCTGTCAGTACCCAGTTTCCAACACACTTGCTGCAAACATATGTCTCATTTATCTCAGCATTTCCACCATCCACCTTGCCAGAGGGCTGGAGCATCCAGCAGAAAGAGGGAGGACAGTCAATTAAAGCCGCATCACAAGAGTCTTGGCAGCAGGAGGAAAGGGGAATAGCAGAGGGGTGTTGGCTGGTGCAACACTGTGATGGAAATAAATAGCACTTGCCTGGGGCGAGTTTATAGTGCTCCAGGGGTGACAGCCTCTGCCTTGGCGAGGGTGTGGTTGATGTCTCATACCGACTCATTGCTTTGACAGAACTGTAGGCACTGTCCAATAGTCTTCTACTGAAACTCCTAGGTTTCAGTACCTAACTGGAAACTGCCCTGAGAAATCTGTGAAACTCAGACCCTGCCGTGCACCTGGGGTTTGACCCAGTCAAGCCTGTACCCAGCTGCACCTGGGTTTTAGTTTCAGGTGGGCGGCGGACGGGCTTGTGCTTTGGGCCATCCAGCTCTTCTACACGGATCTTTTCGCCTCTGCTTGCAGCTACCTCCATGGCGGGATGTAAACTCATGCCTCTGAATAGCCTTCAGTGAAGGCTCAGCCGGTCTGTGCTGCCCTCTCATGGGCACACATAGGAAAGGTTACGTTTCATTCTGGTGTTCTTAGTTCAGGATGCTTTTTAACAGGCCACTCAAACGCCGTTTTTCCACACGTGATTTCTGAAAAGCCAGGAAGGCTTAGAACAACTACTAAGAGGTCTGTGGAAGGTAACTAGGAAAAGTTATTCTATCTGTAGTTGTGCTGGACCCTGCTCAGTGTTACCTTTTCTAAAAGGCTTTGCTCTTCATTTACAAAGATTTAAACAGATAACGGGGCAAAAAGTGGGGAGCTGCTGCTCGCAGCAACAAGCTAAACTTCTCCCAGATGCACACCTATCTGCCACGGCAAACATATATTGGTACCATGGCATCACACCATGGTCAAGGAGTCTCTCAAGACAGCTCTGTTATGCTACCAACGGTTCAGACAACAGGGCCAAAAGCTGGGTTCTCCAACAGGCAGTGCTTGCTTTCAGTACTGTGCCGTTTCAGCAAACTGGCAATGCTGTCCTTCACTGAATCTCCTTGCAAAGAGGCAGGATACTATGCTAGACCCATGGGTATGCTTAAACAATAGTGGGATAGAGCTGGCATTGACCTGCTCTTCAAAGGGACTGTGGTGTTCTTGCTGTTTATGTAAATTTGAGTCACTGTTAAAAACCTTTGAGTCTCTGACCCTTTGCCTGCCTGCAATTTAGCTTTCCCCCTAATGTCTACTCATCTGTCCAAACTCCAAAAGCTCCTCAAGGTGGGAACTGTTTTTCTTCAAAGCCTGGTATGACATGCGTTTTTTCCATTAACAAACAACTGCAGTATTACACATGCCTTTATTCACCCGTTTCCTGGTTTGTGCTAGAAGTTAAACTGAAGGACAGGAAGGAGGAAGGACAGAGGTCACCTCTTTTCTTTACAAACTCCCTAACCCTAACATGGATCCTGCCTCCTAGTTAATAATAATTTTTAAGGTTGGACCACATGATTCTAAGTAAAGCATTTGCCTTAAGGGCATATAAGTTTATCGTGAAGTTTCCATGGCAAGTGTAAACTGCGAGTTGCACTCCCTTAGCTACAATGCTTCCCTTTTTATTTTGAGAGCTGTGCTAGATAGCTGTGCACCTTCATAAGTCTGGCTCTGTGCAGCCCCATGTTCCTCCACCTCTCGCCTCTTTAATGAGTGACAATGAAAAAGCAGCTCATTTTGGTCTCAAAGTAACAATGTCAAAAAGAAAATGAGTCAATCTCATTGTTTGTTTCTTTCCTGGTATTATTTCACTGCAGTTTATGAGATGACACCAGCAGTTTCTACTCTTTTCTGCCCTGGAAGACAGTTTACCTCGGACTCGTGGATGAATAAGCCATGGAGACGTCCCTCCTAGTGCTTGAGAACAATAAGGTTTGTGACAAAGTAGGATGAGCTCTTCCCACCTGTGAGAGGAGTTGCATGGGGAACTGAGATGATAGCCCTGAGGGAGAAGAGCCACTCCATTCGTTCATTCCAGGAATTTCTAAAACAGACCAACTACTGTGGTGTCTGCAGTCAATTTCCAGTGTTGAATTACATGTATAGAAATCTCTTGCATCTGCTTCACCTAAATTCATCTGTGCTGCAGTGACATTCCAGCCCACCACCTTTCTCCAGAAGATGAATGACTATTCATCCCATCCACAGCTCTTCAACAACTCAAAGTTCTTCTTTTCATTATTGTATGTCAAACTGTGGCTGTGAGCTTTTGGTGATGCTGCTACATCAGTGTTGTCCATAAGGACAGTCCCAAAAAAAGGAATGCAGCCATGGATATTAATGCCTGACCTTAAGGGAATGTTTCATCATTTTCTCCTGCACTTCATCTGGAGGAAAGAATGGTCAAGAGAAGCTTTCCCTGGAATAAAACCTGGAGGCATGTCAGACAGGGTTTGATCAATTTGCCCCGATATATTCCCTCTCCAAGCACTTCTACATTCTCCAGCCTTCAGAAAGAGCTCTCTTTAGCTAAGCTCTTTGTTGGACTTTACCCAGAGGTTATTTTCTTCCATTTCAGACATGAAAGCAGTTGCTGCTGCCTACTATGAGTTCCATACAATTGTGAAACTTTGAAATCAATGGCATTTAACTAGCTTAAAGTTGGTGTTATGTAGCAATGATTCATATCCAGTGAGTCACAATGAAATGTCTCATGCTATAAGCAGCTGCCCATTGAAAGGAGATCTTGCCTGTGCCCTCCACCTCACTAAGAATCAGAGCAGAGGCTGTGTGAACTTTTCAAAGGATTTTTAATCAGCTGTTATAACATTTTTTCCCCATTGGTTAGAAGCAGTACACAGGAAACTTTAATATTGCTTGGGGCAGCTGAGTCATTTTAAGTTCCATACAGAGATGGCAGAAAAAGAAACTGATGCTTTGGTGCAAGAGACGTATTTTACAGGGAGTACACTTTCCTCCTGATTGGCTCCTCTGCATCCTGCCTCTGGAGGAGCACAAGGTTCACAACAGAAACAGTCTGGGCACCATAAGATCATGGCATTTGGCGGATGAACTGGGTGTTGCACCTCTGTGCCTGTCCACAGATGAAGGAAAAAACCTCTTCCTTGAAAATAATGCGCTTTCTCAGTACCCTACTCATACTACAGAGGAATCATCCTTGGGAACTACAAACTGCCTCCAAATTCCACACCTTCCACTTCATGACTTATCCACTAGAAGTACATTGAAATACACAGGTGTGGTAAAAAACCCCAAACCACCCTTTTTAAAAGAATGCACTTCAGTGCACAGCCATTTCCCTTGTGGAGAGGAGAAAGAGCAAACAACAGCTGTTAGTCATGTTGCTTAGCACTCTGGAGGGCATTCAAATGTACTGTGACTAGTGTGCTATAAGGACTTATATGGAATAGTTTTGGTTACATGTGAGGAACTGCTAATTCCTTCTGAGCACTCAAGGCAAGAAATTTAATGACAGTTTAATGTCATGTTGATAAATGTCCACTTATGAAGAAGTAAGGATCCAATGGTTTTGGAAAGCAGTTGTGGAAAAGGGACAGTCACTCTGGAATTAAGGCTACAGTAAAAGTTTCCATTTTAAATCTAACTTTTCTTCTTTCCTTCAGCACAGAAAAGCCTTCTTATACACAGACAGCAGTGCCTTAATGTGAAGTAGAATTTTTCTAGAGCTAGAGTGTATTCTTCAGAAGAATTCTGAAGCAGGTCAAAAAAGACAGCTGTGTGACACTACCTTAAACACAGTAATCTGCAAACATCCTGGAGGATGCTTTTTTGTTTTCATAAAATTAAGTTTGATCACCTGAGAGGCTTGAGATGAAGGAAGTGACATTTCTTCTTAGCTCATGATAAGTTCCCCAAGATTTCTGGTTGAAGTCCTTGCTCAGAGATTATATACCCCCCACTCCAAGTCTGTGAAAACTTATCCTTGGCCCACTGCCTTCCCCAGTCTCATGCCATCTACACATGCCAACTCCAGGCCCACAGAGCTTGTCCTGGGTACAGCCTCATTCATTTCTATACAACTGCTGCTCCTCAAAGGAGAGAGACCTTTCCCTAGTGGAAGGAAAATCAGAAAACACTGAGAAACACTCAGAAAATTGTTTTCTGAGAAATAGACAAGACAGACGCTCTCTCTTACGTGTACTGGGGAGGACTTCTTGCTACCACACAGCAACTTTGTTAGCATGACATCAGGTGGCCAGGCCACCAAAGAAAAATTGCAGCCCTGAGATTACTGAGGAACACTGGGTACGGCCTGTCTTGCAAAACTTCTGTCACCTGTAAGAAGAATGCTTTCCAGCTCATTTCAACCCACCTGAAAGAAGAATTAAGGATTTTCCCTTGCATAACTCCCTTAATGCTGACACGAAGTTGAAGGCATATACTCATAGTCTGAGAACATATTACAGATCAAAAGCTTCTTGTAAGTAAAAGAGAACAACAAAATGCAATACCCAAATGACAGAAGCAGGAAATACACAGTGAAGGCTGTACCCCAAGGCACCCTAATCCTGTTCTACAACAAAATTCAAAGGTATGTCAGCTTCTCCATCTCCTGGGACAATGTGCTGACAAATGACCATAGAGATGAGAAGGCTTCAGACACCATCTTCCATACATTTCCTGTTCCACAGAGATAGATTAGGTCAGGGCACGTATACATTGTTTTTCAGCCTGATACATTTTTGGTCAAGAATCTGTAAGCAGACCAATCTCAGATTCTCAGTGTCAGATTCTTACAGTTGTTGGAGGTAAGTAGGTATTTCAAAAGCATCTCATTGCTGCAGTGGGACCTAGATGCCTAAGTCTACATTAAAACTCTTATAAAACCAATGCAGATTTAATCTGAATCTTGAGCCATCTTTAGGCTCACAATAGCCTTGAAAAACTCCCTGCCCTATGAATGACAGGGATGCTTACCTGCCTTCAATCTGGAAACACATGAGTTAACTGATCCTTTTTGAGAAACTCAATTAGAAAGGAAACTCATCTCACACATGGAATTGGTATGCCAAATACTTGCCCCCTGTTATTCCCAGACTCTTGGCGCCCAAGCTGTGCTGTGGAGAATCACAAAACCTAATCATCATACATTATTTTTTAAAAAATAGATAGATGGAAGTTTTTACGGTGCTCTCTTCATAGCCATAGAGACAGTCATTTGGGAATACACTACCATTCATCAAGAAATTAGAGCACTTGCCTAAAAAAGAGAAAAGCCTTTAGTGACATAAAAACTCTTTCTGGCATCTACTGCACATACACAATCTATTAAGCCAAAATAACAGTATGCTCTGTTGCACATTTTCAATAATTGTCAGGCAAGAGACAAGAAAAAGAAAGAAAAAGTTTTTTTACAGGGTGGAAACAGACACTTGGGTAGTATGAAAACAAGGATTGTAAGTGTTTCAAAAATCAAAAGCAGCTCAAATGATGTGTTTGCGAAATGTACCTTGACTCTTAATTCTCTGGGCTACCAGTGCGTGGTTTTGGTTTGTTTATTTTTATTCACCTCCCACATTCCTGAGTGACAATGTCTTCTGAAAGCATAAAGGGTGTGGGCAACTGTTGCTTTACTGTTCTGGTTATACAGTGATACAGGCAGGGCAACCCCAAAAAGTAGAGTGAGTGATCAGTGTCCAGCAGGGATGATTAAGGTGAGACAGCTGCATCCAGTGTGTGGAAGAGGCAGAGAGACAGCTTCTTGCATCAAGAGGAGCTCTGGGGGCAGCCTGAAAGCCCAGACCCAAACTATCAAAGTATTAGATGAGCATTGGTGCTGCTGCATTACTGGACACAGTAAGCCACCAATGCAGCATGAAAAAAGAAGGCTTTTGTGGGTTGTCCAGGGCTGCTCTTTAATTCTACTTGTTTTTGTCCTTGCATTGTCTGAGCTGTGAGGTTTCTCTGCACAGAAGGGCAGAGTCTGGAGTGGCCTAAATATGGGATTTATGCATTTATATGCATAGAAGTTCAGCAGGCCTGCCTCTTCAAGATGTGCCATATGTGCATGCAGGTCCATGCGCGCTTAGATCTCAGTCTGTGATTCCAAACCAATATTTGGTTGCAGGATTTCAACCCAAGGGGAAGCACAAACATACAAAACAGAGAAACCAGGAAAGAGACAGACAAGCAGACGTTTCCAAGTTATTGCCAATGACTACATGGTGCTGTGAAGGCATGGTGTGGCAATACCACAACAGCAAGGTCAGTAGGGGCCAAAAGGAGTGCACAGGCCCTCTTCTAGAAACACCTACACATCTTTGTTCTCCTCCAGTTCTGCTTGCCTGGCATTTATCATAGACTGCACCTGGGCAAAAGGAAAAGGAGAAGGGTCATTTGGGAGCTTATTTCCTTTCACACCGATGTCCAGAACTGACCTTGCCATTCCTCTCAAGGTTTTGCATTCACTACACCACAAACCCAACAGCAAACCTTAAAGATGGTGCCTCTCCTGACTGACTAAACGGCAATGAAGGAAGAGACTCACTCTTTTCCTTTGCTTTCTTTCTTCCCAAGAAACAACCCACACTTCTAATTTACTCTCAAACTATTGTCTCACTTCACTGACTTTGAATTACCTGTGTTTTAATACCCTGCAGGATCAGCAGAAACAGCTCTCCTGAATAGGGGGGTGTGGGCAGAAGAAGTGTTCCCTCCCAGTTTGGGACAGAGGCAGCTAGAGAAGGGTCACAGAGACATCTCTGTCATTAAGCTTCCCTCACCTCTCACCTCTCAGGTAATTCCAGGGCACATTCATCCCATTCTTCCCCCACCCCTGACTCTTCCCCCACCCTCCCACAGCTCTCCTCCCTCTCTTCTTAGAGCACACATGGTCCCTTGCACCCCAGGCACTCTGCTGTTGCCTGTGCTTTCCCTCCTCCCAAGACAGCAGACACAAGAGTCAGAGAAACAGTCCTGGGCTGACCATGATTCTGGTGTGCTCAGCAAAGCTGACCCTGTCCCCACTGAGCCCCAGCAAGGCACCATACCTCCTGCAATATGAACTGCAAGGGGTCATCAGGCTTATGGAACACCAGTTTTTCTGTGATCTCCTGAGACAGAGACAGAAGGAAAGAATTATTGATCCTTGGATAGATGGGTTGCTGTTCGTGTTCCAAAGCCATCTGCATTTTAAAAAGCAAGAATCTCTTTTAGACACCAAAGATGCTCAAGGGTCCTTTTCTACTGCTTTTTCTTAAGTCTATACTTAAGAAAGCACAGGACAAGGATGGATCTGGGGAAGGGATAATTTGGTTCAAGCTAACTTTAGGGCAAGCTTCTCATGTAAGCCTCTGGAAGGAGATGAGAAATATGTGTTTCACCTGAAATATCTGCAGAATTTTATGTTCCTCCACATAATTCATGGCGACTTGATAGGGGTCTCCAAATGCCTCTGGATTCTCCAATGATTCAAATGTAATCTCTGCTGCAGTCAACACAGTCTCAACTGTGTTACTGCCATTCTGTGTGGAGTCAGAGGTGTACATCTTGACTTTGAAACCTGGAAGTTGACCCACAGGTGATCTGATATCAGGCGAGCTTTCCCTGGATGCAGACTACACAATGAGCAAGAACTGGTCCTCAGAACCCAGTGGTTTCTTGACAGCCAGCTGGTCTGCAGACACTGCCAATTCCACTACAGAAAGCTGGGCTGCAGATACTGGTGTTTCCACGCCAGGTAAGTCATCCAATGATGGTGGGAATTCAACTGTAGGTGTGTTGTCCTCAGGTGGTTCAGCAGCTGGTGGTATGCAGATTCCTCCACTTCAGATTCTGAATGATCATTGAACCCTTGATAAAATATTTAGCAGATAAAGAACAAGAGTATTTTAAACATCCATCTCCACAGACTAGACACAGCACATTACTCCATCCTTCTGCAAATGCTGCAGCCACACTTAAAGCATGCACTGATAGGGTTTATTCCTGTGACTGGCCCCACCTGCACCTTCTGCATGATCCCAGGAACTCCACTTAAGCTCAGGCCCAGGTCTTCAGAACTTGTCTGAACTATGCAGCAGTTGTATCGGTGCCTGATCTTCACTTACCAACTAGTTTTCCTAGGGTGACTCTAAGTGTATATTCTAGATAGTTTTGTCTCTATGGAAGTCCCTTGGATGGATCCCAGACTGGACTCACGACTTTTCCTTGCCTGGGACTGTTGGTGAGCCCTCCTATGTGCACCCTGCCTGCACTGTGGTTGCCTTCGGCTCCTGCCTCATTCCCTGCTTGGTGCAGTTCCAGGTTTGCTCCCTGACAGCAGCAGCTGGAATTTGTGCAGGCTTTACTCATCTACCCCTCGAGCAGCTGGCCGTGGACTGTGCTGTGTCCATACCCCATACTCCCATTCCCAGACCTGTGACTGAGTGCAGGCGGTCTTGCCCTGTTTCTTCCTCCCATCCCGAGTCCCGGTTGCTGCAATGTCTCCTGAAGCGGGGCTCTCGGGGAGGACCGAGGGGGAGCAGGACCTGCGCCCACGCCGGCAATTGGGAAGGAGAGTGTTGTTCCTGGGGACAACGGGTGCAAGGCTCTTCGTGCGGAAGGGAGGCCGGGCCGGGCGCTCGGGGGCGAGGCGAGGCGGGGCAGTGCAGCCACGGAAGCGCGGGGGAGCGGCTCCGGCCGGGGCTCTCCCTCACCTGCCCCGGGCTCCGCAGGGAAGGGCAGGGGGTGCTTCGCCCTCCGCCGGCACTGACCCTTTCTGCCGCTCGCCGCTCGCCGTAGCCAGAGGGGGGGGGCGCGGGAAGCCGCGGCGGTTGCCGGGGAAACTGCCGTCACGTGCTCTGTGGGCGGTGCCGCCGGCGTCACGCGGGCGCTGAGGGCCGCGCGGCCATCTTGGGTGAGGGCTGGAGCGCCGGGTGGGGGCCATGGCAATCCCAGAGTTAATCGGTGGGAAAAGATCTCCGAGATCATCGAGTCCAGACGGTGCCCGAACGCCACCATGGCAGCCGGACTATGGCAGTAACTGCCGTATCCAGTCTTTCCTTAAACATGCCCAGGGACGATGACTCCACCACCTCCCTGGGCAGCCCATTCCAATGTCTAAACATCCTTTCTGTGAAGAAACTCTTTCTGATGTCCAACCTAAACCTCCCCTGGCACAGCTTAAGACTGTGCCCTCCTGTCCTGTCGCTGGTTGTCTGGGAGAAGAGACCAACCCCCACCTGGCTACAAGCTCCTTTCAGGTGGTTGTAGAGAGCAATAAGGTTCCCCCTGAGCCTCCTTTCCTTCAGGCTAAGCATCCCCCAGCTTCCTCAGCTGCTCCTTGTAGGACTTGTGCTCCAAACTCTTCACTAGCTCCGTTGCCCTTCTCTGGACTCACTCCAGCACCTAAAACGTCTTGTAGTGAGGGGTCCAGAAGTGGGCTCAACTCGAAAGTCAGAACTTGAGGTGTGGCTTCACCAGTGCTAAGTACAGGGGGACAATCACTGCCCTGCTCCTGCTGGTCACACAATTCCTGGTACAGGCCAGGATGCCACTGGTGGCTGGCCCTGGCTCGGGCGCTGGTTCTGGTCTTGGTCCTGGTGGCCGCCCCCTCACCTGTGTTATTCTTCCCCTTAAAGCAGCCAGAGGGGATTCCTGGTGTGTGCCAGAGCCAGTGAGCCATCTGTGGGGGCTCCCTTGGCAGAAGAAGGGTTGCAGGGGTCACCCACAGCCCAGCCTGCCACTGGCCTTTCATTTTGCAGGGAGCTGAGCTAGTTCTCTGTGAGTTCCAGTGTCCTTTTGGCCTTGTCACGCTCCTGCGAGGCATGCAGAAAAGCCCAGGGTAGCCATTTGCTGTTGTTGGCCCTGTTAGTAAGTGCCATCGTAGTGAGAAGGCCTGAAGAAGAAGGGCAGAGAGAAGCTGTGCATGGAGGGGCAGGTGGAAAAGGACATGTCAAATAACTTGTAAAGGGAAGCAGGGAAGCAAGAGGTAGGGTAGTAGAGTGCTGAGAGAAATATTTCCATGCACATTGATGTGAGAGGTACTTGCTCCTGTCCTCAGTTTTACACAGATCCAGACAGTTGGTGTTCTGCGTGATGAACTTCATCAGAAAAAGCAAATAAACAGACTACCAGTTTTCCCCAAAGAGGAGATGAAAGGAATAAAGATAAAAGCTGTGCTGGGTTACCACAGTAACCAGCTTCTGACATATTCTGGTTCATGCTTCAGTCTGACAAAAGCTGGGCTTGAAACAACTGGCTGAAACTGCCATGGGGGCTTATGGGGGTGAGAGGGAGGGAGATACAGGACTTCAAAAGCTGTTCTAAACTTACAGATGTCACTTCATTCAGAGCAGTTCACTTTGTGTTTTTCAGGTTATGCCATTGGCCTTTGAAGAGAAACAGCTGCCCCGCTGCTCCAGTACCAGGTTCATGACAGAGCTGTCCGTATCCTCAGCCACGCTGACCGCTCAGATCATCTTGCACTGGAATACTGCTGTTTGCACACACGGGATGCCAGGTAACTACGTCTGTGAGCCCGACTTGCCTCTCCCACTTTTCCATGTGACAGACATGGTTCCAGACAGCGTGGGACTGCTGGCTTTTTGTAACTGCCGATACAGTTTTGTCTGAAGGAGGCATCTTGATATCAGTTGTGTGTAAGGGTGGTTGTGTGCTGAGACATCCCAGTGCTGTGTTCTCCACAGCATGACTCCCTGCAGAACTTCTCTCATGGGTTTCTCCTCTCTATCCTTTACTGGACGGGACTAAGCAGTTCTCAGCTGCCTGCTGGCTTCAAATAGTGTCATGCTGTGGGTAAATCTCGAGCCCCATGTGTTCCTTTCATCTGTGCCTCATTGGCAAACAGCAGATCTCTCAATTTCCAACCCCACTGCCTACTGCAGGGATCTGGCTGCTGGGTCTGGAAAGCTAGGATTTTGCACAAGGAAGTAAGATGAATGACTCTATTAAATAAACATCACTGCTCTGTTTATTCTTTCAAAAGAACAGATTAAAAAAAGCAGAAGATGCATTTTAAACGCATTAAAAATTCTGAGCAAAATAATGCCTTAAATACAATGCTCATGTAAGATAAATCACATGGCTTTTTTCTACACAGGCACATGGAAGGCAAAAACGTATTATTATATCATTATTTATATGGCACCATATGCTAAGTCTGGAACTTAAAGACTTTGAAATAAATAAGAAAACACCAGCTGCAGATTAGCAATACACTCCTTTATTGGGAGTCACTGTGTAACTGTGGCTATCATTCCTGCTGTTAAGTTAAAACTTAAATAAATTGTCAGAGAAATAAGATAGCCATTAGAGATTCAGTGTCTGTCTCCTGGGGACGCTATTTCTAAGAGCTATAACAAAGACCTGCTGCTGGTTTTGTCCTATCTCTGTAGTAACTCACTGCATTTGTCCCTGCAGTATTGCACAGTTGTTCAGTAGAGATGGTTGAGCTGCTCACTATAAATAATGTTGGTTAACAGTGTGGCCCCTTTTGGGTTAATAAATTATGCTCAAACCACTTTCGAGCGTCTTTGATTGGTTTCTTGCAAGTCTGCAGTGGAGAGTTGGAAGAAATCACTTTCCACAATCTGTTTACTTTGAATATTTCTTCTTATTTTATTGAGCTGTAAATATACACATATAATAGCCAAATCCTGAAAATGCCTATCTCAAATTCTGGTCGCCTCATCCACTACTTGAAAATCGTAATGAGATGCATGGGATGAAACATATCAGCAAATTTAAATGTCATTGCTTAAAGGGCCAGAGGGCCTTGGTCAGCCCCAGGCTGGGGAATTTGTTCCCCTCCTTTGTGCGGGAGTTGCTGTCAGAAGCCAGGGTTTCCCCTGGGCTGAGGTTGGTGGCCGAAGCAGGGAGCTCACCTGCCACATGATCCATGAGCTGCGGCAGCCCAGTCAATACCCGTGGCTGAGGCCTCGCGGTTCCCTGCATGCTGCAGCCCCAAGACTCTCTGACCTGTGGTTTTGCACAGTTGCAGCCAGACATAGTTAAAGCCTTCCTGAGGTCTGGTGAGCAAAGAGCAGCTTTAGGTCACGGAGCAATGATCAAAAAAAACAGGCTGTGAGACAGAGGCGTGGGGTCCTTGGAGAGACATCTCTGCTCATCTATGTCCTGACTGGTGACTCTGTGGGGTCATGAGGTTGCCCTGCACATTGGTTCCTTACCTGTATGGTGGGTTAATCGTTCTGCTCTCCATCCAGAGGGTTTTTTTTTAAGAAAAACAGGCTGTGAGGAGAGCAGGTGTTAGTGCAAGAGAGTGGAGAAAGCCAGCTCCTTCATGAGGTAGAGGGTTGGGGTACATGGGGAAGAGAGGTGGGTGGGGCTGCTTATTTGCACCCAAACCGCTCCTGTACCAGCAGACTTTGATGTGGGTGTGCTTCTGGAAGCGATGTTGAGGAGGAGCCTGCACCCCGGTGTCTGCGCTTGTACAGGTGGCTCTGAGTGTTTGCGTGCTGGCAAATGCAGCTCTTCCCCCAGCACTTCTCGCAGCTCGGGCTCTGCCCGCATTTCCCAGCAGAGAGCAGCAGAGCCTCGTAGCTGCTCGCAGGGGCTCGGAGTGCGGCAGCCTCCGAGATCTTCTGGCAGCGCTTGCCTCCGCAAAGCACAGCAGTAAACCTTCGCTGAGCTCGCAGACACATGTCAGGCCTGTTAAGAGCATTGGTGAGGGCAAACAGAAAACACATGCTCCCAATTTCGAAGATTCAGGGCTTTCCTGAAAACCGAGATTTCGCAGAAATCAGAGAAACCTTTTTTGAAGGGGTGTTCTCCGAATTGTCTTTGTGCTCAAAGTTTGCTGAAAGGGAGTGCCCTAAGTATGGCTTCAGCAAATGGGGAGATACTTCCAACGGGTTAAGCAAACCTCTTTCATAGATGACTGGCACAGACTAGGTAAACCCCTCGAGGTCTCCTTTAATCCAGTCTTTGGTAATGCAGGAAAGAGACATGTTATTAGCTTCTGTGTTTGGGAATATTTGCTTTGGAAACCTGTTTATCCTACCTTAGATTTAACCCTTTCTGTTAAAAATAAAGTTTCAGCTGTCTCTTTTCCCATCATTTGTAATGTCACCATGAATGTTACTGATGATAAAGTAACAAAAAAAGTGAACAAGAAAAGTGGGATACTGTTTCTTTGTCAAGGTGTCAAAACTAATCTTTGTCTAGTTTAGATAACATTCTGAAGGGAAACAGGACTTTGTTCCTTGTTTAGAAATTTACCTGCTGTTTCCTGGGCATTTAAATAAATCAAAATTGGGATTATACTGGATACTCCTCAGCAGCATTAAGTGGGACAGGTTCTGTCATTCCTTAATTGTCCCATTCTAGTTCCTGAAACTATTATGATTTTATACATTCTCTTGGAAAATAATCACAGACCTTCTGGGAGGCCCAGCCCTTGTAAGGCAGAAGGCTTCATTTTGGTCTCACCATCACATGGTATGAGAGGGAGGGGGTACTGTGTTCTGGCTGAAGTCCAGAGTGAACCTTCATCCAATCCTGTGTCCATCAGCTGTGAAACTCCTGAAGGAAGGAAGAGTCCAGGCATGAAGTTCACCTGAGGGAGTGGTGCCTGCGGAGGATGCTGGGCATAGGGACAGCATCTGGGTACTGGGAAGACTCAGGTTTGCCTTTTTGCTCCATCCTGTGAGCACTGCCTCATTGCTGTGCTCCCCTCTGCTGTGAACCCATCCCTGGCAGGTATGGAACAGGGTTTTGGAAGGCAAGTGTATCACGCAGTGACAGCAAGAGCCTGGATAACCCTGTCAGTAGGCCCCTGTTGAAGAGGCTGTAATCCACAGATGGTTGTGAGTTGGGTTTCTGCATTCCTCAAAGCCTTGTGTCCAGAGTACCCTCTTCATCCTCTCTTCCTCACACCCCCTTATTTGGCCTGTATGCCAAGCTAATTTAAAATATGATGCAGCTGGGGTCACTCAGCTGGCCTCCACAGCCTCCCACCACTCACCCTAGGTAGGATCTGTCCTTTTTTACTGATGCAAATGATGCTTTATCTCTGAATCGTAGCTGTACATGGGAAAGGTGCAATTAGCTGCTGCAAGGAGCCAGGCCTGTCTGCCTTCCCTTGTTTAACAGAGGCTTTAATTAAAGACCCCCTGATGCTAGAAAGGCACATTAATTATTCATCTGAAAACATTTACATAGAGTCCCCTCTTTCCTTTCTTCAATAAATTATCAACTTCACATCTCCATAATTCATCGAAATGACTAAAAATACATTGTCTCAGCCTCCATCACCTCCCTTTTCACTTTGTCTATTCCAACTGTGATGGGTTCAGTATCTTAATGTGAAGGTCTCCTACTGCTCTTAAGTAAAAAGGGAGGATGAAAGACGAGGGGGAGAGGGAGAGCAAAAGATTTGTCCCTTGATGGTAGTCATGCAGATGGCAGTAATTTTTGGTTTTTTCTTTCCCACAAAACTGGCATGATCCTGAGGTTTGAAAAAGCTCATTGACTATTTCTAATGAGGAAAAATCCACTGAGAGGAGGAGAAAAGATGTTTCCAGGGACAGAAGAGGTCTGGGTGTAGATGGTTTCTATGCTCAGAAGTAGACAGCCTGTGTAATCCTTAGCCCAGCAATTAATCTCCCTATTTCACTTCTGTACCTCACTATAGACCAGGCCACCAGTTCCCTCTCTGCCTGGTAGAGGGCTGCTGCTTTATTAATTATAAGCTGTTCCAATATAGGTGTATGAAAGAGGCAAAAAGCAGAGAAGCTTAGGCAGAGGGAGAAGTTTTGCAGCAATTCACAACAAAGATATCACTGCAGGCACAACTGAGGGAAAATTCCCTGCAAATGGTTTTCTCCAATGCATTTCACTTTGTGACAAAGTGAACCATCATATCAGAGAGGAGAAAAACAGTCCTCTGAGGGCTTGTTTGTACATGGGGAGTTAAGACAAATTAGTGTGAGGTGTGAGGTATTGTGCAGAAGTTGAAGGGCATTTAACCTCTGTGTGGGGCCTCTGATAAAGGAGGAAAATGGCCACGGTTTACTATGGTGACAATTAAGCAAAAACAAAGCAAAGGTCCCTTTATCTCCAAATATCCATGCAGGGCTTAACATGCTTTCATGTGCACTCATTTCACATCTTTTGTAATTTACCTTAACTTTTATGAATGTTCTAATCTGCAGGGATTGGAGAAATGCATGCTTCACCTGACTCTGAATAACTACTGTTCCTGAAAAACCAGGAGCGGTCTCAGTGCCTACAGAAATCAGACCCGATGTGCTTTCCTGGGAGCAGGGAGAGCCAGATGGAGTCTGCAAACAGGTGATCTTCTAGGATGATGGGTGGAAGGGGCAGGATGGATACTGCAACTTTCTTGGGGTGTGGTCAAAGAGGGCATTAGAGAATGAACCAGGAAAAGAGTGCTGACTTCAGAGGAGTTGGCCCACTCACCTTTAAAGGTTCAGTGTTTTCAGAGGGAAATGAAAAGGTTTATTTTTGGCCCTGAGCACACACAGGCGCTGAATCTGAGACTAAAAATGGGGTGGAACTGATTACGAAGAGAATGATACACTTATCTGAAGCATTACTGTATTAACTTCTGTGTTGGTTTTTTTTCTTTCTCTTGCCCTTTTTGCTGTTTTAGATGGGCTGTCTTGGCTCAGCAGTGAATAACATGGTGACCAAACCCTTGTCCGGCCATGAGGATATGTCTAAACCTTGGACACTGCAGTCTTAGGGTTGAGAGATTGGAAGCCCTTCCCACATTCAATACATTGATTAAATTTACTAAGATATAAATATCATCTATTTCTTACCAATTAAATTATAGTTCAGATTATGTTATTAAGGGATCTGAATTAACATTCTTCTGGATGTAAGAGAAGCATGTTTTTGCAAGCAGTAGTTAAAAGCTCCCATCCTTTTCTTCCATCTAAGCAAATTGGATTAAAATTTTCTCTAGTGAAGTTTTTTAGCACTCATACTGTCTATGGAGACCCCTTAAAAATTGTCCAGTCTATGGCTTTCATCCAAATGTACGTAAGTACCAGTCTTGAGATACCTCACTCACAATCCAGCCTTTGCTGTTAAATTTGTATTGGCCTTAACATGCTTTGAAGTAATAATCAGTGCTGTGTCTCCAGAGGGATGGGACAATATGTAATTGGCTTAAACAGAAGGAAGATCTTGTTAGACATTAAGAAGCCTTTACTAATGGTACAGTAATTAAGCACAGGAATAAATGGCTCGAGGCCTTCTGCCTGTAGAGAAGTTTGGATGAGCACACTGAATCTTGTCTTCTCCCACAAGGAAAGCAGAGATCATTCTTTGCAATTTCTTTCAACTTTGTTTTTTATGATTCTGCATATGTCCACAAAGTTTTCTTGCCAAAAGTGGCAATAGCAGCATTTTCATTGCCACTGCATTGTCATTGAAAATGCTGCCCCGTCAGTGGCCCAGTGTAAGAACAGGCTGAAATAACAGAATGCCAGTGAGCATCCTTTCTTTCCAAGCTGGCAGGAGCAAGCCATTCTGGAAGGTGGTGTACATCTCCCATAACCCATGCTCCAGCTTCCTTGGTTGAGCCAAATTGTCTTCCCTGCTTGTCAAATGGGAGAAGTGTTAACACTGTAATTATAAACATTAAAGCAATCAAAATGAACATACAGGCATAATTAAGGCACTATTGGTTTATGTCCCCTGCAGGCATTCTTTTAGAATAAATGACTTTTTGGTTTAATTTAAGCCTCTTCCAAAACACCACTAAAACAAAGGGGGAGCTTCTATCCATGTTTTTACCAGTAAAACTACTTAGTTTTTGATCTCATAACCTAGTTTATACTGGTAAAATTTCCCTGCACTGACAAAATCTAGAGGGTATTGCTGAATAAAGAGCTTAGCTTGAAAAGAATAAGTTGGGTCTGGGCAGCAAGAATTAAAGAGGAGCAAGAGAGACTTCACTGGCTCTGGATCAAGCCCTTCATAAAAGAGGAATTAGCTGTGCTGTGCCAGTGTTGGACATGATGTTATGAAAGTGCCATTTTTTCCTGAGAAGGAAAGGTGCACAAAATAATTAACAAGGCTGGAAGAGTGTTTTCCAACCCCTCTGTAAGACTGGAGTGGTGCACTATGAAAGAGCCTGAGCCCCACTCACAGTGCTCACTGGGTTAAGCCTTGGAGAAGTAGATTTTTGGCTCTGACTTGCTGAGGCTGAGCTGTTTGCAGAAAGTAGCCACAGCCTGTATAACTGGAAAAGATGGGCTCAGCACTGTGTGTGCATATATATGTGCTGTAGTTAGGGTGCTGATAAAGAAGCACAATTGCCACCCATTAGAAAAGTGCTGCCTCTTGGTTCCTCGTTCTGCCATAGGAATACTTCTTCTTGTGAGCCTGGTAGTTGTAAAGGCCAATTCAGCCCAAGAAAAGGGGCTCAGGGTTACCCATGGGTCAAGGCAGAGTTGCTTGCACACAGTGGTTTAGTAAAGAATGGGAATATGCACATCTGAATGTGTGAACGTTTTCTGTCCTGGCTGCCTTCAGCTCACTGGGAGGTTGAGCAACTGGAGAACTGGCAGGTGGACTTTATTTGAGGTTGATCTTAACCTTCCCACTGGTGGGAGGTTACAGTGTCTACTGAGTATTCCTAATGGTCTGGGAAAAATATTCAAATTTGACCATCTCTGCAGGGATTTAATCCTACAGCATGTTCTCAGAAATGTCTTCCTCATGTCCAGTCTTGCCTGTTTTATTGAATGTAAGGTCTTTGATTTATCCTCTGATGAGATCCCACACCAACCCTCAATTGGGCTGGGATAGGCAAGGAACATAACAGAGCCAGCTGATGGTGGTGCAGGTGGAAGGACATGACCACTTTCTTTGAGGACCTGTCTTCCTGACAGGGTTAACAAGGCCCCTGCTGGCACCGTGGTCCCACTCATGGCTATTCCAGACTCAGCTGTTTGCCCGTGAGCCAGAAGAGTGACAGCTCCACAGTTGGCATCTCCCACTACCAGTGCCTGGACTTGGCTTCTGTGAGCTGCAGGCTAAACTCATCACGTGTTCCTTCATGCAGGTAACATGACAAACAACAGGTACTGCAGGGTACTGCTGTAGCTTCCTGGTCCTAGCACTGCCCTCACAGGTACCAAGTGCCATCCATCAGGATCTGAGTGCCCCTGTGCTGGACAGCTGAGAAGAGATGATCAGTGTAAACTGTAGAGGTAAATAACAGACACTGAGTCTGAGTTTCATTATAGTTCTTCATGCTAAAAACGACTCATGGTAAGAGTCAATGGGTGTACCCTTCCTCCCCAAAACTGACTAAGCAAGAGGTTCAGGGATGTCAGGGTATTTTTTTTGGCTTATATTTGAGCATGCACATGAAATTAGAGCTGTGGAAATGACATTTGTCTTTGCTCACTCTAGCTCCGGCTAAGATCTCTGCAGTCATAGAATGACTGGAGCAAGCAGCTCCCTTATCCCAGAGCCTTGCCCTGTTAGTGAGGCTGCTGCTTTCCCTGCTTGCTGAAGTTCCTGGATAGGGAAGGAAGCCCAGGAGAACCTTTATGCTGGGGAATCTCCTGCAGCACCTCTGCAGGGGGGCACAAATGCACTCCTCTACCTCACTTTTTTTTATCCCCTGTCCCCAGTGAGTGTTGCTACAGCTGACATGCCATCTGTATGGAGCAGACTGACGGCCCTTTCCTTTGCCCCATGCCCTCTGCAGAGGCAAAGGGCTGGCAACTGGCTGCAACAGACGTGCGGAAGGACAAGGTGAACGTCACAGGCAGCACCAAGAAAATCCATCCAAAACCTTGCTCCGTATGGGGCAGTACAGTTCCAGCTGTTCAGCCTTCAGAGTAAGCTGGCTCTGAAGCTGCTGCTACCCTGGCTGTAATGTTAGGCAAGCACAACCCCATCAGAGCTGGTGAATGGCGGAAAGCAGCAGGAGTAGCAGCATCACGCTGGTACAAGGAATCTCGTGATGCTATTGCTCTCCATGATTATGCTGTTAACAGCCAAGCAGGGTGGAGTTTAATGAGCAAAGGTAGATGAGAAAAGGAAAACAACTGAGACAAATGATGTTTAAATGTGATGGCTCATTAAACAAAAGCTCTCTGCTATGTTTCTTTCCTTGGTAGCAACAAAAGGGACAATGGCCATAAGTAAAAGGCAACCCACTGACACCAGGAAGGATTTATAGAAAGTAACGCACTTAATTTAGCTGCTCCAGCACGAATGAGCAGAGATATTTTGCATCAAGTAACTCAAGTGAAGGGTTTTGCAATGTCCTTGCATGAGGCAGAGTGCTCTTTTCTGCCCAAACCCTAGGAGCTTCTTGCTATTTGAATATCAAGGACCAGTTCTGCTTTTCTTCATATCTGAATTCCTGTTGTCTTCAGCAGTTGTTTTTGCACTGCAGAAGTCAGTGCAGCTTGGGCTGAGGGTCTCATACTAATGCGACAACCATCCTGTCTGGCCTAAATATTGTCTTTTTTTGCCAAAGCCTTAGTATCGATTGTGTAGTAGATTACCTTTCGGCTTTCCAATAATATGTGAGAAAAGATCTCCATAATGTTCATCTGTCTTACAAGGCAAATAGCTACTCTGCATTTGTATAAATCATGGAACTGTGTGTGATTTTATGCCTGAAGAAAAAGGTATGATCTATCTTATTGAAGTTCCTATTGTGTTACTTATGAGACTGGTGAAGGCAATAGTCTTCAGGCATGAAATACCTGATCCCCCAGGAGCTCCCACCATTAGGTTCTTGAGCTGAGAAGTTGGCCCTGCAATCCAGATGGGGCCCTAGACTTCTGTGCCAGTTCGAAATGTGTCAGGAATGAGAAAGACAGTATATGATCACTTCTGATGTTCGGATATCTTGGATAGCAAGAGAATGATACTGCTCTTTTCTTGTTTTCTGCATGGGCAACTTAGCCTTATCAGACACTACATTGTCCAGTACTGGAAAATTTAGTCATTTGGATGCTGTAGAAAGTATGCTGCTAGGTCTCTCCATAACAAAAAACAACAACTTAGGAGCAGATGCAGAGAGATGAGATTTAAACCCCTTATTCACTGGCCTTTTTGAAGGTCACGTGCCAAGAACTAACACAGATTCTAGTATTCCTGTTGAAATGGTGGTGCACGACAGCAGTGGTTTTGTTGGTTGTGTTCTGCACATGACTGCGCTGACATCGTAAACCACAGTAAAACAGATAACTTTGTTCTGTCTGATGTAACAGAAGGTCTTCTGTCTCCCAAATGTCATTTGATCCAAGAGGAATTGAACTGATTTGAAAGCAGCTTTCATCAACACCCTCTCAGTTCCAAGTGAGGAGCTTGCACCATTGGAACTACCTATTCACAAATCTCGTGGGAAAGCAGCCAGCAAAATACAGTGTCCATACAGAAAGTGCTTATTGGTAAGGGATGGCAACTCTGTGGACAGAAGAAATGCTGCTGAGATAATTTATCTACAGTGAGGAGTTTAAACATTCAGTTCTCACTTCCATAGCACTGCATCTCCTACTTAGTGGATGTTAAAATGTTGCAATTTAGCAACATCTTATTTTGTGCATAGAAATCAATGGTCTGATTGCCCTCAGACTGGTTTTTGTTCAAAATTGCTGAAGCCCCATTACCTGGATGACATGAGTCAGAGAAATTAAAGTCTCACTGATTGTGATGTTATAAAGCAATCTGAGTCTGCAAAAGAATAACCTGCATATTTGATATTGGGGCACGTTGTGTTTGCAATTGACACTTTGAAGGCAGATACCTAATGTTAGTCAGAGCAAACTTCAAAAAAACCAGATTACAACAATAATGCAAGGCCAACTGGATATGCAGTGACTGAAGCATGTTTCACTGTAGAATCTGGCAGTGAGTGAATTTCCCAAACTTATTACTGAGGGCAAGATTTTCCTCCAGCTGCATTGCTTAAGTGTGGGTATATGGAAAGTTCTGACAATGCAGTCAGCAGAGATCCAGTCAATGCAGGTGGTGCAGATTGGAGAATTGTGCTGCTCCTGTTAGACACAGTAGACACAGCTGGTAGGCTGAATGGCTCTCCGGAGTCTGCAGCCTACATTAACTCCTTTTCTGTTGACTGTAAGCAAACATTTGGCCCCAAGTTCACATGTAGTTACCTGCAGTCCAGACAGCCACATCTCACACTGGCTTCGAGTACACACAGTTCTTCTCACTCCTGAGCTGCAAACCTCACCTTGGTGTGCCCCGTGTCAGTCGATAACAATAGCAAGCAGCTGGAAAAGGTGGTTGCCAAAGAATAACCTCCAATTCCCTGGGAATAATACCAGTTTAGTGTTTAAAAACAGTCCTTCCACCTTATTTCACACTGTAAGGATGTAGAAAGTACTTGGAAACCGAGTAGTGAGTTGGAATGTCTTCTGAAGGGTATGTTCACAAGACATTCAATCCCAGAAGTCAAGAATGTGTAAGTGTATATATAAATGTCTTTCTTTGAAACCTTTTGCCCACCCTGTCTATCTTATAAATGACTTCTTCTCCTGACTTGGCTCTGATGGATATCCTAGAGTTTTCTTAGTTCTTTCCAGGTAGCTTCTCTCCAGTTTCACATCTACTGATGACCACATTTTCTTCCTGTATCTATTGAAGGCAATGACTGCTCTCTCTGTTCCAAAACAGCTCCCCATGGACAGACCCAGGGAGCTTCTCATGACAAACAGCAATTTGATGTTCATGCACATTATGCTGACATGTAAACCCACCAAGGATGACCAGAAGAAATGGGACCTGAGTGTTTTCATAAATTTCCTCAAGTGCCTGGTGGGTGGCAGAACATGCTCTTGCCAATGACCTCTGAGATTGCGGTATAAAATTAACCTAAAGCATCTAAAAAGCAACAAGAGGGGAAGGATGTATTTTATGTCAATTCAGTCAAAAAGTCCTCAGAATTAGTTGCCTGAAGTGTTTGGGAAAGCTGACGAAGTATAATAGCGTAGAGACTATTTTCCTGCTTCTCAGCAAAGACAGCATTAATCGTCTGGGCTTAATATAGCCTTCCATATGCCAACTGGGTGCAAAATTATGGCTGGTATTAGAAAACCACTTACCATGTGGACAGGCTTAAAGTGCAATAAGCTGTGGGGTGTGGATGCAGATGGAGTATGTCTAAGGACAAACAATGACCTTGAGGATTGTATGCCATGTCTCTGGAGATATAGTGCCTCTTCATTATGAACCCTGACAGACATGGAGCTCTTCATCAGTGGTGGGACAAGGAAGGACTTAGATTTGGAGCCAGGCTTGAATTTTGTAATCCAGGTGTATCTAGAGATGTCTGAGCACGAGAGATTTACTGGAATGGGTTGTATACACCATTATAATATCTGTATTCATAATATATAGGCCAATATACATCAAGAGTGTGTCAGAGAGAATCCAAAGCTCTCGATGTTTGCAAGAACAGCATGTGTAGAAAAATCCCATCCTTTTCTTTACCCAGCATGGCTTGATTGGTGTATTTTCTGCCAAATAGCTATACTTGTTTTGATGGAAAAGGAACAGAAATATGACTGAGTATCTCATCTGAGACGTTGTCTTAGCACTTGAAGAATGCAGATTATATCAAATAAGGTCAAACTCTTTAACACCCTGCATTGTAACATCTGTACAACACAGCTTAGAGATTGTTGTTCTGGTATTACTACCTAGTAAAGTGGGCTTGATGGTGCAGTGCTTATATAACACCCCTTTTTTCTGTGCATGAATTGTATCTCAATCCTGTTTTTCTCCCTGTAGATTTTCTCAAAAATTATTAATAAACAATTTTAACTAATAAGTTACAGGTTTTGCAATGCATTCTTTGTTGTTCTATCTGTAGCTGGCCTCCTTGGTTATGCAGCAATCTCTTGTGGTGGTCTCTGATGAGAGGATTAATTTTAAGAGCATGATAATAAATATACTGTTGTTAAAATCTTTTCTAAAATTAGAAGACATTCAGCCCAGTATTTCCGCAGCTATCCAGACACTGACATACAATATCATCACGCAGAGTGAGTTGAGCAGAAGGCTGATTCATGGATCAGGATTTTTGATAATCAACCAACACTAGTATTTAGGTAATTATGTCTGTACAGGATGTTATGACATCTCTATCTTATGTGTAGTGCCAGTTACAGAGACAGCTTCTTTTTATAACTAAAATATACCTTTCCCGCCTGAAAACATTATGATAATTGTGGGAAAGTCTCTAATTATTGAGCCACCTGCCGCTTGATGAAAGTGACAGAGCTCAGCTTGTGTGAATTAATGCTGAAAGCACAGAGGAGACTACCTATGGCTCCTCATCTGACTACTGGAAGCATGAAAGGTGTGGCAGCAGGGCTGGAACTGAAAGAAGCAACTAAAAAGAAGGGGAAGTGAGTACATCCCAGCATTTCCAGCTGTCATCTTCTCTTGTTAGTGGCCAAGATGACTGCCACTGAGACCCACTAAGCTGAGGGGCTGATCCATGTCTTGCCTTCTGGCTGGAAAAGAGGCCCTAGAGAAATGGATATTGTGCCACTGCTTGGGAATTGCACCTATCTGGAGGTAGGAGCATCCTTTCACTGCTGCACACGGTCTGGTGCAAACCCCTCTGCTGGCCACAGCTGGGAAGGGAGAGTTGACTTCACAGAAAGCAGCTGCTGTGCACTTAATGTCTCACGTTGTCATTACCAGGTGTGTTGATTTTTAGTTACATTGGGGATCCACTTTCCTTCCCAGCCTGAAACTGGGAAGCATAGCTGTGCTCCTCACTGCTAGGCCACCATTTGGGCTGTGAGTGGAAGGTCAGCCCTGTCTCCAGACCTGATCTCTGACCCTCTCACTGGCAATCTTCCAACAATCTCTGTCCCATGTTCAGATCTGGGGAGAGGTAGCCTTAATTGCCTGCCAGACCTCTGATGCACACCTTGCAAAATCTGCTGGGGTCTATCTGAATGACTAATTAACAGGGCACAAGGTGCTTGCTCTAGCTGGAGTGTTGTAGCTGTGCTGGTGTTCATCTGAACCCCGGCGGTGCAAGGCTGCTCACTGTGCTTCTTCCACTGGATGATGCCTCACTATTCCTGCTTCCTTCTCCCTTTTTCCTTCCATCCCCATGGCAGGAAAGACTCCTTGGCGTTTAGGTGGGGGCAGGTCATGGCAGATGTGTGTTCTCCTTTGAGACTTGCCCACTGCTTGGCTTAATTAGTCCTGACAGATTGCAGTTGCTGTTACGGAAGAAATGTCAAGAGAAATTAGACCAGCTGGTAGCATGAAAACTGGGGAAGCGTGGTGCCTCACTTTTCCTGGAGAAGTTTGATTTACTTTCCTGGCAGGGGCTGTGGGGAACTGGATGGCTGTGAGCAGAAGAGGCTGACCTGTGTCACCTGCTCTTGCCACAGTCTCCTTGCACTAAGATCCACTGAAAGGACAGCAAAGACCCAAACAAGCCAAGCAGGAGATCTAACCAGCAGCAAATGGTGTGGCTGGGCTTTCGTGAGAACTAGGACAGCCCTGGGATTTGGCTTGGCTTAGGGTCCTGAAGCGTAAGGCTGTGACGAGCTCTGGGGCTTTGTTGAGCTCCTCAAGGAGGAGAGAAGCACTAATGAGTTGCTTCTTTCTCTTCTTTTATTCTATCTATGAGCACCTTTAGCAGCTGTTTCTCACCATTCCCTTCACCTTTATATCTATTTACCTGAATGTTTTCATATACCAATCAATTCTGTGGGATTTATCAGCAGCTTTCATGCTTTTTTTCTCTTTATATGTTGATGTTTCATTAGAATGATTTAATAAAATGAGAAGCTAGTCTGATAATACACAGTGCAGCTGCACAATGTGAATGCACTGTGAGTGCATATTTCTCCCTGTATGAACATCTTCTCCTCTGTGCTCTCCTGTGGCACATCAGCTTGTAGGTCTGCAGATGCCACGAGCCTGGAATAGAATTGCAGTTGCAGGGAACTGGCTTTGACGCTTAAATATGGCCCAAAGTTCAGGAGCATTTTTTGTGCTGTCTTAAGGATGCATGCAAGTAAAATTTCACCTCTGCTTCATGATTGGCAAAAAAATCTCTTTGTTCTACCAGACAGGCACTTACTTGCCAAGGGCATGTTACTAGTATTTAAATAGTATGAACAAGACCTTGCCATGGCATGGTATCTCTAGCTTGAGAAGCTCAGAAGTAACTTTGGCTTCTAGTAGCGTAAAAGGAGTATTTATCTCCTGTTTTGAACACATAGATTGCACGTCCTGTTGCAGTGTTGGAGATCTCACTCCTGATTTCTGTGCTGGGCTCAGTGCAGGAGTGCTCCTCTGGGACTCCTCTGGGGAGTGGGTCACGAGCTGCGCTGCACCAAGAAGCAGAGAAGAGACCAGGGACTTAGGAGAGCAGAGAGGAGGAAAAAGAAGGATGGTTTTGTGAGGGCCATGCCACTCCTTAAGGGACAAAGGCCTGCCTGCAGCAGACATTTTGGTAGCTGTGATGGCAGTAGCTTCTCTACACTGTCAGGCTCTTTGCACTGTGCTAACAACTTCCAAGCTCAGGGGTTTGTCTAGGCACAGGGTTACCCAGGCCAGGAGGTTATAGAAGGCAGCAAGACAGTCATGGTCTCTTGCCCGCTATACCTATTTGTGCAAAAGAAAGCTGGGCTACTGTTGGCCAGTGACAGCCCTTCTGATCTGCAGTAGTCAGTGCATCGTGGTTGCTCTGTGTCAGCCAAAGCTCAGCTGATCCCTGAGAGAACAGTGCCTGAGAGAACAGGTCTTGTGTGTTGTGTCCCTCATCCCCATCCTACTCCATGCTCCTCAAAAGGTCACAACATTGCTTATTCTCTCTCTCTCTTGCGGTCAGGGCAAAGAGGGGTGTTCTGTTGTGCTTTGGAAGACTCAGTTTGTGGAAACAAGCCCTTCTCTCTCACTTTGGGCTTGATCTGAAGCTTACTGCACATATCCAAGGTGTAAGAGGGCAAAGGGAACGGAATTTGAGGGCTATGAGAAGCATGGCTCGGATATCAGTTCCTGACCCCACAGGCATTCCCTATACTACCTTCAAGAGGTGCTAGTCTAGAGTCCTAGAGATTGCTAGACTGACTATCACCAGACTGCACAAAATGCTTGCTGTCTGTGGTAACAGAAGGTCTGCCTGGCCTCTGGACCATTCCAATGAATTTATAGGAGACCTGAACCCAGTAGGCATCACTGCTCCATGGATCCTGGCATCCATTTCCTTCTTGGGAAAGCTTGAGGAGCTGTGAGCGTGGGGAGCAGCCTCACAGCCTTGTGTGGAGGGGGGGGTGTGTGTTTGCATGGTGCTGATCGTGCTGCAGGAGGTGGGAATTCACCTCTGCCTGGCTCTCTCTGTACATATCAGGCCACTGCCTGAGCTGGGGCTGTCTCATGCTGAGAGAGGTGCACATGCAAGGTCTGCTCTGGTATTTTTTTTCCCAAATCACGTGCATTTCACTGACCAAGACTGCCCACAACTTAGAAAGGGACAGCCAGTTTAAGTCATTTTAACACAAGCACACAAGGGCCCCATGGTGCTGAAAGGATGGCTGTCCCAGCTCACCGGCACTGCTGCCCTGTTAGAAATTGCCAGCCCTGCATGATCTGTTGGGGAAGCTGTTCAAGTTTCCCTCCCTGTTTCAAGTTGTGCAAAATCCTCAAGCTTAGCTCACACCAACCATTCTGATGGCTTCAAATAATGTGTTGAATCTATAGCTCAGATTTGGGAGGTTCCTGTGAACTAGTCTCCCAGCAGTGCTGTGCAGGCTCCATCCCTGCAGGGGCAAGGAGAAGATACTGAAGTACATCTGCTCTTCCACTGGCATGGCTGAATCTGAGGGAAGGCACCTCTTCATTGCCCGAGGCCTTTCTCACTTACAGCCTCACCCTGGGTTAGTTAAAGCATCACAATCCTCTCCCTGAGCTCTCTCATGTTAGTCTAAAAGTGTTTTACATCTGCTTTTTAATTCATAATTTCCTTACAGACTTAACTTGGATCATCATAAGCTCTTCTCAATCCTGTAGAGTACAAGCGAAGTCGGGAGGGGCTTCAACTAAATGCATATTACACTAGCACAATTTTAAGGGTAGGCAAGCTCTGAGAAACGTGACTGAAGACATGTGAGTGTTCACAGCCATTAAAGTCAAAATAAACACAGTGTGGGTGACCTAATAGATTCAAACAGTCAATGCAGTAGCAGGAACTGCTGTCAGTGTCCGTGAGCAAAGAAAGACAGAGTTCATTGACAGAAATAAAAAAGTATATTCACTCTGCATTGTTCACCCAACCACAGTTTCTTCTTAGGGAAACCAAGCTGTTAATGTCTCTAACGGGGGAAAGCAAAGCAAGAAGTGCAATGGAAATGGAAACAAAGTGTTTTTTCATGTTTCAGCTACTGGGACTAAACTATTAAACACGTTTGCTCAGGATGGAAGGATGTGAGATATGAAGCCCTCAGGCAGGAACAGTGGTACACAAAGGCACCTCTGAGGCTTTTTGCTTTGGCTCTGAAAGGTGCTCCAAGCATGGTTTTCACTGGACTTGAAGGAAGGAGAGACACCCCCACCCTTTCCTGTAGGAATGCAGGTGGTAGGAATGGAAGGACTGGCACCTGGCTGGGTCTGGAGGGAAGACTTACTGATGGTTCTGCTGTCCTCATACTCATACTCTTGAATAAACCACTAGAAGTTAACTATCATTAGTGTCTCAACAAATTACAAAAAGGTTTGGGGACCTGTTCCTTTGGGCACTTTTATAAACCTGGACCTTATTAGACATCTTTTAGAAAGTCAGCGAAGTCTTTGCTCATTTACTTCAATGTTATTAATTTACAAGGGCTACTCAATTAAGAGAGTCCACTAACTTTTAAAACTTTACTTATTTACACTGCTTCTTGGAGAAGGATTTTCTCGGAGCAGGATGATGATAAGCTTAGGCATTACAAATCCTCTTGCTGCTTTTGTCAACAGGCAGCCTGAGAGCATTAATCAGAGAGACGCACGCTTCCCAGCAGTGGCTTCGCTCCAGCTCCCTGCCGCTTCCCTGCTGTGGGGTATGGCCCTGCGAGGCACCAGCTTCCCTCTGAGTCTGGAGGAATTCTGCACACTGGCTTTTACCAGGGCTGGGGATCCCATTTGAAAGGCAGCAGGAAATTGGGATGCTTCTCATGACCCCTTTTTAGGCAGCAGGCAAGACAAGGCTGTGTTTGCCTCAGAAGCAAAGCACTCTCCCCAAAGCGTGCATTTTGGCTCAAGGCAATTTTCTCGCACCATGCGTGTCTCCAGTGCATGAAGCTTCGTCAGGGCAAGATATGAGGTACACTTGGGCTTCCAAGCATGCTCCAAATCACTTTCCAGACAAGTGAAAAATCGCAGTTCAACTTACTGCTGTAGAGAAGGGAAATGGAAGCGCAGTGTGAGGAGGACTGGGAGTTTTCTGACCTCCAAGCCCTCCAGATCACCTTTAGGGATGTCCCAAATGTTCCTTGTTTGTCTAGGAGCCTCCAAGTCGTTTCAGGCCAAGTCAGTCATGCAGCTCTGTGTTACTCACACGGCAAATGTGGTAGGTAAATGCTGCTGCTCCTCCTGGGAGGTGCTGGTATACATTAATGGTATGAGGAACTTGGCACGATTTCTGCCCTGCCCCAGCCCAGGGTGTTATTTTTCCCTGTGGCACTGCTGCAAGTGAGATTTTTCAAGGATGATTTTCTCATTCCCAATAGTTACTGAGAGTTTGCTCTGGGCACTTGGTGAATCCCCATCTCTCTGGTGTGCAGACATTGTGGGTGCATGAAGTGTGAAGTTTGAACCCACCTGGCAGATTGGGATGAGTCCTTCTTCCGTGATGGACTTACTGAGACAGTGCTGGGGAAGGTGAATCAGTCAACTAACTGCATATGGGCAAGAAAGCCACTGTCTCGGGCAGTGAGAAAGAAGGGTAGCATCATCTGCCTGAACAGGCAGATATTAGACACATGGAGAGTTTGACACAGGTTGTGTAGCAGTGAATTACTGTATATTTTGACCCTTTGTCCAGTGTCTGCCTGTCTGGCTGTTTGGACTTCTTTCTGTGTTATTCAGAGCATTATGCTGTGTATTGACACTTGTCTTCTTTGAAAGCTGCAGGGAGAGGATTACCCACTGCTTTCCTACGTGGAAAATGCCAATAATGAAATTGAATGCAGTGGGTTCTTCCTTCACTAAGAGCTGCATGGCTTCACAAGCATGTCATAAGCATGTTGGTAGCCTTTGCTGCCCTGAAAGGGTTTGCTTCTTGAAGCAAATTGATTTCCCCTCTGAGTCAACATGAAAGCAAAGTTTTTCAGCTCTGATTATTCTACAGGTGCTTGTGCAAAATCTAATGAATGTGTTAATGTGCATGCAAGGATGTTGCTAAGGAAACTTGTGACAGCTAAATGAGGAAATGCTGTTAATAGAGGCTGGTGGAAGGGCCTCAAAGTTTTCCTTTGCAGTCCTGCTGATGGTTGTTATTGTATAAACAGGGCCAACTGTGACACTGTGTTGGGCCATCATCTGGTGACAGCAGGTCTGCTTAAAAAGCAGTAAAAAAAAAAAAAAATTAAAAAAGCTTGACTCTTGTGGTGGGGTTTTGATGTTCTTCCATCCCAGATAAGCTTTACTACACTATCTGCTTCTGTAAAGGGTGGGTAAGTGCTTTCTCTCTCGATGTGCTGGTGAGGACTTTGCCCTGCCTTGTTTCACAGTGCCTATTTGACACTCACTGGTGGCCGATCTGAACCAGCCTGTGCAGACCCATCTAAGACCCAAGCCCGGGCAGTGCTTTCCAAGTCAGTCTGAAAAGTTTTGTGAGGTCTGGAGCACTGAGGGAGGTGATTTTTGCCTCTTACCTTTGTCTGTCTCCAGTGGGCCTCTTGGAGTTTAATTCAGGTCAAAGATGACATTGAATGAGAGATTTTCTTCCCCTCTTTGTGGTGTTAAGATGCCTATAGAGCTCAAGGGATGGAAAGTTTTCAGGGACTGCTAATATCTTGTGTTTGGAAGAGACCAAAAAACTTCTGGCTCAGGTTGCCTGTGGGCACACTTAAATGATCTTCCCAAGTTAACTCCTCTTGCCTTTCCCTCCTAATGGCACATTATTTCTGTAACAAGTGTTGCTCTTCCTGCCGTTACTAACCCTAAGAAGGAGCCCATTTTGCTTCTTCCAAAGGCTAGGGAGTGCTGAGTTTGTTCTCTTTTGGAGAAACATTAAATTGTGTATGTTATGTACTCTCCAACTGCTGCGGAAGTTAGGACTGGCAATCCTGGCTTGCTCCCAGCTGAAGTGGTGACATTCTGCTGCTTTAGCTTTTCTTCCAGCCTCTTCAGTGCATAATAATTCTCTTGATGTCATCACTTGTTGCATTAATTTTTATCTCTTATTTTTTCAGAAACAGCTAGGGAAAGAAACCCAGCCAAGTAAAGAAAGTAACAAAACTCCAGCAGCACAGGTTTTCTTTGGATGTAACTGCTTGTTCTCTTGGCTAAGAGTGACCTGCAGGTGCTAGCTGTCTGCTGGAAAGTGTTTGCTGTGGTGTGATTTGTGGATAGGGGCAAGTTGCATGCCAGGTAAGGTTTGTTTGGAATGAGTTGACAAGAGAGTTGTTCCTAATGTGTCCTGAAGTACAACTTGTTTATGTGGCTCATCCTGAAGAAGCCCTGATAACTTTTTAGCCCATTGCATGCCAACTGCTGGGAAAACAAACCAAAATCCTGGAATAATGTAGTGAATTAAAAATGTTGTTTGGAAGAATTCTTTCCTCCCTGGCTCCATAGCGTTCAGATCCAGAGATTCTTCTTCTTTTTTTTTTTAATCTTAAAGGCTTTGCAAAAGATTATCTGATATATTTTTTTCATCTCTTAGCTGATCTAATAAAAATTAATTCTTTTCCCTGGAAACGTCGTCTCAGCTACAGCCTAAAGAGTTCACAACTACAACAATACTACTACTGTGAACAAAGTTGCCTCCATTTCAATGAATCCAACTGTGTAGAATTCAAAAGGAATTAGCTGTGCAATCATTTAAAAATTACTCAAATGCATTTCTATGCAGAGAAAGTCATAGCATTAAAATCTCGAGTCTTTTCAGGACTTGTGTCCCCTTTGTGCAGCTGGGAATTGCCCTTCCCTAATAGCATGAGGCTCCTATTTCTATCCCTTTACAACCACCAGGCATTAAAGATGAGAGGGTTTTTGTTGCACAGGGTTTTTATGTCTAGAAAAGCATCACTCGCCCAAGGCTAAATCTGAATCTTGTCTGTCCTGAGTGGGGATAGTTTGGGGAGAAATGCCTTTGAAACTGGTGAGTTATTTGTAACACTAGAATACATCTTGGTGAGGATGAATTAATGGGTAGAGTACAGCTGAGTTGGTGAAAGGTACATGATTAATTCAGTTTTGACAGGACTGTATAATTTATAGCCTGGATCACACCTTCAATTAGGCATATCACGTTCTTTATTTCTACAGCTGTAGAGCCTAGGAATACCAAACCCAAATGTCAGCCAAAGTGTGCTTGGTGCTGCACACAAACAGAAGTACAGAAATAAAGGTACAGTGTGAAAGAGAAAGAGCACACCTGAATAATGTTGAGACTATTTTGGGAGGCAATCCTGCTCACTAGTGAAATGTTGAACTATTGAAGCTTTCATGCTTAATGACTACCTGACTATTTCCATAAATGTCCCAGTTTCTGTCTTTGCAGCCATTCCTTCATGGAGGCCAAGTTTGATTCCAAGGAGAAGTAAGCTGAGAGGGCAGGACAAGCATTGCAAAGGCAGATGTTCAGTGATGCTGTAGATGATGTGGGGTTAGGGTGCCAGGCTCACCAGAGTTTTGCTCATGAGGGATGTGTGGGTTCCTGCCTTCTGGTGAGCTGAAACTGTAAGACAGAACTATAGAAGAGAAAGGGAATTTGCCTGTAAAGGAAGAGGTCTATCCCAGGCAGGAACAGGTTAATGTGCCTTGTAGACATGACCAAAGTGATGAGGAAAGCTAGCTAGGCTGGAGCTTCTGGTTCCTGTAAAGACATTAGCTGCCCTTGCCATGGGCCCATCTCTCAACATCAAACAGCCTAGGGAAAGCAGGCTCAAAATGGACTCCAGCCCCTTTACACTGTGGGGGAGGACCCCCTGCCAACGACTGTGAAGTGGATGTTAGTCAAAACCCCATGTTGCTGTTGTGGCACTGAAGACCTTGCTATCCTACCTGTAGGGCTTGCCAGGCTGCTGTAGGAGCTCTGCTGTGCACCTCTGTCACACCTCGGGGCTGCTGCTCACTGCAGAGCTTGTGCTCCCCTTGTTAGTGATTTTGGAAGTATCGCTGCATAGATCAATATGCAGGAAACAGCATCTCTGCCAGGTGTCTGTTTTCCTGTAGCCTTCCCCAGTATTTCAGACTGGATTGGTAATGAGCAGAGAGCTATATTTGTATGGAAGTGAGATGCCAGCTCCTTAAGGATTCATTTATTGGGCTGCAGGCCAAGGAATATTTTGGCCCTTGATTGCACGTTACTTGCAGCATTTACTTAATCAAATAGGGAAGCTTTTAAACTTTCAATCCAACAACATGAATACATTATTGTACAGTCCTCTGATTTCCTCACTAGCAACATGTCAGTAACGAAAATAGGGCTAAGGAGGAG
Source organism: Dicrurus megarhynchus (assembly GCA_013399195.1). Lineage (NCBI taxonomy): Eukaryota > Metazoa > Chordata > Aves > Passeriformes > Dicruridae > Dicrurus > Dicrurus megarhynchus. The sequence continues at coordinate 668,209 of VXAD01007024.1, forward strand.
AGAATCAACAGTGTAGTTTGTCTGAGTCACTCTGGCATCCAGGTATGGATAAGGACTGTGCTCTTGTCTCTTTCATAACATCAAGATCCATTTTATGAGATGCCTGAGAAAAATCTGGTTTGTAGCTGTTTGATTTCCTAGAGAAAGCCAGCTGCTTTTTTTCTCTTTTGGGAGAGGGATTCATCCTTGGAGATGACACCTCCTGGAAATCATTATAGAAAATAGTATCCGTGGTAACTGGAGCTGATATTTCTATACTCAGAAGAAATCTGTGCCGTCTTAAACTGGGAGTTGATTGGATGGGGGAGGATGACTTCAGAAAAAGGCTGCTTTGAACTACTAGAGAGAGGATCAGGAGGCTATGTGAGGTGCTCAAAAGTAACTTTCCACGCCAGTAAATACAACCTTACACACAAGTGTAAGTCCAGTCCCAAATTCAGTAGTACTTGCATCATCTTTCAAATAGTGGTATGTCCAGAGAAGCCTTTGGGACCTCTCCTGTCCTACATGCACTTTAAGTTGTTGAACTATGCTTGTGCAGATGCTACTCTGAGAACACTTGCTTTGGTTAGCATGCCCTGTTATCAGAACAAGCTTTCTGGTTATTTGGATGATTTCTCATTCTCTACTGATTAAGTTGGATTGAGTTCAAGTACTGGTTGGTGCAGGGATGTAGAGGCCTTGATTCTTTGCCACGTGGAAACAAGGAGAAGCTCGGTAAGCTGGGCTTCTTCAGCCTGGAGGAGAGGGGATAGGGGAACAGACACCTGTCTTCCAATAGATATGTGAAAGTCATAAAGAAAATGGAGGCAGACCCTTTTTATTGAGCAATTAGTGGAAAATCTCAGAGAAGTTTTGGAGTTTGTGTCCTTGTAGATTTTGAAGAATTGACTGGTCAGAGGTCCAAGCAACCTAGTCTGAATTAAATGCTGACCCTGCTGAAATTGTTAATTTGGTAATTATTTTTTTGAAGTGAGGGGTATTTGGTTTTTTGGTTATTTTGCCAAATTTAGTTGCCTCACAGACAACACTTTTCCTTCAAAGCTTTAAGAAAAAGCCTCTCAAACTTTTTCTATATTTGAGAAGCTCAAATATAGAAGCTGAACTGGAATCTTTTGACAAAAAGATGCAATGTGAGGAAAAAACAGTTTTGGTAGAATTTCAGTTGAAAAACTTGGTTCAGGTCTGTGCTCACTTTCAGATGTTTCTAGGCAAAGTGAACAACACTGGGGGCAGTAACTAGGACTCCTCAGAATTATTTCATATTCATATTCTAGTTGCACCCAAGGGCCCACTGGTAATGATGCCCCCCCATAGGTTGGTCCCCATGCCTTTGAAGAACAGGCAGATGAAGAAAAAAGTGAATTTTTTATTAGGGCTTAATTTAGCTAAATTGAGTTGAATCTGTGCTACCACACTGAAAACTCCAATTGGTTTCCTGAAAGTCTGATCCCTCGTAGTCCTCTAGCTGGGTTTGAAGTACTCTGTGTTCTCCCAGCAGAACACGCTCTCTCTGGCTGACCAACCCACAACTGCTACTACTTTGTATCTTTTTGGGAGCGCCTGTTTTCAAAAAGACAAACTCAAATGAGGTCATGTGCTCCCTGCTCCTCATATTGATACAGCAGAGGGAAATGCAGACATGGCGTGATAACAGAGGCCTTGAAAGAAGGGACAGAGGATGCAGTGCAGAGGAGAGGCATGGGGTGATGACAAAAGAGGTGTGGAATACCAAGGTAGACATCAGCTCTACAAACGGCTCACTAGTAGTCAGATAAAGAAATGGGGACATGAGAGCTGGACAAAACAAGTATTAAAAAAGAAAAAAAAAAGAACAAAATTCAATATATGTAAAAATTCTCCATGCGTAGTAAATCTGGATGCAGTGTGGACTTGAAGGCCAAAGAAAGAGGAGTGAAATCTAAAATGTTGCTAAAAAATGTATAAAACCTGCTCCATACAGATCTTAGATGGAGGAGGAAGAATATACCAGCATTATGTTCTTCTCTGCAAAGAGAAAGATGGGATGTTTGCCAGGAAGTGTGGAAACTGATTTCAGTTGTTTTATTACTCGGATTTTTTCCAGATAATAGTCTTTATTTTTTTGCCTCTAATAATTAGGTCTAGATAAATAATATTTCTTAATTAGACTTTTATGATTTCAATTTCATGAACAGTAAATTCCTAGGTTTGCATATAATACTTGTTTTTTTATTGTCTGTAAGCAAGGGTTTGAGTGGAACTGTGGCACTCAGCAGAATCACAGAATCATTTAGGTTGGACAAGACCTCTAAGATCATTGAGTCGAACCTTTGACTGAACAACCCTGTCAGCTAAACCATGGCTCAATGTGCCACATTCAATTGTTTCTAGAACACCTCTGGAGTGGTGACTCCACCACTTCCCTGGGCAGCCCATTCCAATGCTTGATAACCCTTTCTGTGAGAGGGACACCTTCCTGATGTCCAACCTGAACCTCCCCTGGCACAGCTTAAGGCTGTGTCCTCTCCTGTCACTGTTTGCCTGAGAGAAGAGACTGATCCCCACCTGCTACAGCCTCCTTTCAGGGAGTTGTAGAGAGTGATAAGGTCACCCCTGGGCCTCCTTTTCTCCAGGCTAAACACCCCCATCTCCCTCAGCCACTCACCATAGGACTCACTCTCTAGACCGTTCCCCAGCTCTGTTGCCCTTCTCTGGACATGCTCCAGCACCTCAATGTCCCTCTTGCTGTCAGGGGCCCAGAACTGGACACAGCACTTGAGGTGTGGCCTCACCAATGCCGAGTACAGGGGGACAGTCCCTATCTTGCTCCTGTGGTCACTCTATTTCTGACACAGGCCAGGATGCCATTGGCCTTCTTGGCCACCTGGGCACACTCTGGCTCATGTGCAGCCACTGTTGACCAGCATCCCCAGATCCTTTTCCACTCGGCAGCTTTCCAGCCCCTCTGCCCCCTGGCCTGTAGCGCTGCCTGGAGTTGTTGTGGCCAATGTGCAGGACTTGGCCTTGTGAGCAGGTGAGTGATAGCCACGAAAAAAATAAAAAACAAACAATGAATGAAAGAAGTAATAAGTTCCTTAGGCCTCTGGCATGAGACATTCTCCTGCCCTTCCAACTTGCGGTTTTCCGTAAGACCAAGCTCCTCTTGTGATGTTTTCTGGAGAAGCTGGCAAGTGAGAGATACCACAGACTGCTGCCAACCACAAGCCAATTGGCACAAGGGGAAATTTTCCTCTAAGGCAGGAATCGAGCAGACTTTTAAGTTACTGCCTCTTCTAGTCCAGTCCTGAACTCAGTGATGCATCTTTATTTCCGTTCTCTTGATGTGAGAGGGACCTGTTATGATTCCTGGAGACTTGTTATCTGCATGCAGGAGCTGTGCTCAGTTTTGGCTGTACTGCAGCAACAGCTAAAACCCAGAAATGCTTTTGTCGGTGTGACCTGTTCTGTCCCAGACCATTTTGCTAAAATAAGCAAAAAGAAAGGCAACTGGTGTAGTGTGTTTTGTACTGCTGAGTGAGGCACCTTGCTGATTCCGCTGCTCTCATTTCTCATACTGTAACCATCTTTGTTGAAAGCATTCATTGCCATTCACCTTTAGGAGTTTAATTTGCATAATCATTTTTCCTTGCAGGGCTTCAGAATTGGCTGATCTGGACTCTCCACTTCAAAATATCTTAACTGTGCTTTTCAATATGCACACAATGCTGTGAGCTAGAACAAAACGATCTTGTTGTGTTACCTTAGAGACATCCAGGGTCTAAGAAGGGTTCCTGCTTGAAATCGGACTATTAAAGGGACAAGGGCTGTTAAAATTTGATGAAGGGCTTAATCCTTGACCAGGCAGTGGTATAAATCAGTGCCACCAGGGTGAAATGAACTGGCAGTCCCCATGCAGTGCTTTACAGACAACACTCTTCAGTCCAACTGGCCAAAAGGGGCTGTCGTCTTGGTAGACTCAAGGGAAAAAGAAAAAAAATAAAAGAGGTGGAGGGAGCGGGGGGGAAAGGTCTGGGAAATTAACTTGGAAATGCTGAATCACTTTATGCTTTTCCTTAATTTTCCCCCCACCTCTTTTGATTTAAGTTCTAATTAAAAAGCTTTCCTTTGCACTTAGACAACTCAACTTTGCTTTTCAAGCATACATTTTTTAAGCACAACTAAATGAAGGCAGGCATGAGGGAAGGTACAGGGCTGACAACACTGCTCTGGAGACTGAAGTCCTGCATTCACAATTAAAGCCAAGTAGTTGGACTATAGCTGCATTCCTGTGTTATCCTGGAGAAAACAAGATTTGGACTGAGAGGACACTACCTTCTATGACCCTGTAGAGTTTTTGGTGTTGTAATTGCCAGTTATAATGACCATTTTGTGCAATGGAGGGAGGAGAAAATGCCTTGCTATATACATAAAGGGAAGCAGAAATTGGTTGGGAGTAGATTCAGCAGCAAAACCTTCTGGCATTTGTCTTTACTTGGGACTACAGTATCTGGGCTACGTATGTGAGCATCAAAAAGGTGCTTAAGAATCCTACTTGCCAACTTATTTAAAAGCTGTAGTGCAAAATGGAGAGAGAGGCTGTACTCTGACCCATGTAGAGTTAATTGGTGTTGACCCTGGAGTTAAAATCCCTAAATGGGCATTAGAAAGAGCATTGGTGAACATGTCTTGAAAATTCACCTTTTGTCATTGTCTGACAGTGGTGGGAGGTGCAGATCTGCCTTATGTTATGCATGGAGCTATTTTTTTTCCTCTCCAACAATGGCTGTTGATTCAGTCCTATAGGACATCCTAGCTCTCAAGTCTGGTGAGGGCAGAGTTTAATACTTCCTGCTGTCCTTAAGTCAGCTCTGATGACTTCTTCCTCTGGCTTAAATCCTGGCTCTGATGGACTCACCTGATGACTGTTTCATTATGTAAAGAGCACTGTAGGATCTCTAGGACAAGACAGTTCTGCTCCCCGTCCTTTTGCTGTGAAGCAAATCCTTTCTGGTCCGGGCAAAAGTGACTTATGTACACCCTGCCTTGCATAGGAATCCATGTCATATTGTGCCAAAGCAGTGTGTTCAGCAGAGCTAAATTTGTGCACATTCAAGACACTATTGACTCTTCAGGTGCCATGTACTCTCATAAATACTGTGTGGGCCATGGCTAGCACTAGGCAACAGCAAGAAATGCTGTCACTAATAGCTTGGGAACTTGCATTCCTGTCAGCAGTGATTTAGAGGGTGGTTTAGACTTCTTGCAGGACAGATGAAAGGGAGATCATCTGGCATGGGCTCTGGGCAGCTTCCCAGCAGCATAGCAAATGCTGCAACAAGGAGAGGTGTGAGTCTGAGTGGAGCAGGGGCAATTAGGAATGTTAGCCAGCAGGTCCTGTCAAAGTGCAAGCTTAGTTTTGTTCTGATATTACTTCATTCTTATGTTGCTTCTAAACAGAAGACTTCATTTGCTGCCACATGGCTGCCAAGATTTTGTAGGAGTCACTCTTGGGATGCCATTGGCTCCCTGTGTTGAAGGATTAAGTCAGACTTGGAAGATGCTGAGCACTTGTCCCATGAAAACACTGACAGGTGGGGTGAGGTGTATTTAACAGCTACTTCAGTGTGGTGGTATTAGGTACCATCATTCTTTATAGGGGAGAAACCTTGCCCAAGCTGACCTTTAGGCCAGTACCTTGTATCCCCCTCATCATTGCGTAGGTCACCTATCTCACCCGTGGGTACATTGCACTGTGGATACCAAAGATCTGAGCTCTCTCCACCATCAGTCCAACAGAGATGCTTTGCTGAGCTGCAGAGTGACATAGACAGTACTGTGGTCCCTGAGCCAAGCAACCGTCTGGAACTGGAAACAGCCATGAACGTGTTAGAGAGATACCTACATTGCTCTATGGGCTTGGGAAGCTGGTGTTTGCTGCATGTGGAACCTTCTGTCCTGTTCTCTCCAGACTGTCCTGTATATCCCCAGGGTTTTCACCATTACCTGGGATACCTCTGGCCTTTGTAGGTAACTTACTGGATTTAAAGTTATTTTTGCAAGTTAGTCATACAGGCACCATTAGTGATACCAAAATTAGGAGAAGTGGCCATATGTCCACTGGCACAAGGACATTTTAGCCTCTTGTTTTCCTGGATTCCTTATCCGTTTTCATTGGAAAAGCTAGTAAGTGGCTGAAAAACATTATGTGTGGTTACTAGTTGCCAATGAACATCAAAAGAGTTAAGAAATGCAGAAGACTGCAATATCTTTTATTAGACCAGCAGATGTAATAAGGAAAAAACCAGATTAGTTTTCAAGCATCAAGCTCTTCTTCAAGTCACTGTGCCCAAAAGCGTGTTGGTATTTTCAGCTACATCAGCTGGTCTAGTAAAAGTTATTGCTTCTCCACAGAAGTTATTGCACCTCACATGTCTTTAGACCATCACAGCCACAGCAACACTGCTACTAAACAAGATTCTCAAAGACCCATTTTGTATCGCAACTGCAGGAATACATCCACATGAGTCCTAACTTTAGTGTATTTCTTCTCAGTTTTGTCATCTATTTATTTTCTGTCACAGCTGTGTGTAATAAATTCTTTCAGCAGTTCTGGGGAAAAAAAAGGAAGAGTGATTGATTTCCATTTTCTGAGCTTTATGGGGTGTGCTACTTAGAAGAGTTGTCATTACCACCATTTGCTGGTGTTTAGTGGAAGATTTAATTCACCTACTGTAATGATTTGGGGAAATCTGTCGATGTACAATTTAGAAAGTTGTTATGTAAATGGCAGCATTATGAAATGCATTTATGTGGATGCAGCATCCCCTGTTTCCTAACAGGGGTGGCAGCATGTGTCCGACAGGGTACAATGGACAGTTGTTAACCACAGCAAGAACAGCGTGTCCAAAGAAAAGGTTTAGTCAGAGCCTTGGGGACCAGTTTGCTTAAAACACGTCTGCATGGGCAGGATTTGGGGGAGTGAGTGAGTGACGGATGAAGGATTTCAAAATGTTGAATAAAAAGCTTTGGTTTTGTAGACATCAGAACACTTGGGGGACTTTGGGCAGGAGAAGAGGGGAGGGAAGAGGATTTTGTAGCTGATGAGGTTTGCTCTTACTGTGGGAACAGCCAAGGAAAACTCAGGAGATGTAAAAATATGCAGAGAGTTGACAAGATTGTGGATTATCTCAAAGCGCATGGGGATGCTCCAGGATGGACAGAAATTGCATGTGTGGGGTACATAGAAATTTATTTATTCCCCACACTACTGTAGAAAGGAGCACCTTGCAGTGCAGTAAGCAAAATCAGCGTGTTGCAGGTACTACAGGCCCGTGATGAAGAAACCAGACAGACCAGTGTGCCCGTGAGGGTTGCAAGGTCTAGGGGAAGCAGTGTCTCAGCCCAGCTCCTGGTGTTTGGCTGTATGGCTCCCTTCACATGAAGTGGGGACAGCAGGGAGAGATGGCTCTTGATGTGTGGGTCAAAGTGGTCTTGAAGAAAGGAACAACGCAGTGGCCTACTTCAGTGCTGAGAAGTTTGAAAGTACGCCTAATCCACCCGGGTTTCCATGGACACATCCGCTCCTGCCATCTGGCATTGAAGGAGTGCGGAAATTTGTTTGTTGTTTCAGGGCTGGCTTCCCTCAGATATTCCTGAGGTCTCACTACGTGGGCAGGCATAGGCCATTGCTGTGACAGGGAACAGGTTGTCCTGACCAACACGTGGACAGGGCTCGCCTGAAAGCCTACGTTGGCAGTGCGTTGGATTCACAGCACCTGCAGTGGACTGCGCCTGATGCTGGACAGCGAGGGCACATGAGAGTAAGCCAGTAAATACCCACCTCTCCCAGTGCTGATGCTCCTGCTTGTTCTGCTATGGAAGCTTTCAAAAACACAAACCTTTACACTTGGGACAGTTTTTCCACATAACCAGTCCTGTGGGCAGTAGAAAAAAAATCTGTGATAGATGAGTTGACAGGGTTATCACTGTTTCTTCTTCTGTTTAGTGACGTCTGTTTTGTATACACAGGTGTTCAGCAACATAAATCTAGGGTTTTGTTTGAATTAGTTTTATTGAAAAGGTACAGACATAGTTAATTTGGTGTATCTTTGAAGGGCTGTCATATTTCTTCTCAGATAGGATTAAAACAGTTCAATCTGCAAACTCTATTTCCTCTGTCAAAGGGAGATAACCAATTCCACAGACTGAAGTTATTAATGATCAACTGAGTGAATTTTATCCGTCTCTTTATATCTTGGAAGGACACCTCACTGAAGCTGATTTTGATCAATTTGTAAGCAATGTCACCTTCAATAAATTCCCATCTGACAATAGATAACCCAGTAACAAGCTGGGAGACAGCAATGGTGATGTAAGACCTGGCATCTATTGCAGCCCTTGAACCCAACTGCATCCCTACTGGATTTTTAGAGCCATGTTAAGGCAAAAGGGGGAAAAAAAAGTAGAACCATCCTGGAAAAAAGCTTTCTTTTCAAATTTGACTCACTAAGATATTTTTCATTCAGACATGAGGATTACATTACTTATCATAATTCTTTCAAAAGAAAAAGGTGGAACTGGTTTCTTCCTTATTTTTTTCCTTCTTTTTATTTTTTTTTCTGTCCTTGCCCAGCCTAGCATGCACAGTCTTGGAAGTATCTTGACCGTTCAGTTTAAGGATCCTGTGTGTGTTCTTCTGAGCAATGTATCACAACTGAGTCCTGCAGTGGTTATCTGCCAGCATCTGATGCCTGGGATATGGCAAAGCATATTTCTTCTATCCATGATGTGCTCTTCCATTGATGCCGAGGAAGAGGTATAGACACTCACTGGTGGGAAAATAGACTGCTAGAGCAGCAAATATCTGTGCTCATAGCTCTAGCATCCAACCGGCTGGAGTGTGCTGCTCTGGCGGCATAAATGGTTGGCATAAGCCTAATATTTTGGGGAAGGCTCAAGGACAATGAAAGTGGAAATTCAGAGTTCCAGGAACAGTATCTCCTCGTCCACGTCCTTTCTGTACAATCTGCAAGCTATTTTTGGAAGTGGTGATAAGGTGAAGAGGGAGCCAGAGTGAGAGGACTGACTGGTGCATCTGAAGATTATTATTCCCTGTGGCTGCTCTATCCTTCTGGAGTGTGGCCACAGATTGTTCTTGCAATTGCTGCAAGAAGCAGCTAAAGTCACTTGCTGTGTCACTGTGGTTTGTAGGTATGGTACAGTATCTGGTGTGGTGATGAGGTCTGAAAGCTGATTAAAATACTCCCTGCTCCTAGCAGCTTGCATCAGGAGGGAGTCATTTGGGTCCATTTTGGGCAGAAATGCTTTCTCTGACTACCAGGCTCTGGATTCACATTATGCTCACTGCACTTTTTAGGAAGGACATTAATTTATCCACTGTACAGGGTGAACTGATCTTTGCTGTTTACCTGCCAGCTGATGCACAGCAGGATGCAAGGAACAGTCCAAAGTGAGCTGGGATGGCATTTGCTAAATGCAGTGTGTCCTTATACTAAAAAACACACTTATTTCCATTAGGTCAAGACAGCTTCCAAGTCTTGGCAGATCAGGAAGGCAGTGTGGCAGTCCTGGGGAAAATATGCAATTTTCTTGTTTTCACTTGATTTGTCTTTGCATCTTTTCATTCTTGGAAGTGATCTGCAGGAGTAAGGATAGTGGCAGGCCACTGTGCCCAACATGCTCTGTGCTCTCTGCCCTTGACTTTGATGAAGGAGGTTATGTTTGGCAAGAAACGTTCATGGGCCTTCATTGTAGGTGAACGTGTGGACGTCCCCATTGTATTTCTCCAGGTGGTCACTGTGTGTATGCCCAAGGATGGGTGTTTCCTGGAACTGCTTCTGATCATAAAATCATCATGTTCCTTTGTCCTTTTGCTTGATAAAAAATACAGCAAGTCAGCTGGAGGAAAGAGAAGCGGTCTGAGGGAGTCTGAGAAAACTTCAGTTCCCATATTGCCACAGAATAAGGGGAACAGCTGGGCTGTGACTCTCCCTTCAATTCTTTTCTGAGGTGTTATGCTTCAGCTGCTTGAGCTTTTGCCAAGAGCTGGCTCCTTAATGGAGCAAAACCCTTTTTCAGCCTGCCTGCCTATGGCAGGGCTGGAGTGGCGGGTGCTTTTGTCAGACCACCCGTATTGTCAGATTTCATGTCTGAGAACATGCAGCCTGCACCCGACAAGCCTGGAAAGAGACTGGAGGGTACAGCCCCTGAGTCATCATGTGGTGCCTTCTCTCCTCTCTGTGCCACCACTTGCTGAATGAAATCCCAGCCTATGTGGCAGGCAGCAATTTTGCTGCCTGATAAGGGTAGGTCAACCGTTGCTCCTTATAAACAGTTAGTAGTTTTATTTCAGAACCAAGATAATCGGTAAACCTGGACTGCTGGGGTGACATTTTTACCTAGTCCTCTGGTAGAAGTGTGCCAAAGCTTGATGCTGGCCAAGGCAGAGCTTAATCTAGGCTGGTGAGATGGTAGTTAGCTTGCTACACACTGTTTTCATGGGCAGCAGCTTGCTTTTTTTCATGTTGCTTAAAGCAATTTCTATTTTGCTACCCCCCGAGGCTTTTCCTTGCCATCTTCACTCCCAGGTGGAGCTCTCCTCCACCCCCCTTCAAAGGGGTAGTGCAGCCATGTAAAGGGTCAGAGCACCTTTTTAAGCAACCGAGGAGGCAGAAACCTGAACAGTGCTGAGCAATAGGGTAATCTGGGCAGGGGGATGCTCCCAGGGACTGTGATTGGGAAGGAGGTTGGGAGAAACATCACAAGGTGGATTCGCTGCCTGCAGGATGCTAAGGCTGCATAGCTGTGCTTTGGTGGGGAGGAAATTTTGGGTAGGGGAATGAAGCAATTGGACATTTTACAGAATTGTTAGGGGCTTTTCCTTGTCAAACTGCTTATTTTCACAAAGCAAAACTACCGTGATCAGACTTGGACAGGGAGCTGGCTGTGCATCAGGAATCAGTCTGTGCAAGCTTTCTGCTTTGAACCTTTCCCCAGATGATCACCCTAAATTCATAAAGGGCCCCTTTCCTCCTTTCCCACCCTCTACATACACACTTGATGTGTGCTGATTTTCAACTGATTAATTTTTCTGTGTAGCCTTAAGGACTGCAGTGACTTAAGCTTGTGACACAACTTGTTGGCGATTCCTGTATTACACAGTATTGCAGTTCCCCAAGTCCAACAACTGCCTCACACCCTTTAGAGATACCTTGGTCGATTTTATAGGAGTGCTGAAGGCTCGTGTTTCCCAGGCTCCTGAATGGCGGAGTTAGGGTGGTTCATACCTTTGCAGTGTTTATACTGTGCGCTGCAGCCGCGACCAGTCCCATGCAGCCCATCCCAAATATTTTGCTGTGTGTTGCCGCTGTCGTCTTCAATGCAGCTGTAGGCAGGCTCTGGAAAGAAGAAGCCCCCACGCTGCCGCGATGATCCAGAGAAGCGGCGGGGGTGCAATCTCCAGCCCTGCGCTGGACCGCACCTCCTCACCCCGGCCCGTGTAGCATCCCTACGGATGCAGCGGCGCCGGGTTGGCGGGGAAGGGGAGGAGGGGGGAACCCCCAATTTGTGTGGAGAGAGGCGGAGGGTGGTGGGACGTGCCGCTGCGCGCCGGGACGGTGCCGCGCGGGGGGTGACAGCCGCAGCCCGGCGGGTTGCGGGGGCGGCTCGNGGTGAGTGCTGCTCGGGCGGAGCGGGGCGCGGCAGCCGCGCACGGGGCATCGCCCCGGGGCCGCGGGGTCGCCGCCGCCGGTGCCACGGCGGTGCCCCGCTCGTGGGGAAGTTTTGATTGCGGTCCCGCCGGTGATGCTCGGGAATGCGGCGGCGGGCGAGGGCTTTTGCAGGCAGGCGTGGGGAAAGAGCGCTGCTCTGCTCGGCTCCTTCTGCTGCCTCCGCTGCACCATCCTACTATTCTTATATATACATATTCTATTTATTTTTTTTACAATGCTGTAAAACTTGCTTTAAACTGGGCTTCACGTTAGACTCAGTTGTCTGGGCCTAGCCCCTTGGTAAGCTCACCTGTGTGGAAAACTCTGGTCTATCCCTCAGGCCCTGAGGCAGCAGGGAACTTTCCGCAGAGATGGTGACAGGCTGCCCGGAGCCCCCTGTGTCCCCCCCCATCCTCTCCTCTGCCTCCTCCTTCCAGGCACACGGCGCACCGCTTCAGCTCTAAGATACGTGCCTGCCCCCGGGGACGTGGAGACTCCACCACCTCCCGCCCCCTGTAGCCCTTCCGAAATACGGTGTGTGCCCTGGTCTCTGTGCGGAGAGGAAACAAATTGCGTATGACAGGTGCTACTCACATCACTCAGTGCATTGCCGGCGCGCACCAGGAGGTGCTGCATTAAGGGCAACAGAAGAAACTACCAAGTGCAGGATGTTCAGACTCATCTGTTGATCAGGTGGCAATGTCCTCTTTCAGGTAATGCTAAACTTTAGAGCAGGCCTGCTCGGTTATGGTTTCCTGAGGTCTACAGGGCAGTTTTCTTAAGGTCTGCCCTTTAATGCAGATACCCACTAAGCGGTTTTGCAGAGCTGTGCTCAGCAGTGGGCAGCCCACAGCTTTGAGACAGCTGGGCCACCTTCACTGCTGGGGAACTGGGAAACCTGCTGCAAGAGGTCCCTGAGGCGGCGGGAGGACAATAAGAAATGACGGGATCTCCCATGAGAAGACCAGAGATGTCTCAGCAAGGTCTAGATGAAACCTCCTCACAGTGGGGATCTGGGTGGAGTCTGCTGCTTGAGTAGCTGTGCCTGGCTGTCACTGCCCTGCAAGGCACAACAGGCTTTCCCCTCTACCCAGGATCTGTTTAGAAACAAGTCTTTTGACGCATAAGATGAACTTTTCACAAATGCCTCAGCCTCAAAGGCACCTGAGATAGGGTTCCTATCCTCAGAAAATGTTTGGGAGTCTGAGTCTCATGCATTAACTGGAAATTGCACCTGCTGATTTCAAAGAGATGAATTATGGAAAAAAATGTTTACTAGCATTAAATTGAGAGAAATAATCTCAGCTTTCATACTTGACACTATTGATTTGCTTTTTGTTCTTTTCCCACTTTGAAAAGCAAGTTCAATTACTTTCAGGTTCTCATTGCTACAGTTTTTTTGTCTGCAGACATTGCAAAGGTGTAAATGTCTAGAAAGTTACTGGGCTTGCTCCAGTTAGAGGTGTATAAGTGGTGCTTCTGTTGATGTGATATCAGTGCAAAACCATACAACAGTAATCAGATTTAAGGTTAAAATTAAAGGGGTATTTAATTTTCTTTTAAAGCAGAAAGGTTGACCAATATTTACTTTTTCTGGTTGAGGGCACATGGGGACAATGACATTGTAGACAACTAGGTGTGGAAACACTCTTTTCCATGAAATATTTATCTGCAATAGCGTAATGGTTTTTCTGGCACTTTCCTTTAAGACTTCATGATTACCTGAATGAAACACCTGTGTCTCAAGCTTGGCTTTTTTCATTTTGTCTTAGGAAAAGTCTTTAGAAGATGGTGGTAGATGAAAATAACTGTGGTACACAGTTATTTCTGTGGTACACAGCATGGCCATATTTTCAGTGGTTCTCGAATGTGAAAAGAAAACACTGTAAGGGATAAGGAACAGACATACACCCAGGAACGCTGAAATTAAATTGGGAGAGTTTTTTCCTTCTTCATTTTAAGAAGATTAGTAAGTGTGTTTCTGCTGTAGGCTGCCAAGTATGACTAGAAAGAGTGATTTTTAAAATTTTTGTTTCCTGTTTTGAGATTTTAGACTGGTTTAGAAGATAGAAGAAAAATGAGGGGGTCATATGCAAAGTGATACCTAAATTAAAAGGAAGATTTAAAAGTAAAAGGACCAGAAATTGTAAGAGTGTATAAGACAGCAAAATACTTAATGCCAAAAAAAAAAAAAAAGAAAATTATTGGGGAAAAAAAAAAAAAAAGCCCTTGGAGGTAATTTCATCATTCTCACGCTTTATACCTACAGTAAAATACAATTAGACTTCACAGTGATATTTAAATCAATTATTATAATGCCATTTTCTCATGTTGTTTTGCAATTTGTAGAATAGCAATGATTCTTTGTAACTGGTGCTAGTTGCCCACTTTTCCTGGGCCTATTATAGCCATGTTTAATGGTCCTGGGCCAGGGGCAGCATCTATGTGTTCCCTCTAAAGCATTATATGTGCAATAATTTTTTGTGGAAATAATATTTTCTCAGAAGACATTTAAAAAAAGATAGGAGGGAATTCTCTTAAAGCTTTAAAACCAAACCTGTGATTGCTAATCAATCCATCCTCCTATGTCTCCAGAAATAGCATCCTGCAAATTGTCAAATGTGGTAGAAATCACACATTGGGTACAGTTAGAGTGCAGAGCTGACGGGTGTTTTAACTGCGTGGTGTTTGGATCCTGTGACACAGAATTGCAACAGGTCAGATTTCAGTGTGTTACAGTCCACTGCAGATGGATCTTGCAAGATCAGGGGGTGAGGGTGCCTGGCTGTAGTGGATTAATGCAACAGCAGGTCTACAACTCCTCACATGACTTTTCGAAGTCACCCTCTTGTCAGCGTGAGGTCCTCACAGCTGAAAGCCTTCTGGCCTTGCAGCAGCCTTGTCCTAGCCCACCCGTGCTTCCCAGCCCTGCAGCAGGTCCTCAGCCCTCGCAAGGGAGTACCGTGTCAGTCCCTCGCCCTTCCACGCTTTTGCAGTTTTTTTGGAACAGATTGCCATTTGTGTCAAGCTGTGTGCTTTTGTGACGTGTAGATAAATCATTTTGCTCGTGACCTGACCTTGGTCCCCAGCGGTAGGCACAGATGCATTAACTACTTCTTGTGTCTCTGAAGCGGGCATCATTCCCTTATTTTGGAAACTGATTCTTTATCTCCGTTTCTTCTGTATTGCCTAAACTGCAATTTTCTTTTCATAAGATTCCATTCTCGAGGGATTTCAAGGTGCCTCAGGAGCAGCTATATTTAGTTGCTCAGTAGTAATATGGATATACAAAGTATGGTATAAACAACCCTTTAACTTAGGAAACTTAGGAATTGTTTTTCCTGCCTTCATGGGGGAGTAGTGTTTATATTCTTGTAGCAGTAGTACAGATGGAGAAAGCAAGACTCAGAGAGACCTCATGACCCACTGAAGGTCAGCGGATGCCGGTAGTAGTCTTGAGTGTCTTGGAACTAACTGTAACCACAGGAGGATGCTTAAATTTATGCAGCAGGTTAAGCAATAATGTAATGGTCCTCTTTAGGGATGTTCACTACTAAATTGTGGTGAGTCATCTATATTTAGCAGGATGCTACTATCATCATGCTTTTTAAGTAAAGTGCTTTTAACACAGTTTATTTCAAGGAGAAGTGCATGCACTGAAAATCTGTTCTTTGTAGTTTCCTCCTTGTGGACCATTAGTGCTGCCTTTCCTTTTGTAAATGTTCAGAGAAAAATTTAGCTCCTGGTTGTTTAACAGACAGTAGTGTAACAAAGACAGTTCTCTGGTTATTACTACCTTGTGTTTGCACAGTCATTTATGAACATTAACTAATTGAGAGTCTCCAAACTTACTTTGTGAGGACAGTCAGTTTGATTTATAGCATGGAAAACTGATGTGTGCAGAGATGAAATGATTTTCTTGCTGTCAGGTAGGACATTTGCCCAGCCTCTCCTTTAGAGAAGTCACAATTACAGGGCTTCTGGTCATATGCCTCCCTACTTTATTCTCACAAGTGTTTCATGTCTTGTGCGCCAGGGACAAAGCACAACATTTTTCACTGTGCGCAGTGAACTTTTAAAGTTTTTTTTTTGTCTTATAAGTTTTCATGTCTTTGCTTATGGAGGTCACTTGTGACCTGGCTTCTGCCTTTTTCTTTTCACTGCTCGAGCTGGTCTGAGAACAAATGCTCTATTTCATTCCGGATTGAGGAATTTGGCCTCATTCTAAATGGAAGTAGAAGTCAAATGCTTTGATGGTTTTGAAAAGAAATTTTTGAGAGAAATTCCGTCTTAGGACACTAATATTTTGTTTCTTTGTGGAGTTGTATTGTTATACTACAAGGAAGTACCCTGAGAAGAAAGATATTTTGATGTGAAAAGTCAAAACTTTTCATCCCGAAGATGCTTAAGTTTGATGTTTCTGTATTTTTGATATTTTCCCTCCGGTTTTCCTTTTGAAACACAGTTATGATTTTACAAAACATCCCATATTTGATAAGTTTTGGTTTACTGGAAGTAGCTTGAGTAAAAGCCTTTAGTGGTTGCTGCTTTTTGTTTCTACACGGCGTTTAAAAAGAACAGTGATAAAACAGGCTTGCATAAATTGGTGGTACCTGTGCACAGTCTCTGCCCATTATTTTTGCCATCTTGACATGTGTATGCAAACACCATGTACATGTTCATTGCACTGTTCTTGTCCTTGCCTTATTCATTGTGCTGTAGAGCACTGTACTGAAAGAGACAAGTTTCTATTTAAGAAATACAGCAAATATTTGTTAATATTTGTTTCCTCTTCTGGAACGGCCACTGGAGAAGTCAGAACAGGATTAACAGGTCCAGCTCAGTCCCCTATTATCCGTGCATGTGCAGAGCCACAGCTCTCCTCCTGGCAGCATAGCAGTACTTGTACATTTGCATCTCTGCATGAAGCTAATTTCAAGTGTAATTTTGGTATTAGACTGATCAGATTGCTTACTTAGGGACAAAAACTTGTGCATTTATTTTCTCATACCCTCGTGAGCCAAACTAGCTATGAGAACACGAGCTTCTGCTTCACAAGCATCAGCAGGAGAAAGCCCATGTCTGCACTCCACTTAGTTACCTCTGGGCTTTAATTTTACCTGGAATGCTGAAGCCAGGAGTGTTGTTTGTGGGGAGGCAATGACACCCTGTTTACAATCTGTGGTGCATTTCTGCAGCAGCCTGTCTGAGCAGCGCTAGGCCAGGTCGGCCCTCTGGTCTGTGCTGTCATGGCCAAATCTGGGTGCTCCAATGGGAGGTGCCAAGACCTCCTCAGTGAGAAATTGGTGCCAAACATTCAGCAAAGAGGAGTCTGGTGTCATGTCTGTGCTACAGGTTGCCCTAGGAGTAGGCTGGTGTATATGTTGCACTGGACTTCAATGCCTACACAGCCCAATTTTCTCTAAATTTTAGGGTGTGTCCACACGTCACTTTCTTGCCATAAAATGAACTAAGTCATAAGTATTCCTTCTACCAATGCAGAATGAATAAAGCATCCATCTCCTCCCCTTTCCTCAGGGAAGCCCCCTCCACCTGCAAAGTGGCAGATGTAAAACCTCCACCCTTGCCAGGGGCCAGGGCTAACCGAGAGCTGGGCTAACCGAGCCCCCTGGTGCAGCCTCCTCAGTTGGTGTCCAGAAGGGTGGGTGTGCAGTGGTACAGGACACCAACACCTCGGCCTCCCGGCTGGAGGGGCTGGGGTGGGCTCAGCCCTCCCTCTGCCTGGCACATTAACGGCCTCTGCCAGGAGCAAGTGGGTTGACACACCCTCTCTGCAGGCCCACTGGGGGGATTAATTCCTAATCCCCTCTAATTAGAAGTTGGCTAACGCCTGGACTCATGAGGGTATAGTGATGTTATGCTTTTTGCATTCTATTTTTTGAGTTTTTTTGTTCTACCTGACATATCATGTTCCCAGTATCCTTATAAATGCATGGGCCTCTGTGATTTCTGCTGAGCTCTTGACTTTACATTAACATGGGCTAATCATTCCTGGTAGTTAATTATTGGCTGTGTTTAGAAGAAGCAGAAAAAGTAAAAACAGAGAAGGAAAATGACAATATTTTCCTTATGTCTGGTCATGTTTCCTGCTCTTTGGTTATGCTGAACCACCTTTCTTTTTTTCTCTTGAAAACAAATGAACACAAAAAGCCCACAAGCAAACAAACCCCACAGAGAAGTACCTGTTTCACTTCTTCATTCCCATTTGATAATTTCTTTCTATTTAACTCATCTCCAAATTAAATTGTCCCAATTTTAACTGTGCTGGACCAGTAAATGTTTTTGACTAGTGAATGATTAAACTTTTCTCTGCCTTCTGCATTTTCAACTGTGCCATGCAGAAGTAACCACAGCAACTCCAGCTGAGGGTGCACTCTCAGTGTTCAGGGTGGCATTTGAATACTTCCAGCATCCTTTTCAGCCTCTGCCTTTAGACACCCTGACAGCTTGCTTGCTTCTTTGACCACTGTTGTATGTTGAACAGATGTTTTCTTTGAGCCGTTCACAGTGATACCAAGATATTTTTCCTCAAGTGATTACATTTGAATTAGAGCCCCATGGTATATGAATAGTTCAGATAATTCTCTCAAGTTCTTATTACTGTCTGTTTGGTAATGTTGAATTTCATCCTGCATTATGCTGCCCACTTGCTGAGCTTTGTCAGATCCCTTGGAAGTCTCTCTCAATCTTCTTTTGTCTCAGCCAGCCCAAATCACTTTGCCAGCTTCCTGTTTCTCTTCCAGATATTAAGGAATAGATTAAACCACCCCAGAAGTGGTATGAAACCTGGGGGTAATCCCTTGTAATCAGGGCCAGAGTGAGGACAGGGGGAGAGGGGCTCCCATGCCTCTGAGCCTGGGCACTGAAGAGTGGGGCAGCAGCTCTGGACTCAGCCTGACCTCAGGTGGCCTGAACCCCACTGGGGGCAAGGCAAGGGGGGGAGCTCCCATGCCAGGCAAGCAGGGGATAGGTCTGGCACTGAACTGGCATCCTGCCCAGAACAGTTTAGCAGGTGCACTTTGAAGTGACAGAAAATTAATTACTTAGTCCTGTCCTTTTCCTTCCAAAATTTGAGTGGATTGCAGGGCCACAAGTTCCCCTGAGCAGAGATCAAGTTGGTTTGTCTCCTGTTGTGTACTTTTAGAGGCTTAGGGTATCGGGCTGGTTTAACCAAGCCCTGCTGCCACTTCCAGGCTAGCCTGTACCCTCTCTTAGGGAGATCATGCTAACTTCAAGAACAGCCTCACCTTGCTTGCTTGTCTTTCCTAGCAGTTACAGCCACTTGAGAAATTTTTTTCTTCAGCTGTTCTGCACTTCTGGACTTGTTCCTTAAATGTACTGAAATGACTGGGCTTTGACTTTTGCAGTCGGCCTTCAGTTTTGCTCTCAGTCCTAGCTACCATTTTATGAAGCAACTGTTTAGATTGAATCGCTTCTTGTTCCTTCTGTTTGGCCATACAATGTGCTCTCTTGCTTCTCAGCAGTTTTTTGTTTAGGGCACCGAGTACCTTTTCAGTGATGATGCTGAGATTTCTTCAACATGCCACTGTACAGCGAAACAACTTTAGTTCCCCTGCTTCTGGAGTTAGGTTGTTTTGACTGTTTCTGCTTTTAATTGTTTTTTCTAACATGTAAGGGCCCAATGCAAAGTCCCGTTACTGTTTTTCTCACGGGCATGGCAAGTTTGATTATGTAGCAGTCCCCGTTACTTTGTATCTTTGTATCAATTACAGTGTTTTAGCTTCTAAGTATGCTGGGACAGGTTGTTCCAAGTCCTACTTAGGTTCTTTTAGACTCTGCAGAATTGTAACCTGCTGTGACTCTTAGCTAATTCCTGCACATGTTGCTGAACTCACTATTTTTTTTCTGTTTTCTTTGACTTTGTTCCTTTGCTCTCACTCCACACTGTGCAATAGATATTCCTTACCTGATCAGGAGGCCATTGAGAAATACAGGTTGCTTTAGTGAGATTTTTTTTTTAGTTAACTTTTCTCCCTCTTCGGCCATGACTATCTAGATGAGATTTGTGTATCACCCATCTTGCAGTTTGATATCTCTGCCTCTTTATGCACACTGGATTTCCAGGCAGCGCATGAGCCTGTGATGACTTCTGCAGCTGTGGGCACACAGACTGCAAGGCATGTTGGACACTGTGTTGGTTGGTATGGCTGGATAAAAAGGTTGTTGCATCATGTTGTAGGGGCTGGTTCACTGCATCAAACCTGAAGTGCTTCCTGGAGCCTTTTGCTCCACCTCTGACCTGTGCTCCTGTGTGGTCTATCAGCATTAGCTGCAGTCTGAAATGTTTGGTTTAGAGGTGATATCTCAGCAAATGCAGCCCTGCTTCTTGGTTAAAAGGTCCCTGGGAACTCCTGCAAGGAGCGCTCTGGGTCCCTCCAGCTCCTCTGCACCACTCACTCTGCTGCCTCTCACTGCCTGCGCCAGTGAAGGAGGCCTGGAGCTCCCCACAACCCTTGGGGAAGCAGACAGGGATGGGTGGAAGATGGGTTGCTTTAGTGAAGCAGAAGAAAATGGAGGGCTTCTGCAGGGCACTGCTGAGCTTGTGTGGTTTCTGGGCTGCTTCCGTAGCTAACTGTGTGCTTGATCTTCACTGTTTGGTGGGGTTTGCTGTCTGAACGTCTCCACTGGTTGTGGAGCTGCTCGTGTGCAAACCTGCTTGGCTTTCCGGCTGTGTGAGCTAGTGACTCGGGAGAGGTTGGGAGGACCTTGGCTACTTGGCAGAGGGACAGAATGGCCTCAGTCTGTCTGCAGAACTGTCGCGTCCTTGGCTTGTCAAGGACAGCCCTTTCTTTTGCCCCTGAAACAGCTGGTGCGCCCTGGGCCCTTATTACGGGACTCATCTGCAATCAGCGCCTCCCTCTCTTGTGCTGGAAATGCCTTGGACACGGAGAGCAGCCTTGTGTTTCTCAGCTGCATGGAGTTGCAGCAAGGCTGCACTTTGCTTGTTCTTTGGGGAATGCTCTGTGTTAGCTCTACAGTAGCTTTTTTGCACAGTTTCATCTGCTCTCGCTGCTCTCGCCCTTATTCCCAGTGGCAGCTTTGCTTTTTTTTTTTCTGGCTTTTTTTTTTCCTTTTGTAAGACTGCATTTCAGCTGCCACATTGACAGCAGTTGTCTGTTTATGCACAGAATAGGTACAGAACAGTCAGGCTTCCCCCATCTCCTTGGTCGCCATCCTCCATCCCTCCTGCACTACTTGCCCTGTCTCCCACAGCTTCACCCTCGCTGGGAGCTCCAGCCCTGAGCTAGAGGGCTCACAGCGAGGGGACCGCTGCAGGTGAAGGGGGGGAGCTGAGGCATCCCACCGCCACCGGCTTGTGTTGCATCTTAATTGCGAGTAGCCCTTCCGGCGTCAGCAGTTTGTGGGAATAATTGACAGGAGGTGCCGGCGAGGTGCTGAGTCAGAGCGAGGTGTGCTTGCCAAGTCACTGCAGCAGAAGGAGTCCGATCGCCTCGTATGGAGCGAAGCCAATGGACGGTGGGTTTCCTAGCTGCCTTTTGGGCCTCTTTCTTTCCTTTCTCTGAGGCTGCAATTCAGCAGCAGTGATGCTATGCATGTAAGGGACAAACCAGGGGATCAGGGGAGCTCTTTATTTTTTGCTTTTTCCTTTTTGGTTTTTTTTTTTTGGCTGTGAGCACTGGGATTAGGGGATGTAGGCTCCATTCCCACCTGCTGCCACTGGGTTTCTGTGCTGTCATTTCTGTGCTCCAAGCAAGTAGAAGGGGTAGAAAACACATGTTGGGGGGTAGTGTCGAGAGAGTGGCCCTAGTGACAGATTGATATCTCCTGGGAGAGGAAAAGCAGCATGTGATATCCTCAGCTGGGCAAGGGGGATAGCTATGCAAGCCGAAAAAGCTGCAAAATAAAATGACTGAAAAAGGTGTTTTGTCCTGTCCTTCCTGAGGGTTGTTTCTGCTGCAGTGTCCTACCACTTATTTAGGGGTTTGAAATTACTTGTTTGACATGCAGGAAGATGAGTGCTTGTCCTATATACATCTAGCACCTGATGGACCTCCAGGTCAGGCTCGTGAGAGCTTTGTCATTTATTCCTGACCTTCTAGAATATGGCTAACATCAATGTTTATACCACTGCTGAATCTGTCCCAGAGGTCTGGATCTTTTCCTTTTCCTTGTTTCACCCTTGCAGGGTGACTTCGGTTGTCTTTGTCTTTCTCCCTCCCTGTAGCACAGGGTACCATTTTCCTACCTTGGACAAAAGTCGGTTTTTGTTTCACAGTGATCTAAATATATGTGTCTGCTGTGTGCCGCCTTTGTAGGGAGAGCATACTATTTTTGCTTTTAGTAACCACTTTCTAGAAAGAGATGAGGAGCATGAAGACAGAGGCCCATGTATTTTTCAGAGCCCTTCATATCTGTGCTGCACTCTACCCACCCACTGTTTTTAATGCTAATCCTTGTATAATGTTTCTCTTCACTGACTCAGGTAACAGCCATGTTATCTAGATCCCCATGCAGCTGATTGGGAAAACCGAGGCCCAGAGATGGGAAGTGCCTTTCCCGTGGTCATGCTGGATTCCCATGGCCAGCTTGGAGTCAGAGCCTTCATCTCCTGACTACCAGCCCATGCCTTCTCGACTGGACAATGCTGCCTGTCCACTGATTTAATCAGTGGCCTGCTGAATACTTTTCGTCCTGAGTTTTCATGGCAGTGGCTCCTGTATGGTTATCGTTTTTGAGTCTTTAGAGAAAATCTGCAGTGACTAAATCTAATGCAGTTCTTCCCTCATCCTTGTCATGATGAAGACTGTGCACCCCAGAGGGGCGGCCCTGGGGTCACTGGTGAGTGGACTGCATGTGCAAGGTGTCTGTTCTCCTCGCCTCCAGTTTGCTGCCTGTTCACGTGCTGGGTGCAGTCTGTGACACTGGTGGCAACCTGAAACCATCTGTGTCTTGAGGGTGCTTTGGAGGAAACCTTTCTCCGCTGCGTTCTGCTGCAAGATCAGCCAGGGCTGATCAGGATTCAATCAGGGCTGGTTTGGGAGGCCCAGGATAGTCTGCTACTTGACTGGCCTGCCTTCAAATTGTGTTTCTGTGTGAGTTTTGCCCTGCATGGTGGAGATGTGCTGGCCAGGGTGCCCCTATAGAGAAGAGTGAGTCTGGTCCTCAGGCATTCTGAAGTGTTGTTTTCATTGCTTAAAGGAGCCTTGGTCTCCATCTGGTCTAATGCAGCCCTTTCTCCTTATCCACTTTCTACCCATGGTGTGGCTTCACCCTGGAAATGGAAAAAAAACAGAGCATTGTCTGTTACAATTGGGATTTTATAAGGTACCTATGGGAATTAAGCACACAATTCCCTCAGGTTCTTTTTAAACAGCCTAGCTGATGTGAGTTTATGTTGACAATAAGCAAGAGTGGAAGCAGTCCTGTCAGCAGAGCCACAGCTATTCTCCCTGTGTTTGATGTAGAAACTGCTGTGCTAAATCTTATTTAGCTTTAAGATCTGTGGGTCAGGACCTGGGACTGGAGTCTTCAAGAGGTCTCTGATGTGAGTGGGCCCTGTGCTCTTGCCTCCTCTGGCCCCGAGCTGTGGGTCTTTTCAAGCACTCATAAGTACTGTGGAAATACCAGTGTGTAATAACATTGTGTGCAGGGTTCTCTGCACAGTGCTGGGCTTGACAAATGCACCTGACATCCACTGGGCCACAGACTGAGCCTGCTATGAGTCAGTCCAGGATGATGAAACTCTGCAAAACCAACTCTTCTTTCCTTTCCAAGGGCTAAATATGTGTATGGACGGTGAGGTGTAGCATTTAACTGCAACTCGCTGCAATAGAATTTGCTTTGGAGATAATTGAGAGATTCTTCTGACAACTGCAAGAATCCTTTTTTATTCTCTTTCTCCATAACCAAAGAATGACAACTTGTATCTGTTTTTCACAAATGGAGAAATTCAGTGACAATCATCATACTCTTAATTAAAAGTAAACAGTTATGATATAAAATACTAAAACAACTGCTGGAGACCAAACAAGTAGTGGACTACAGCTGTCACTTAGAACAAATCAGGACACAAACAAGAAGAAAAAGCTGCCTTCATCCTTCGTTATGAGTGAGAACCCTTTCTGGGATTCTGTTTTCATGGCTAAAATGAATGTCATAGTGTATTTTAGGTTTCTTTTTGGAATTTGTTCCTCTGGCCATGTAGCCAGGGCACATCTGGCAGCTTCTCTTGCAGCTGCAAGAGGGGAAGAGCGATTCAGATGGGGAATCGGGGTGGCTGACCTCGTGATCCAGTGCAGAGCCAGTGGGTCCCAGAAAGCCACTGTTGTCTCCTGCCAGTGATCTGCTTCCAGCTCCTCCTCACCCCTCGGCTCTCTGACACGTCTCCTGCATCTCTCACCTCTAGGAAAATGTGTGGCTTGATGGACACAAAGGAATGTCCGCCTCTCATTGTGAATTTATGTGAAATGGGCCCAAGTTGTGGAAATCTCATTAATTTAGTGAACTGTGTAAGACTTCCATTCATTTTGGCTTTGCTCAGAATACAGCTTGGATTATTCTCTCAGATTTGAAGAGTTATTCAGCCTTGGAGCTCAAAATCAACTTACAGGCTAAAATCAGACCAGGTCTCCTTAGCTTAGCTTTTAAAAGAGAAACGTATTATGCTCAAAGCCCATTAAAGTCAAAAGGCTGTCTTAATGTGTGTGTATATACATAATATATAATCATGCACGTATAACTGGACAGTCAAAATAAAGCAGCACTGGGAAATGCATAAGTTAATGATGCCTTGTTATGTACCCTGTATCATTTATGGCATGAATCCTGTATCTTTTATGGCATGAATTTTATAGTCTAAGTGGTAGTAAGATTAGAGGTAGGTGAATAATTTATAGCAAATAATTTATTTAATGAATTCCTCTTCCATTTCTATTTGCAAATTGTTTGTGAACATCCTGTGGTTTCTTTGCATTTTACTTATTTGAAATTACTTACTGAATAGCTTCTACAAATAATATTTGACATGCCACATGTTTATAAGAAGGTTTGTTTTGGTTTTTTTTTAACTGTTTCCTAGGAGGAGGAGCAGCATTTCAGTTCCAGGTTTGGTTGCTCAGCAGTGATACAGAGCAAAAGTTCATGCCATAGTATTTCACTCTCCTGAAAGTTCAAAGTAATTCTTAGAATTAAGCAGTTTCTGAAAGGTATCAAGAATTAGCTATTAATTTTTAATAATTATTCAGACTGTTTGTGCAGATAGGCAAGTTCAAAAGTCACTTTTGCCAGTGAGTGCTAAAATTGCTCAAAACGTGTCACTTCCTTGTACATTTACATCACTAAATTAGAATATCTGCAGAAATGAACAGAATGCTCTAAGGTCCACAGTCAGCAGTGTGCTGTGCATATGCCTGACTTCAGGCATATTCCTGAGTAGATGCATAAGTGGTAGAGTGGCAAATTATGAACTTCAGCATATGTTTAAGTGGTATTCTGAATTAGGGACCAAAATAGAGAACAAAGCAAATTTATCTTTCATGAAAGTGAACAGACAAGAGAATTTTGTTTCCTCGTCTGCAATTACAGGGCACTGCATCTCTCAGATGGGGAGTGTGGGGGAGTGATGATATAAATGTTGCATTAAGTTGCAGTGTTTCTGATTTCATCAAATACAAGGCAGTTTATCTGAAGTTTCTCATACATGTCACTCTGTGCTTTTTTCCCCCTTAAATATTGGAGGAAATAGCATGAAGAATTGAAAAAAAACCAAACAAACAACTGTCTCCCCACCAAATCCTCAGCCATTAGTTTCAGTTTTTATTTATATCTTCATCTTTTAAGATTTCTCAGATTTCAGAATATTTTCCATGTGCTTTTATTGGCCTATCATCCCTCCTAAAAAAAAAGTTAATCTTGAAATATTAAATAATGCTTGACAAAAGTGACCGTCACAGAAATGAGAATTTTCTCTGGGTCTGCAAGGAATAGGTATGAGCATCTCAAAGAACAGTTGTAACAATGGCAGCTGCTGAAGGTCTACATTCCCCTGTGCAACTTTTGTGCACACTGTGGAAAGCAGCTTCTGAAGTTGTGTGAGACACCCCTCAGCTCTGTAACGCAGGTGATGCTTTGCTGGCCTGCCTGAAGGCACAGTTAAACAGTTGTTTTGTTGGGTCTGTGAACCAGGGAGATCTCATATTCTTCCCATTTCTGCCTTTGGGCTGACCTGTGTGGGGTCCCTTATGTCTAGAAGAGGATTGAGCACAGCAGTGAGTACCTCACCTGTACCTGTCCATCTAATTTCATGAAGCTTATGAAAAGAAAAGTAACTTGTTTAGGGCCTTTGCTCTTCTTTCAGAGGAGGGGTGGGTGCAGGAGCCTTGTGTCCCAAGGAAAGAAATGCTTCTGGGCCACAATGCTCATGGGCTTACTGAATTGAAGTAGCTAACAGAAGACCACAGACAGTTCAGGAGAGTGTGCTCTGGGAAGCTGGGAAGAGAAAGAGCCATCTCTGGGTGATGGATTATGTGTGGGATGCAACTACAGAAATAGGCAATCAGTTTTGGGTGAAGAAGAGCGACTGTCCCTGCTGACTTGTGAGAGCCAAAATGACCTCCTTGGAGCAGAGAGTCAAAGGAGTAAGGTATTGTTCCTCATGCCAGTGATCAGAAATGCACCCAAGCCATGCTGTGCACCAAACCCCCAGACCAGACATATCACAAGGACAAGCCTGCAAAATGTGGTCATCAATGTCCATTGGTGCTTGTATGTAAGGAACTTGCATCCATGAGAGGAGGGTTGCTTCCAAAGGGAGGGTTTTTGGACCTCTGTACACATTTATTGCCCTTTAGGTGATGGTCTAGATCCCAATCTTGTACACATGGAAATCAGTGGGGGAGTTTCAACTTCATGTGGTTGGGAAGGTGAGGGAACATTTTTCAGGCAGAAGAAAGGAGGCCTGGAGCTGGACTAGCAGTGTGTGCTGCAGGGAGAACTAGGGAATGCCTGGACTGTGCATTCCCTAATCTATATTCTTATTTGTTGATCCATGCTCCTCACCCACCTGTCCTCCTCCATGTACTGTCCTGTGATTCCAGCCCCAGGGCTGGAAGGATCCTGTAAGGAAAAGCTGGCAGTGGAATTCTGAATATTGCACCAGCAGTCTTCTCTGCTCTTTCTAAGGCTTTCAGAACACTAATCACATGAAATATATCCGGGCTTATTGCTCATCTCTGGCACCTTTTATGACCTCAGTGATGAACATTAAAACACTGAAACACTGAAATTAAAAAGCAATCACCTGTACCAAACAAGGTAAACAGCAAATGGTCCTGACAGTCTGCCATGTGTCCTAACACACCACAGGGATGCCTTTAGCAGCAAAAGAAGTAGCGCTGCATTAGGTTTACAAGGGCAGTGATGCTATACCCCACAAGGGCTGTGGCACTTGTGTCTATGACAGGAATGGCATCAGGAGACTTCTTGAAGTAATTGCATCCTCATTATTTTGAGCCTGGTCAGCTCAGGAAGGTGGAAGATCAAAGGCCACTTTTGAATTTAGCTCACTTTCATAGAGCCTTGGAATGAAAATGGCAGAAGAGGTTGGTTTGAGAAGAAGCGTGGCTGTGTCTCCATCCAGTGGCTAGTGTCACTGATGACAAGTTGGCATCCCACAGAAATTCAGCTTTATTTGGGGAGATCTCCCAAAAGAAGGATGTGGCAGATGGGAGGTTACCTTCCTAAAACTGACTTTTACAGAGGTCTAAGATGTGTCTTGTCTTGGGCCTTTCTGTGTTGTTCTGTCTTTAGTGTTATAAACATAGACTTATTAAAAATATCAATAAAAATATAATAACAATAATAATAACAATAATAATCATTATTATTTACTGTCTTACACTCCCTTGGGAAAGACCCTGGTTATGCCAAGTGGTTCTGCTGTGACTCCAATGGGATGGTGCACAGTTTCAGACCTAAATGGCTGTGGCCATACATCACGCTCTCTGTGTCTCTCTCACAGTCAGCCAGGACAAGTTGAAACAGGCAAAAGGAAAGAAAATAGACAAATTTCCGCATCCATAGCAGCTGGAGTGAACGCCAAACAGATGGGCTCTTCCACCCCGATTATCCTAACCTCCTAAATATAGAAATACAGGCTTTTTTTTCCCCCTTCTTTTCTATTTTTTCATAAATTTAAATTACCCGAGGGGGTGGTGTTAGCTCACGCTAGGGCAGTGCTAACGAGTGCAAATAGAAGTCATCTGCTGACAGAGTCAGATCGCGGCTTCTGCTCATGACTATCCCCCCACCCTGCCCACACACATTTTTTCCATTGGAAGTGTGGGGAATGATAGGGGCTGAAGCCGTCCTCTCTGTGGGATAGGGGAATATGAATGTGTGCATCAAGAGGCTTTTATTTCAAATTCTGTCTGTAGTTATGCAAATACACAGAGTAAATAAGCACCAGAGAATATGGTTAAGAACTACATGTCCTTGCCTCCTCCTGCAGATGGTTTGGTGAGTAGATGGGGTAGCAGTACTTCGAGTCGCTGGAGGAGTTCATAGCTATTTTGGTTATCATTGCACAAGCATACTGATAGATATGGGGTAGAAAGGTGCAGGGTCTGCTTTTTATCATGTCCCAACTCACGTTTTTTTGCAGCATGCAGAGAGATTGGAGGGATGTCTTCTGGCAGCGGGCTGGTTGTGCCTGAACAACCTCATCCTTTTTGTTCTGCAGTAGTTGACATCAGCAAAGCAGCAGCAGGGCAGTGCTTTGTGTGATTTTTTGGACTTCTTTTGCTGTACTGAGGACTTGGATAGGAAAATTCTGTGGTTTTTTTTCCAGTGGGGAAAACACCACCTCACCAATGCTGTGTTTTCCATTCATCTTTCAGATCACTTTTGCTCTTTCTTGCCCTGGGGCTGAATTTTATACCTGTTGTCAGGCTTTTGTTCCCTGACCAGTCTTGGAGAGCAGGTGGCAGGAGGAGGTGCTGCCTGCACAACACAGCAGAGGAGTGTGAGGCTGTGTCTGATCCCTGCCCTGTTCTAAACTTGCACAGTGGAGAGTGCACACACCTGGGTCTTGCTTTCTCCACCTCTAGGAAGGAAATGAATGACAAGGGCTTGTTTCTGGTTGTTTCAGGATGCTGTCAGGCAAAACCATTATGTTGGTGCTGTATTACTGTTATCACTGTAACCGTGAAGTAAGATATATAATGAGGATAAAGGTTAGGAGCTGAACTGCCCTGACTCGGGGCCCAGCCAAGCAGAACTGCAATGTTTTTTACTTGTCATTATGTACAAGGGTGTGTTGTGCTCTGTGAATGTATCTGTGCTACCATCAGACCAGCTATACAAATAGACCATGTGTAAGACTTCAGAGACTCTGTGAAGAGGTTCTTTATCTTATGGGCTGCTCTCCATGTGAAGATAGCACAGCGCTTATCAAAGCTCCCAGGGCTCATTTTACTTGTGTGCTCATGCTCTCCTGCAAAAACTCAAATAGTTGCAACCTTAACCCCAGGTGCCAGAGTGCCATACGTACCTTTGGGTTCTATAGGATCTGCATCTTCCTTGGAGGTCTCCCATGTGTGGGAGAGGTCGACAGCTTTTGGAGGAGGCTGGCTGGGGAAGGCACGGAGTTTGCACCGTTGGAGAAGGCCTCTAAGAATAAGTTCATCCAGCAGCTGGCAGGGTGACAGAGCTTCAGGAAATCCTGCCTCGAGGCAGAAGGATGAAGCTGGTGCTTTCCTGAGGATGCAGAGCAGGGAATTGTTACCCCATGTCTTTTCAGGGTAGAGTGCTTCTCTTGTTACGCTGAGGTCATGCAGAGCAGCTTTGTCTGGACTGTGAAGCACACAGATGCTATAGATACTGGGTAGTGAGGCGAGAGCAAATACATCTGGAAGCTTCCCCTGGAAACAGTTTGTCTTTAATGTGGTGGGGGTCATTCCACTGATAATAAGCCCTGTTTGGGCTGTGCTCAATATTTGCATTGTGTCCCCTAGAGCCTGGGTCAGAAAAGGGCTTTGCAGCCTGGATGCACTGTCAGACCAGAGCTGGCTTCCATGCATTTGCTTAGGACACAGGATAAGCTCTCACAGATACTGCATATAAGGGATCACAGTGAGAGGCACCTAATTGGCTTTGCAGGAGAGGAGCTTTGGCACGGTTTCTTCACTCTGATTCACGAGTGGCTGTATCAAACCTGGCTGGCACAGCGCGGGGTCACTCAAGCATCTCCGTGCTGTGCACTTGAGTACTCCTGACCAGCAGCAGCTCAGGGGTGCAGGCGCACCCATGCTGGCTCTGCACACTGCCTGCTTGGCAGAGCTGCCTCGCTCCGGCTTTGAGCCACTGCACGCTGGGTCTGTCCCTCGCTGTGGCTGCCCCCCATCCGTGCTGCTGGAGCCAGGGCTCCTCGGGCTGCACTGACCCTGATGGAGCCACCACTGTATTTCTGCACCCAGGGCATGGCTAATCCACAGTCAGCTTGGATCATTGTCTCTAGAGACGCAAACAGCATTTTTAGGTTTTAAAAAATAATAGTACTGCAATCAGAGGCTTGTCGTGCTGCTGCTGTTTAAGGATGCCTAGTTATTTTCAGTTATGCTTTTCACCTTTTCTTGCTTCAGTTTCACTCTTGGTAAGTGTTGTTAAAAGTTTGCCTGGTTACAGTTGTTGCCCCTTGAGTAGCTGTGATTGTCATTATGGTTATCCTGTCTTTGCTTTGAGACACTTTACTATCTCGCCAGGATTGAAAGAGATTGCCTGGAACTTTGCTGTCCCTGGATTCTGGCTCGGACTGACTTTGCATGAAAAATTTTGCCCCCCTCTCCCCTATAAGTCTGGGGGGGAAATGGGTTCCTGCATGTATGAAAAGTGAAATGCTTTCTTTTGAATGCTGCCTTTCCACCATGTTGTGCAGCCAGGCCTCAAAATGCAGCAGAAGGGTGACCTGTGTGCTTTTTGTCACCTTTGAGACAATCCATATGAATTAGACTAGATAAAGAGCCTTTGAAAAATCAAATGTGATCATCCATGTGCTCAGCAGAGGCAACACAGAATTCATTGAGGAAAAAGCCTCAGAGTTTTCACCCTTTGCAGCTTCTTTTTGTGACTGGGACAAACCCACAGCTCCCCTGCAGATGCCATAAGCTGAGCTGGGGGTGGTCTCTGTCGGTAGGAGCAGGGAATGGGTCCATGTCTCCCTTACCTGCTCAGGAGACTTCCTTTGTCATACTTGGAGGTGGTGGAGAAGAAAGCCACCTTGTTCATGTTCAAGGAGAGAGGGAGCTGGTCAGGAAGGTGACCAAGACAGGGGTGCCTGCAGACTAAGGAGCTTGGTGAGAGTGGGAATGCACTGAAGGATGGGGGGAAGAAGGGAGGAAGAAGATCCATATGGGACTGAATGGAGAAGGACTCCCTGAGAGTGAGTCCTTTATGGGCTGCCCCCCAAGTCTTTTCTGCTTTAGGCTGCACCAGCTCTCTCAGCTTCTCCTGGGGGAGACAGCAGTCACACAGAGGGATTGAAACTGGGAGTGAGGCTCTTCTTTGTGAGGGATCCTTTGGCCTGATGAGGCTCAGAGGAGAGGGGTAGGATGGGTCTGGGCTAGTCCAGCAGACCTGTGTCACATCCCAGAGAAAATGAAAAACTAGAAGAACTGAGCACCCTAAAAACATCCCCAGAGACTCAACAGTTCTATCTTCTGGCTAGTAATTGAAGGTATACCACAAATATAACCTACAGTCACACACTAATTGTAAAGCCAGTAAACCATAGGATTAAATATAGGCTCAGTTTCTGTCTGTCCTGGAGGTTGAAAGAATCAGGAAGAAACAAAAGCATGTGGTTTATGTATTTGTTTGTTTGTTTTAGTACATAATCAGCTATATTTTAGCAGTGCCAGTGGGTATGGCATCTGTTGCTGTTGCTTTTCTGGCAGCATCTGGGCTGAATACCTGAGCTGTGTTGATACTTGAGTGATTAGACAGTTTGTTTATAAACTGCCTTGGTGAAGGCTGGTACTTCCATCACAGAGGTTAAACAGGAGGTGAATTAACATAATAAGAAGGTAATTATGATTAATAATTGCTATATTAGTAACAAGAAGCAGCAATAAATTTTTAAAATTGGGATAGTTTAAATTTCTGCGAAGTAGATTGCCACTTTCGTCCTTTCCCTCCAGGTATATTATATTTCTGAAATGTCTCCTGTTCCTTCTGTGCTGAGACATTATTTACCCTGGCAGGGGTCAAAAGATGCTTTTGGGGCAATAGTGCTCTTCCCTGCTTTTGTTTTTATTCAAAAGAGTGGAAGTTGAGGACAAAACGGTCTCTTGATTAGATGTGATGTATATTTTGCAGCAGCTGTTTAACCCAGCCTTTTGCATGGAAAGGACTCGCACTACCTGAACTTGGGCTTCCAACCTACAGTAACTTAACAGGCTTTTGCTCAGAATCCATAATTCAGAAACAAGATAGATGGTGTATTTCAGGGGTTGGGCACAGCGCCACCTGTACAGCATGAGGGAGACTGAAGTTCCCAGAGCACCTTCCTGCTGCCTCTCACAGTACCTGGGGCTGCAGCAGGCTGATTGGAAGCAAGAGGTGAAGCTGGTCAGACAGGGTTATAATAGCAGATGATGGCATGGCGTTATCCCTCCCTTCCCATTCTCCATCGTGGAGAAGAGGCACTAGGGCCTGTGAAACATATGCTGAGATCACCATACCTTGTCAGCTCCAGTGAGCTGCATCCTGCTGCTCAGTGGGGTCTGTAAATACTCTTTACTGTGCAGGGAAGCTGTGGGGTCTGGCTGTCCTTGTCTGCTTGCTCCTAAGTCTTCGTACAGGCAGGTTCAGTTGCGTAAGTGTTTGGGAGCATTTGCTGCATGGTGTTCCTGGGAGCAAGGAGGAAAATTTTCGATTTAGCTTTCTTGGTTTCTTGCTGTCAGATTATGACAAGACACAGCACCCTGTGGTCAAGGTTACTGGCCACATCAAGAGCTGGTGCAGGCAGACTAACTCTCTCTCAAATGGAAAGGGATTTTTTTCCTTAAATCATTCACCAAGTGATTGTGAATCAAGAGTAAATAATTTTCAAATGGATCATGAATTGAGAGTAAATAATTTTTTAAATGGTGTGTTGTGAAGCAGTCACAGATAGTAAAAGGGCTAGAATGGACACCAAGCATTGCCTGGAGGTAACTGAAATGCTTTCTCCTACAAGAATCAACGGCAGCAACTGATCCTCTTCCCCTTTCCTGTTCTCCCATCTCCAGATGCTTTACTTGCACGTAAGTAGCTATTGAATATATGGCTGGTGTGGCTCTTAATTCCTTGGGGAATACACAACTGGAGAGAGTGTTCATTTCTCTGCAGAACACATTAGTCTCTCCCAATATGGAAGCTTAGCTTTTTAACCAAAGCCACCTCCCTCCCACCTCAGTGAACCCTGAAAAGATGTACTTTTGTTCCGTCTGTCCATGGCACTTTATACTTTATTTTAATGGTTTAGATAAAGACTTTCTTACCTACTGGTGGAGTTGGAGAATGGCAGACTTCTGGGGAAATGAAGCTTCCCTGTGTTTCTCCAAAGTTCTATTTCCAAGTATGTTCCTGTTGTCCATTAGAAAGCTAAGAAACAGAGTGAATGAGAAACATAGTGAGAAATTACTTACTAAAGTGAAGGGAGAAGGTGGGCAGGACACACAGGTTTTATTTGTTTCTTTAATCCTTGCTATTTACACTTCCATTTTGAATATCTGTCCTGTGAATGACATAGGCGGTACTTGGCAAGCCCAATTAAAAACCAGAGTTCAGTGTATCACTTCTTTTTTTTTTGTGGCCTGTGATCTTGTCCTGTGATAATTGAACTTTGGAGTAAGTCCCAGTGAATTGCTCTGAAACTACAACACCAAAGACAAAAACTAATACCAAACTCCAACTTTTCCTTTTTGCTCATGCCCGAGACAGGAATACACCAACTAAAGATCATTTTTAGGCTCTGTCTTTTTCCAGTGCCCTGGCTAGACAAATCATGCATGATAAAGGGATGCCATCAAGACATTGGGGGAGGAGATATTTCCCTTCCTGGTCAAGCCTGATCCAGGATGAAGACTGGGATGAGGAGAGAGAAGTTGAACTCAGTTGTTGGGCTCTGTAGGGCAGCCACTGTCTTCCAGGCTCTTGTTGGAGTTGTTCACCCTGGAGAAGCAAAGGCTCCAGGGAGACCTTGGAGCACCTTCTAGTACCTGAAGGGGGCTGCAGGAGAACCCGAGAAGGATTTTTTACAAGGGTGTGTAGTGGTAGGACAAAGGGCAATGGCCTCAAACTGAAAGAGAGTAGGTTGAGATTAGATATTAGGATGACATTCTTTAGTGAGAGTGGGGTGAGGCACTGGCACAGGTTGCCCAGAGAAGCTGTGGATGCCCCATCCCTGGAAATCTTCAGGGCCAGGCTGGATGGGGCTTTGAGCAACCTGGTCTAGTGAAAGGTGTCCCTGCCCATGGCAGGGGGACTGGAACTGGATGATCTTTAATATCCCTTCCAAACCAAACCATTCTGTGACTCTACCTACAATTAATTTTGACTGATAGCACCACAGAGTAGCATAAGCACAGCTGTGAAAATAAAGCCACAAGTTGGCTTGTAGAATTTCCTGTGATTGAAGCCATAATGTCGCCTCTTAATTAATTTAATTCTGGTTTAATTTATTGAGGGTTTGCCTTGATTTATTCCATTGCTGAATTGCTCACTCAGATGGCTGGTGTGAAGGAAGAGCTGCTGCATTTCCTTGCAGACTGGAAAGGTGTGTTATAATGTAATAATCCAACACAAGTTCCTGATAATACTATGCCCCTCCTCTCACCTTGTTCCACTCCTCCTCTGGGGGAAAAAATTTGAAAAGGAAGGGATGGATTCACAGGTTCTGCTGTTTAAAGAAGAGCAAGACATTTCTTGGAACTTGATAACCATTTTGCATTGAGTTATCAGGCCTGCTACAAGGCCATGGGCACAAGGCCTTAATCCTTGGAGCTGTTACTTCTGCATGTGTAATGTGGCTCATTTGCATTTGGGAAGTGCTTTTAGGATCACGGGCGTGTTAGGTGCCCAGCCTTACCAGATTTGCTTCTCATGGGGCAAGTTACACCGGGCGCTCCCTTGCCTTCACCGGCAAAGGGTTTTGTTCTCCACTGTTCTCTCCCTTCCAGCATCCCCTTGTGCTGTGTATGTGCTGGAGAGCGTCTCCCCCCTCCTCCATCCCCGTGCCCTCGTATCTTTTTCCCGATTCAAAGTCTCCCAGCGATCTTCTTGTTTGTGAGGAGCCAGCAAGCCTCCTCCTCCTCCTCCTCCCGGCTGGGTGCAAGGCCCTGATTTCCATTTGAATAGCAGGCTTTCTGCTGAGGCCTCCCCACCGCCCCGGCGAGAGAACAAGGAGCCCACTGTTCCCGGACGGGATGTTCAGCCAGCCCTGACGTCCCCGCTGTCCTCAATGCGGCTTTTCAGCCCCTCCGCTGAAGCCCGGGGCGCCGGGCTGGTGGGGGACAGGCTCCCGGCCCTGGGCAACATGCCACTCGTTTTAAGCAGTCCCAGCCTGTTCCCACTTCTGCCTTTATGGTCTGTCAGAGGCTTGTTTGACTTGCAGCTGGTTTTCGTGCGGCACCGTGGTAATAAAAAAGGGAGGGATAAGTCAGACTGGAGTGGGAGCAGGGGATGGGATGAGATAGGGTCCTTTGCCAAAGGCTTGAAGGATGAGCTGGTGTGTGCACGGGGCTGAGCCTGTATCCTGGCCAGGGCTTCTGTCTCCTTGCTGACGCCTCGGGTCAAAGCTGACCTGTGCCTTGTTCCTGAAGTTCCCTTCTGAAAAACACATCCTGCCATCCAGCTCTCTGGATTGGCATTTGTTTCCAGACATGCAGGTGTACCTCCCCATTTCCAAGGTTCCAGGCTAGAGGCAGAACAGAGGAGCAACATCTGACCTCCTGCCCTGGGACCACTGAGCCTGGGCCAAGCCTCCTGCCCCATCCCACCACTCAGAGCATGTTGTCAGGGCTGTCCACAGGGAACTGGTTGGGTTTGAAGCACGGGAGTCTCATTGCTACAGTCAACTGTGGATGAGGGCTGACAGCCCTCTGCTAATTTTTTTTGAGTTTTCCCTCTGAATGATGCTGGTGCAAGTGTCATGATAGATTGGTCTCCACCATGGGGAAGCTCCACTTCCCAGTGAGGTGTGGAATAACTTGACTACTTCTCCTGCTGCTTTTAGCATCCAGGAGCCCTCGGTGGCATGAGAAACCCCAACTGGCAAGCCACGAAGGAGCTCCAGACATTGTGATATTCCAGGCTGACTGTGGCTGCTGCTTTTATGAATCAATTTTTGATTTTTGCTTTTTTTTCCCCTCTGTGGGCAGAGGTAAGGGATTCCAGGCTTGTTTGTGTTCTTCCCCAAACAGTGTCACACTGATGACATTTAAATTCAGTGGAGCAGGCACAGAAGGGGCAGCAGCAGAGCAGGCTTCCCTCTCTGCTGCTGTAGGAAGAGCCAGCTGGAGCGTGGGGACAGTGATGAGGCCAGGCAGACCTCTGCCAAGGCTGGCAGCAAACAAAGCCCACTAAAACTGGTTACAATGTGTTAAAGCGCTAGTTCACAGCAGACACGAAGGAGAAACCTTTCTCTCCTGTGTGTATGGGTAAATTGCTCAGAAGTAAAGGTAATGTTTGCTTTTGGTAACTTAAAATTTTAATTTAGCTGCACCTCTTTTTAGCTTTGTTGGCTCTTCCACTTCATAATGTTCATTTGTTGCTTGGGTGCTGCGTTCCTGCAGTCCTGATTTCCCTTTTTTTGATGAAGACTTTAATTCAAGTGAGCTACACCCTTCCGCAGCACACAAATGATGGAGCATATGCAGGGGTCTGGAGGTCTTGCCTTCACCCCTCAGCTTCCATCCCATCCTGGCAGCCCAATAAGTCTGGTGGTGCACAGGTGGCTCTGAATCCTGCGAGAAGTGTGGGGCCCATTCAGGTTGATGGTGGAGGCTTGGAGCAGATTTCCAGTGCTTCTGCCAGCAGAAGCACTGGAAATCCAGCATTGCCTGCTCCCTGGGCTCTGGGGGTTGGTGCCCTGAGTGGCAGTGTGAAGGATGGTGCCTTTATTTTGAACTTTTGAGAGGAGTTATTTGTAATATAAAAGAATGGAAATTAATGTGGAAACTCAGCCACAATTTCTTTATTAAAAGAGCGCTTCTTGCTCTTTGCCATGAAGAAGAAAAAAGGAATAGAAAACAAACTGATTAAAAAATGTTTCCAAATTAGTGCTAGTGGCGGCACACTCTGAGGCAGCTCAGCACTTGGTGCCATTTGAGGCTATAAGGGCTGGAGTGCTCTTATGCTCAGCACTCCAGTGGAGCTGTGATAGTTGGCAGCCTCCACAGACTTCCTTAGGGAGCCCTACGGGTGCTCAGAGCTCAGCAGGACCAGACCTTATATTAATATTACCAAATGATGAAGCTCAAGGTGCCTGGAGAAAAATAAGTTTGAGTCCCACTGGAGTTCTTGGGCTCCTGTGACCATTTTCAGTATGGAAACTTCAGGCAAGTTTTAACACAGTGAACAAATTGTTGAAATCTTCGTATTTTTGGGGTGTATATATTCTGCAGCAGGGGACCTTCTTACCAGATACCTTTTGAATGCTACACTCCCTCTTACAGAGTTTACACTGGTGCAGCTTCTGGAACTTGTTCAGAGTGAGCAGCTCTGGTTCTGTGTAAGAGATAATATGTAACTGAGCTGATCTTTTTTCTTTTTTTCTGTCTTTTTCTTTTTTTTTTCCTAACAGTGGAGTTTGTTGGGAGCTCAAGAAGACAAAAATACAGACGCTTGTGTTACTGTAATATTAATGTCTCGGATGAATAGGTTCCTAAATTGTGACATTTAGGAAATAATATCTTGTCTTTTTTGCACTTGGAGAAGACTATAATTTCAGTGTGAATATTTCTTTGTGTGTGTTTTTTTTTTTAAATTTATTTTTAGAAGACTGTTTTGCTGGGTATTGAGCATGTAAAACTCTGAGATGATGTTGCTATGAGAACCTTCACCATTTCATTTCCAGATTGGGAGTCTTTAGCTATGAGACTGTGATAGTAGCTCAGCTCAGCTTGTTGCATCTTAGTTTTATGAACGAATCTACACATGGTTATCACCTGGGTGACTTGGGTGACTCTCAATTAAGTAAAAGGAAATGAAGAAGTCACCCCCCAAGAAAACCCAAGCCCAACAGTTTCTCTAAATATAAACCCCTCTAAATCCAGCTATAAATATGGTCCTGGAAACAGCTCAGTGTTTTCTCTTGACAGCTGCATTCTGAATTCTTAGAACTTTGAATTTACACTTCCTCTGCTGGGAAGGGAGCATCTCTTCACTCTCATCTCTGCTCAATTCAGCAGGACACATTCACTAAGAAAAGAAACCCTTCCCAAGATGAGCAGACTCTTCAGCTGCACAGTGATACTTGGGTGCTTTGACTCAAGGTTGTTTACTTTTCCTCCCTTTTAAATTTTTTTTTTATTATTATTTTTGTGACATTGGTATCCAGTTTGCTCCATTCCATGGGCTTTTGGGTTTTTTTGTCCCTTTTGCATCCATAAAGAAACAGGGCTCTGGGAGCTGTTTTTTCCTCTTTCACTTTACTGCATGACCTGCAGTGACCACCATTGTGAGCAGGAGGTGAGGGGAGAACGAACGGCTTACGCCTGTTAGGGTTTCCCGATTTTGGTAACCGTGTGCTGCTTCTTTCAGACCCAGGTACGTTTGAACAGTCTGGCAAGGAGAGGTGGGTTCCCACTGGCACAGCAGGTGTATTTCTCCAGCACTCCCAGGACCCTGGCAGCAGATGCTGCAGGCTGGCTCCCAGCTCACTCTGCCTGCCATGCTGGAGGGGGGACTGGGAAACTCCAGTGGACTGGCACTTCTAAGTATGCATCAATGAAGTCAGTTTTTCCAGCAGAAGCCATTTCCTTCCCCACAGCATCTTCCTGTCTCTTTTGCAGAGAGGATGCTGTGGCAGCAGCCACTGCTGCATCTCAGCAAGTCTGTGCAGATAACTCACAGCAAGTCACAGAGAAAATGCCTCCTTTCCCCAGGGGTTTAATTAGGCTGTGAATGACATTAGCAGAGAGGCATACTTACTGTGCCATACGGTGGGCATCACTCAAGCTGGGCAGGAAAGGGCAGGAGCCACAGGGTGTGCAGCGGAGACCGAGCTCTCTGAGACTTGCAAAGGCTGAATAAAGCACAGCACTTGTAGTGGTGCACCTCAGCTGAGCCCGGTCACAGGCTGCACCACCAGAACTGTGCTGGACCTCTAGAGATGTGTGTGAGTGCTCTGGCAGCGAATCCTCGCAGTGTGGGATGTGGTGTGGGCAGTGTGCGTGTGCTGCTGTGTCTACTTGTGTGGTGGTCCCGCTGTCCTACGAGGTCAGGCTGTGTTGTAACAGTGCGTGAGGAAACATGGTATTGGAAAGGTTGCTTTGATGCTCTGAGTGGGCTTCACGTTGCCCTCTGAGCCTGTGCTGGAAGACTGCTAAACATTGTGTCATCTGTCCTTTAAATTGCCTCATGAGCAAGGCAATGGGGATACTGCTGGGCAGGAAGTGGGGACATTGGCTGAGCTGTGTTTCAGGAGGTATTTTCCTGCTCTTTCCTTTGCCATTCTTCACAAAGAGGTAAACTGGGTGACAAAATAGGCTATGGATCCTCCCCAAAAAATGCCATCCTCAAAACCAGTAGTGATTAGAAGGAGGAGAGTATGCATAAACTTACGAGTGTGCAGGAAAGTGCCTGGTCTGGTTTATTCTGTGCCTGAAGCTAAGTGAGCAGCTCTCAGTGAAATCATATACAAGTGCACACACGAGTGTGCACACACACACACAAACACAGAGCTCTGCATTTGCCAGTAGAAGTGCAGCAGCATGCGCTCTGCATATGAAAGATCATGTCTGTGCTAAAGGTGCATCACCCAGGAGTTTTGCTGTCAGGGACTGCAAAGGAGAGAATCACTGATATATTGCTGGAAAACATAAGAGGTCACAGAAGCAGAACTAACTGTGCTGTTTAGGCTTCTTTTTTACATTTTTATTTATTAAAATGCTCTAGATGCAGACTAGCTCTTCTCATTATTTATAACTGTCGCTGCCGCCTTGAAATGAAACTGCAGGCACTTTGATAAATGTGGTGAAAGCTTGTCTGGTGTCCCTGCCACTTCTCTAAAGTGCCTCCTGCGTCCTCTGCTGAATTGCTGTTTCATCAGTTTGGACAGCAGTGCTCCTCAGCAAATTGCAGTAAAAGTCTAGTTGCATCATCCCATGCTAATGGAAATGGAGCAGGAGGGAGTGAGCATGTGCCATGAGCATCCTGTAAG
The DNA here is from genome assembly GCA_013399195.1 of Dicrurus megarhynchus. NCBI lineage: Eukaryota > Metazoa > Chordata > Aves > Passeriformes > Dicruridae > Dicrurus > Dicrurus megarhynchus. Next base: position 708,343 of record VXAD01007024.1, read on the forward strand.
TGCTAGGCAGAGCAGGGACAGGAGGAAGAAGACAGCCCTGCTGCGCCCCACTCACTTCTCCATCCTGGTGAGTTTGGTGGGATAAAGGCTCCTGTTCAGGGTTGCCGTGATCATGCTTTTCTTTTGCCTTGTGCTGACAGCTAGGATATCATTCCTGTTTGATTTGCCTGTGTCAGAGGGCAGAAATTAAGTTGTTCCAGCCTCAGAGCCTCCTTCCTATCATCTCACTGCCCATGGTGTGGAGAGGTCAACTGATGGGCTGTACTGGGGCTGTGCTGATGGCTGAGTGCAGGGAGCTTTTAAAATGGCTTGAAGAATGCAACTCCCCTGGGATCAGAGAAGGCTAAAATGTTGACATTGAGAAATCTAGTGACCAAAACAAAGGGAGAAAATTTGTTTAAAACAAACAACCAACAAACAAGCCAACCAACAAAAAAACCCCAATCAACGACAACAAAGAAGAAGCCTCTCAAAACCTTGACTTCTCCTTTGAGCAGAGGGACTTGCTCTTAGATCATCTTGCTAAGCAGAAGCTGCACTTGTGCTGAAGCAAGCCTGTCAGGATGATGAGGCAATGGAAAGCTTGTCCTACAAGGGGAGATTAGAAGAGCTTGGACTGTTTAGCCTGAGGAAAATGGTAGGGGGAGTATGAGAGTGCTCTGTAAATATGTTAGCAGGTAAACAGTGTGAAAAGGGAAGAGAAGAGTTTTTAAGGCTAAGGGAAGGTGTTTGCAATAGTACAGGCTCCTATAAATCAATTGTGATAATCTAGTCTAGGAATTTAAACACAGTTTCGTACTGTTAGGTGGGGGAAGTTTGGAAAGCAGCTTCCAACCAGAACAACAGGAACAAAATGCCCAGACAGGCTTTAGGATGAGTCTTGATCTGTCTGTGAAGGGGATTGTATTAAGAGGACCAGGCTCTGTGTGCCAGTAGATTCTGTTCTATGCTGCTTCCTGTGTTTCTAGTCCCACATTAACTATTCAGGCTTTGTGTACGAGATGTACGTAAATAGAAAGCATGGATTAAACTGAGTGGTTTGCAACTTCAAACTCATTTGTTGGGGGGTATGTGTTTATTTGTTTTGGTTTTTGTCATTTGGTTTTTTTTTCCCATGGGTCCTTTCAGGGTGTCCTTTTGACCTGAATATGCCACAGCAGCATTTCACCCAGTGCCCAGGTTTCCCCTTCCTCGTCCTCAAGCCGTCTCACTTTTGTGCAAGCTGTTTCCACCAATGCATAGCACAACTCAGCACTTTTGGGGGCTGAAAGCTATTTACCAGCTAAGAGGGCAAGAGTACAAAACTATTTTCAGCAGTGTGACCCACCTTGGCCAATTGGATTGTGTCTGGTAATCCTATTTGGTGGAGATGGGTTCACATAACCTGAAATAGTTTCTGCTCTTTGCCTTCACCTCCGGCTCCCGTGCCTACACAGCAACTGGGTTGTGGTGCCTGTGCTGTAAGACCTGACTTCCAGGGGAAAAAGGGTGGTGTGAGTGCTTGGGCTGAAGCTCCCTTCCAGGAGGTTGTCCCTTTTTCCCCACTGGTGCCCCATGGGGCGATGTCCTTGTGCCATGATGTGAGGTTGCTCTCCACCCCTGTGGTATCAGGCATGGAGGTGTCTAGCTCTGACCTTCTAACTACAGCCCAAGCACCAGCCTAAACCTTGGCTTGTCCCTTTAGTGAGGATCAGTACTCTAGAGCTGCAGCACTTTCATATTTGCCTGCACTCCCACCTCCTGATGGTCGTGTGTATCTTGGAATGGGCAGGAAGGAATTAAGTCAGATAGAGAAAAGGCCATCAATATTCTCTTAAACAATTAATTTCAAATGTGTGAAGTATTTCAAAGTCATGAAAAATCTATTGCCCAAATTAGGCCAAGAATAGATATCGCTATTTAGCCCAAACTTTCCAGACAGGATTTGAAGCTCTAGGGTTTTTATTGGTGCTGTAACTAAGCAGTGAACTTGCAGGATCCTTTTTTTACCCCAGTTTTACTTTGAGGAAAGGATTGTAAAGTTGCACTGTCTACTTCATCCTTATAGCTTTGCACCTTGTTGCCACTTTTAGCCCTGTTTGACAGGAGTCTCCAAAATACTGCATTTGCAGTATTTTTGAACTCATCAAATCATACAGCCAGATTAAGAAAGGAAACCCTACTGACGAAAAGGAGGTCTATAATGTGAATTTAGGTAGAGTATTAGGCATAAGAAAATCCAAGCCAGCAGGCTGCAGGAATCTAGGCTTCAGTCCTGCTACTCAGGGGTTCCTTGAGTATTTGGGATGGGGGTGTGTAAAGCTGAATATCTCTGAGCCTGTACAGGACTACAGAGCAGGAATGTTGCTGAGTTTTGTAGTTACCAGTTATAGCTCAGCTCAGCTGAGGCACTTTCTAGCCTTGATTGCTGCAACTTTCATCCCTTTGATTGATAGAGAGTACCATGCACACTGAGCTGGGCTCACATGCCTGCCTCCTCTCTCATCAAAAAGGAACAACTGTGGGCTAATCCCCTGGGCAGGCCCAATGGCAATGAGAGATCCTGTGCCCCCCCTTGAGGGGTAAGATGAGATGCTCCCTCTGGCACAGGTCCTGCAGGTGCTGCTCAGTCCATGCCGTGGGTCAGTGCTGCTTCTGGCTTGTGACTGTGCTCAACAAAGCCATCCCTCTTTCTTCAAGGCATAAAACTTGGAACGGCAGAGGCGTGTTCTCTGGAGGAGTGGGAGGAATAGGAAAGCTGTCTGAGGATAAGGTGCAGTCTGCTATGAGAATCACAGAATATTCTGAGTTGGAAGGGACCCACAAGGATCATTAAGTCCAGCTCTTATGTGAATGACCCATATAGAGATTGAATTCATAACCTTGGCATTTTGGGTTTATTTAGCACCAGGTTCTAACCAACAGAACTAAATTCAGGATCATTTTCCTAGCAAAAGCTAGGAAACTGGAGTGTATGGTGTGTCACTAAACCCAGTGTCAACTGAGGCGTGGGGCTTTTGTTGTCATGGGTGCTGGACCAGGCTGAGCCTGACTCCCAGTGCTGTGTGTGGTGAGCCTTTGTCTGCCCTGTGATGCAGCAAAACAGTTGGCAAGTGTTGTCAGAGACCAGTGTATGCAGTGCTTTGCTCTGCTTTAGACAGTGCTTTTCGTCATGGGCCATTGCAGATGCTGAGTTAAGCCTGGCAGCAAACGCAGGAGGTGGGCCAAGTGTGCTACAAGCTAGGGCAAGCTGGGGGAGCATGTGGAGTCACCCTTGTGAAGTCACAGGATGGGCAGAGCACGGCCAGACTCCTGGCAGTCTCCTTTTCTTTGCAGCATTCAGACTCAGCATTCGTTGCATGATGGCTTGTTCACTCCAACCTGCAGCTTCTCCCTCACCTGCCCTCCTGGCCTGTGCAGCAGCAGCTGCTGCTGCTGCATGGGAACGAAATGCTTTTCCTGCTACACAAATATCCAGCACTGCAAAATTAGGCTGGAATTTCTCCCTTGCTCCCCTATCCCAGTATCCTTGTTCCTGTGTTTTTCAGTGATGATGTGAGTTCTCCCAGAGATATTCAGCAGTGACATGTGGTTTATTGTGATTTCTTTTTCCTGCCTTCTCACAAAGTAAAACCTTTCTCTTGTTTCAGTGTTGGCACAGCAAGGGCATTGGATTTGGATCCAGCATGAAGATGAGCAGCCAGCATAAAACCTGGGCGAGTTTATGGAGTAAATAATACACCCAATTCATCTCACTGTGTCATTTGCACTAGATGTCTTGGAAACCAGAGCCCCAGTTGGACAGGAAAGCCTGCACCAACTGGAGTTGAAAGGATCTTTCCAGCCTGAGTGCTGGCATCCCTGGAGGGATTTCCTTCGAGGCTTTCTCAGTTTACCTGGACAATGGTCATAAGCTTAGCCTTTCTTGCACATGCTTTAATCTCATGTTTCAGACTGTCTGTTAGTCATCTGTAGGGTCAGGAGGGCATTTCTCTCTCTGATCAGCATGGCAGATCTGCAGCAATCTGGTTGGGTTTTTTTTCCTTCTCAGTATTTTAGGGCACATTTTACTTTTTCAAATTTCTGGGCACTTTTGCCTAAAAAGTTCCTCCAGATGGTGAAGGCAGGACATTGCAGGCTGTCAGTGGAGTGCTTTATGTGCCTTCCTGTCCCTGGACACTCTGCAGTTACAGCTTTGGGTGCTGTCAGGGGCACAGGGCACCTGGAGGAGGGTGAAGTTACTCCTTGTGGGACCTTTCCATGTTAAAATGCCCATTGCCAGACTGCCAGCAATTACATAGTGTTTTCAGTCCTTCTTTCCTTGTGACTGGGATGCAATTCATCGAAAGACTGGCAGGTTGCTTGCAGTCTGTGGTGGGTATCAGGCTTCTCTGGGGACTGCCACCAAGTTTTCCTGCATCCTACTTCAACTGTAGCCTGTGTTCTCAAGCCGCTCAGATCTGAGGGCTGCTGTGCTCCACTTCCCTCCCTCTCTACCCTCTGAATTTTGCTGTTCACCTCATTTAGTTCAGAATTGCAGCAGTCAGGGTATTAAAAAAAACAACCAAAGAAAAATCTATCAATAATCTGCGTTTAGAAACAAGCCTCCAGGGTGTTTAATTAAACCCAGTGTGATGGGAGGCAGCCAAAAGGCATGTGTGGTGTGTGTGTGCACAGACAGCTGGCCATGGGGGAGTGGCAAGTGTGTACGTGTGGGTGAGAGAGGGAATAAAAGATCTGGTTAAATGGTTCCTTCCTATCTGAGCTCCAAATATAATGTTCTTAAATGTGTAACCCACGAGAAAACAACAATCCCCTCATGAAATATGCGGAGACACTTGTGCCAGGAAAAGGTCAGCAGCCTGGCTTCACAGGGCTAGCACGGCTGTAGGCTGGGGTGGCTGAGGGTTTTGGTGAGGAAAGGACATCCCAGCCAACCCTCTCCTGGCACAAGGGCTGGATTTTCCTGCTGGAATCAAGCTGGAAGGCTGATGGGTCCCACCTAGTTTGAAAGAGACAAAAGGCAGGCTGGGAAAGGGATGTGTGGGCTGTTCTTTTACCTAGGCTTTGGTTGCTGACAGAGAGGAAGTGGAAAGAGGAATAGAAACAAAGCTATGAGTTTCCACTCCTGTTTTGTCCCCGGCATACATAAAATCTATGCCTCTTTCCTTCAGGAACTAATTACCACCTGGATATCATAAGGAACTAATTTTATTCTCTTTTTCAATTGCTTTGGAAGAGACAAAAAGAGAAACCTTATTGTACAGGAGGAAGTAATTCTGACTTAGCAGACCTGCCTTTTCTTTTTAAATCAGTTTCATAGAATCATCTACACACTTTGTCCATTTTTATTTCAGCTTGTGTTCTCTATTTGCCAAAAATACTTAGCTTCTTCTTCCCTTTCACTGCCCTGCAGAGTCCCTCCTCATTTGCCTACCTCTGCTGCCTCAGAAAAGGGAGGCACAGGACCTTGGTGCCTGGTGGCTTTCCCTGGTGAGCAGGTGAGAGCCCTCAAGGACAGTTGCCCTTTTCTGGGCAGCTGAGGATGTAAATGGGGTGTGTGCCTCCGGAGCTCAGTGCTGGCTGCAGTGGGTCTCCCAGTGGGCAGTTGTCCTGCTGCCAAGTGCTACAGGCTGTGGGTGCCACAGCTGTGTGCAAAGCCAGCATCATTCTCGTGTGCCTGGTGCCCACTTAAAAACAAGGGGGAACAGAAAAAGGGTTTTTGTTTTCCAGCTGAAATAGCTTCAACAAGTCACGGGCACAGTCCCTGTAAATGGGACGGTTGTGTGCGGCCCTGGGATGACTGGCTCTGTTGTGCTTGTCCCCAGGCAGCCGTCAGGCCCACAGGGGCTCCTCTGAGCTGGGGGTTGGTGAAAGCCAGAAGATGTGATGGGGGGAAATGATCACCACAAGGATGGTGAGTTGCCATCCATTGCAAACAGCCTTGCAGCTGAGAGCTTTGCCAAGCATGAGGTGTAGCTGCTGCTGCTGAGCTTCTCAACCAAATGAGAGCAGCGAACCCTCCTGCTAGCTGAAAGAGGAGGAATATTGCATCAAGGTGTTACCTAATGATGGTGGCTTTGTAGTCTATGAAGCCTGCGGTCCTGTGTCTTCCCTGAAATTCAGGTTGGTGAAAAGAATTAGGGTGGAAGGGCCCATCTAGTCCACCTGCACGCAGAGCAGTGCAGCCTGTAACTTTACATTAAGGACTTTCAGCTGCACTTTTGCTGTCAGGTTTGGCAACTGCACAACCTTTCTCTTGCTTCCCAGTGAGCTCCAGACTGCCTCAATGCGTGTGGAGCTATTGTGTGTGTAGGGTCATAAGGGAGGGTGGCTGCTCTGTCGAGCTCCTGGTTCAAGCTGGTCTTCCACGATGACATTTCTGTGCCACAGCAGGTCAAGCAGGTTCTTATCGGCTCTAATTAATGCTCCTGGCAGTGATGACAAGTGGCCCACGGAAGTGTGAGTCTAGTTTAAGGAGACTAAGAAGCCAAAAGAAAAAAAAAGAAAGAAAGCCTTCTAATCTGATCCATTATGCTCAGGCCAAGAGATCAGCAAAATGATCAAGCAAGGAAGAGAAACAACTTCTGGCTACTAGATTTTGCATCCCTATCCAGGCCAAGTGCTGGGGGTAACTATTAAACGATTGTAGCACACTGAACATCAATCTTGTAACAAGCTTGGATAATACCCTGTGGTGAATTAACGAGGGCTGCTGATATCTAAGTGCTTTTCAGCTATGTGTTGCCAGGAATAAGTCTCAATTCTGGGGGGCCTGAGTCTCTCCTCAATCTGAGTTTAATTCCCTCCCATCTGCTGTCTGCATTTCCCAACGATCCTCACCCAAGTAGGGCACAGCGTGTGTTTTGAGGGGAGTGGGGATATGCTGGGCTCTCTGTGGGCTGAAATTTCACAGGCAGAGAATTTCTGCTGTGTGGGGATATCCAGGGTCTGTTGTGGTCTTTGTGCCCCCGCATGAGAAACGGGTGCTGCCTCAGCCAAACGTCCTGGGAGCCTCCGCTAAGGTGGCTCTGCTGGTAGCACAAAACCGTCCAAGCTTGAGCAGTCTGGAGCAGGGAGACAAAGGCAGTCTCATTCCCACCGTTGCTGGGAATAATGGGGATAATTATCTCATTATTCCTGCAGCCTCCACAGCTCCCAAAGAAAGAGTAACTGCTGTGCAACAATGCCTCTGCTGTAAATAACGCCCTCAGCACATTCCACTGAAGCAGAAGACGGAGGTATAAAGCGCTGTCTGCCCTCAGACCATGCACAGATTCAGCACTTGGACTTTGGTCCACTGAGCTTTAAGTTTTGGGTGGTTGTTTTTGTTTTGGTTTGTTTTTTTTTGAAAGTGGGGCAGGGAGCTCTGTGTGGGCTTTCTAATGTTTTATTTATTAAATCAAGGGCATGGATGCATGTTCAGTTTGCAACGGTTGGAGATGTGCAAGAAGCCTGTGCCACCCTTGTCCTGGATGTGACTGGCAACCTCACACAGCAGGCAGGAAGGGGAACTTCTGTCCTGGCTATGCCAGTGCAAAACTGGGGACTGCCCCTTATTCCTCCTGGATCTGTCAAAATGAATCTTCCTCTTCAGGCATCAAAAATGTCCCTGAGATCCTTGTTTGGAAGGAGGCAAGACTAGGGGCTAGGAACAGGAGAGGCTTTGCCAAGGTTCATGCAGCCTGCAGAAAGCCAAGGGCAGAACTGGGTGCCACGACTTGGGTTTATTCGCTTTGCCTTGTTGGAAAGGTGTCCCATAAAAAGAAATACATGCCGCCATTAGAAGCAGAGAAGTTTCTTTTGTCAGACTTCTGCATGTTTCACTGATCCATTGCTGGTTTGTGGAGGTTACTGCAGTGCTGCTGATGCCCGTGCCGTTATCTGTGGGTGCCTGAAATCCCCTGGAGTATGTTTGGTTTTTTTCCTCTACTTGTTACTCACATGAGAAATATCAGGAAGCTGTCTCCCAGGTTTTCCTGGAGGATTTCTGGAAGATTGAAAAATGTATAATGAAGTTTCTTTATCCTTGTCTGAAAATTGCATTGGCTTTCAGGAAAAGAGCCATTTCGCCTAGCATTTGTCAGGCAACTGGTTTAATTAAGTGTTAACATAAAGCAGAAGGTGAGTTTTCAATGTTTCTTTCCGTTTCCTTGCTCAAGCTTCTATTCTGTTGGTTGTGACGTGATTATTTCATTAGCTCACCGGAGATGTCTTTGGCAAAAAATAAGAAGCTGAGACCTAGTATTTCTTATGTACCTTAAAAACAACTAAAAGAGCAGGTGTAAAAAAACCCCACCCATACATGAATTTTCACCTAGGCCTCAGACTATTGCAGATCCACAAAAACAAAAATGCAAAGACCAAAGCATCCTTCTCCTGCAGCCCTGCTGGGAACAAGGCCGATGTTGGCTGGCACATGAACTTTCTCTGTGCCACCACTGTGCTGCAGCTGGGCTGCGGGCAGGGGCAGAGCGAGGTGGGTGTGGGTGCTCCTGAAGGAGGGCAGAGCCAGCTGCACGGAGCCAGGGCAGCCCCCATCACTGTTCCAGGCTTTAATGCTGACTTGCTGCAAAGTTTGAGTGCCTCCTTTTCCAGCACATGAAACTGGGAAGGGTGGCTGTTGCTTGTAGTGAAAGGAGTCAGTGTGCGAATCAATGGGGGTTGTGCTTATGTCTCTGCAAAGTGCTGGATAGATGTAAAATGTCTTTATTCCCTGTCTGGTCCAAAACCAAAAGCCCTGTGAGGTTGTGCAGAGGAGGGATCCCTCTTCCTTGCAGACCATCTGCAAACCTTCCTGCCAGCAGCCTCTGCTGCTCCCACACTGAGCCAGCAACTCACTGGTATTGTTGGGGCTGGCTGGCTCTGGGCAAGTGGCAGCTTACACACAGGGTGGAGCTTTCTGAAATCCTGAACCTAACCTCAGCAAGTACAGGCTCTAGCCAAGCAATAAGACTTCTCCATCTTTGCCACACCATCTGTCTTCTTCAACTTTCTGTAATCTTTCAGATGCTGGATTAGAAATTATCACTATGCAGCGCTGGGCTGAATCCAAAGCAGGGTTCCTCCTTCAAGTGATTCAGGAGAGGAAAGCCTCGCTGAAATGTGGTGTCTTTTCTCTCCTCCTCAGGGCCCTACAGGGTCACACCTGCCCACCTTGGAGCATCCTGGATTGGTAGAACTGGATTTATGCTTTGTGTCTTGATATCTTCTTCCTATGCTGTGTGCAGGGGTAGAGGAGATGCACTCATGACTTAGCAGGACTAGTGCTGGGAGAGGAACACAACTGCTTATTTCTCCTCTAGTCTGGTCTTTGCTAAACAACATGCTCACTGCTGGTGTGCATGTGGGAGAAGTTCTGGGTCCTGCACCTACTCATTATCAGTCTGACTTTCTGGAATCAAAGGAGAAATTGATCTTTCCTGTGTGTTTTTACAAGACCAGATATTTTGAGGAGTGACACAAAACGTTTCCTTCCCATGTACTGTTTCTAACATCCATGTTGTAAGTGCCTCATGCCTACCATTGTCAGATGTTTCCTTTGCCTCTTCTGCCGGGACCAATGGCATTCTTTCCACAGAGGACACAAAATGAGGTGGTAAGGCTCAATGCAGAGCAATTGGTGCACGATGCTGCTGGTGTCACCCAGACACTGGAACAGGCTTAGTGCTACAAATACGTGCAGGACTCTGGAACACAACAAGGCATCTTTCCTGCTCTTACCCCACTGATGGTAATGCCAGTTTTGTCAGGGTGAGTGCTGATAGCTTTTTCTTGATGTTTCCCAATTGTACCTGGGAGAGTATTTAGGGACCTATGGCTTAAGCATCTGCCAGTGACCCTGAGGTTATGACACCTGCCTACCTGCAGAAGTGCTGCCATGACAAGGGCACAGCACATGCCCAGAGTCCCTCAGTCTGGAGAAGTCAGTGTGCTGGCTGGGATGGTGGGGAAGGAGGCAGAGAGCCATCTCAGTTGGAGGACCCAGGGAGATGCCTGATTCCTCATGCCGGTCATGAGCCAGCAGTATTGTATAAAGGGCTGGCTGGTGCTGCTGGTTATACGCATTATTTTAGAATGTGTTTTATTAATGTTGAAATTTGAACCAGAAGAGGAACAGCTTAGTTGGTTATGCAGTACCAGAAGGAATAGGGAACCATTAAAATGTATCTGGGTGAGCAAGGCTGGGCGTGTGGGTGCACACAGAGACAGCAGATCTCAGCAGTGAGAAGGGGTCCTTCAGTAACACTTATTTTTCTGACAGAAGCTGCACTTTTGTTGCTGCTCTGTGAGGTGCAGTGCAGAAAGGATGACTGCCTGGAGGGTGCTGCTGGGAGGTGAAGCTGTGTGCAGTTTCCTCAGGGAAGCAGAATTTCCTTTTGTGAACCATCCCTCAGTGCGCCCATGTTAATGGTGCTCAGTTGCCACTCAGTGTCATATGTCCCTGCCTCCCAAAAGAACCTGCACTATGGAAAGGGAACAGAGAGGGGGAAATGGAAAGATGAGTAGCGGGGGATTTACAGGCTCACAGGGAGGTGATGGGGACAATGCCTACATGAGATACTGCAGGCAGAAGTAAGCTCACTTGAACTTCTGTCTGAGCCTGTGGATGAAAGCCAGCGCTGGTCTGAAAGCCATGGCATTGCTTCAGTGCAGCACCGGGTATGAGCTCACATCCCTTGCACCTCAGCACACCAACCACAGCTATGCAGCTTCACCCCAGCTTGCTTCTGCCTGCAGTACTCCAAGTAAATGTACCTGTGGCTTTGCAGGTGCCACCTTCTGCTTATAACCCCTGCTTTTCCCAAAGTGCAGCCTTCCTCCAAGTGCATGTTTAAGGGAAGGCTGCTCAGGCTGTCCCCTAACTAAGTAAAATGGCTCTAATGTGCACTAGCTGGTCCCATCACCTTCAGATGTAAGTGTTTAATGTACACGTTGTACATTAGCTTAGCAACTTGACAGTCACACCGTGGTTCACACAGGAATCCCAAATATCACAATGCAACCTTGCAGCACGGCCATTACTCTTGAACCATACCTTTAAAAATAACAGTTAGGCTGAAGATCCCAATTTCTCTTTCTCTATAAGGTTGAATATTCCCATGCTGTGGACACCTTTGGTGTCCTAGCAGATGGCCAGCAGAGTGTCAGTGTTTGGGAAGTCACTTGCTACAGTGGTTGGAGGATTAAGCTTAGAAGGGATGGGTTTGCCCTGAGGAATGATCCCCAAAATTGCTGATTTGGAGAGTCCTTTCTATACACTGCAGTTGTTTGCACACAAACCTATCATCTGTTCTCCTCCTGGGATTTGCTGTTTATATGGAGGAGAGTAAATAAAGATTCTTCTGCAATTTCAATGGAAGCCAGGGAGCTTTTAAGCAGGCAGAGCAGCTACTGGCATCCTTGTTCCTCTGCTGAAGAAATGGGGTGACTGCTAAGAGAGATGTGAGATGTCACAGTTCCTTTTCATCTGAGGGATGAAAAACACTGTACAGACATTTAAGCTTCACAAAATCCCCCTGCAAGGTGTAAGGAGGAATTTTTTACAGATGGAGAAACTGAGACAAAATGCCTTGCTGCTGCTTGATCCATTCATTACTGAAAGAATTGAGGACAGAAGTTGGGACACCTATTCATAGCACTGACCACAAGGTCCTCCCTCCCTGTCACCTTGGGAGTGACATAGCCCATGCAGCAGTGCTCCTGGGAGGGCTTTCAGTGTCTGCTTTGGTCAGGAGACTATTTTGCAGATGTGTCTCCTCCATTCTTGCAATGACATTGCGTCTGACCTGTAGTTCTTAGATATTTTGTTTAACCACCCTATTTCAGGTATGTCAGCCTGCAAGACCCATCTGTATGCGCTTGCCATTCCCTATCCCTCCCTGTTTTCAACCTATGCCAGTGCACTGCTTACTTGAATCATAAAAACTCTCCCTTGGTGTGGGCTTTTTGTTTACCTGCTTGTGGTTCCGTGCTCCCCTTTCCGTATCGCCTTGCCAGCTATGGTGCAAACAAAACCTGTCTGTGGGGGAAGGGAACAGGCTGGGAATGCCCATCCTCTCGGGGACACGTCTGATCCTGCATGTTGTGAATGAGAGATGCTACTCTGTCCTCCCTTCCTCTTCCCTGCAGTGAGCTGACCATCTGCTTACCTTAATGGACTAGAGATTAGCCCGGGGGTTAAGTTATCAACATAATTAACCTAGATTTCTCCTCTACAGCAGAGGCATTTTTTACTTGTCTACTGCTCAGGTGATGTTGTGAAATTCAGACGGCTCTCGAGGAACAACAGAAACTGGAGCAAGTGGAGGGGAAGACTTTCAAAGTTTGAAATTACTCTGAAGCCCCCAAGGTACAGAGATGAGATGATGAAGCTTGTGTAGGGTCACGTATGTACTCAGCTATGAGAACAGTATTGAAGAGAAGTCTAATATATTATTAATACTGCCTGTTCCTTACATGGAGGGCTTTTCAGGTCTGCATCTCAAACCAGGCAAGACTCTTTACCTCTGTTTATGGAAATTTGTTCCTGGAATGTGTGCAGAAAGCTAACAAATTGAAAATATTACATCCCTGTGTTTCTGTCCAGATGACTTTTGTCATCTACCTGTAGGACACTTCCCAGCCTATGCTCTGTACCAGGGGTTCAGTGACAGGCTGTAGTTCAGTACTGTAGTCATGTATCACCAGAAACTCTTTTCCTTCTGGCTTAGTATGCTAGAGCTAATGTGACTCTACAGCCATGTGTGGGTGGCTTTTATGCTACATTTTCCTTGACGGTAAAAGATTGCAGTTGCCACTTCAGAGCATCCCTAGCTGCCTTTCCTGCCCTAGATTCAGGCTGTGCTTGTGGATAGCACTATTGGACTTGTGCACAGGCAGTCTTCCTTTGCCGGGCCAGCGATGGCAAGGCAGTGCCCCGAGTTTCATAGGGCACCAAGCTCCTCCATACACCCCCTGGGGCTCTTCTGCCTGTGGCCACGGCGCTGGGGCCATGCGCCTTTGCACTTGCATTCAGCTTGCCGTGGGTGGAGATCCCCTGCAGAGGCTGTGAGTGTGGGAACACTGTCTGACCCATCCCTGCGGGCACTTCCCGTGCCAGAGGACATGCCACTCAAACGATCATTGTAATTACCGTCCTGGAAGCTTTTAATCCCTTGGTTAAATAAAACCGACAAATGATAGTGGGAGTAGGAAACTGCAGCCGGCTGGAGGACAGCCCCGCCAGGAGCAATGAGATGTGCGAACAAACAAACACCCGCATCCTGCCAGAGACACCTAATCTTCCTAATGATGAAATTAGCATGCAGCTTCGGTCAGATCCCACCCACACCTCGGTGCTCAGCCCCAGACTTCTCATTGGCACAGGGGCAGGCAAGTTAGAAGGAGTTCAAAGAATAACAACGATTAGGGTGCTGGAGGGAAGATGAGGTGTGAGGAAAGATTAAAGCATCTAAGTGTGTTTATCATGGATAATTGGTGATTAAGGGGGGAAACCTAACTGTCTTCCTGTAATTTGAAGGGTGTGAACTTGAGGGGAGCTGATCAGAAGGGTAGCAAGAGATATATAAGTAGGAGTGATGTGATACAGCTCAAGGAAAGAAATGTAGGTAGAATATCAAGGGAACTCCTAATTACATTTTTTTGGTCTGGCTTACGAGTAACAATGGTAAGAACATGATTTTTTGGGGTGCATATATACAGACAGAAAAACGCTGGAGGAGAGACCCTCTAGTAGTAAATTATCCTGTACAGCAGGGGCTGGACTGCCTGAGACCTTACACGTTTTGTCCCCTTCTCCACATCTTTTTTGTTCTTTACAAATATAAATATATATAGGAGGAAACGAATAGCACTAGCACTTGTGATTTGCAGTGGAGACATGTTGCAAATGTTACATTTTCCAGTAACACTTTACCCCACACTGTCACTGTAAAATCTGTCTGCTGTCAAACTGTAGTGGAGTGTCAGTCCTCACGTCTCTTTGATAAGGTCTGGGAAGGATTTGGCGGACATTAGCAGCACCCAACGCCCCCAGACTCTGCTGAGAGCAGCTGTCCTCAGTGAAATGGGGGGAGCCCTGGTGGTGCTGAGTTGTTTGGAGATAGAAAAGCCTCAGACCATGCCTGTGTTGATTTTTGTATGTACTGCTTGGTGTGCACTGGCAAATCAATGTGCCCATCATGCTGTTGGGCTTGTGCTCTGCTTTTCAGTTTAGGCTTAAAATTGGCAGACCTGTCTTTTTGGGTGGCAGAGACCAGTCACAGTGTAGGGAGGCTCTCCCTTATCTTGGACATGAAGGATCTGAGTTTGCTTATGAGGGGTTTGCAAACTCTGTGCTCTTGGAAGCATTCAGAGCACAATGACAGGCACCTAATGTGTTAGTCCTTTGTTGTCCCATGATTGTGCCCATGCAGAAAAGGCAGGATCACTCTCCTGACAGACAGGTGAAACATTTACTTGAGTGCTTCTAGTGATGGCTGTGCTGCAGCTTTCTTACCAGCAAAAATTATACCCCACCCCTCCTCCCAGTAGGCCTGCCTCTACACTGGGACATTAACCCAAACCTAACCCTAACCCTAGGGATTGCTTCCTGTATACAGAATCATAGAATCACAGAATATGCTGAGCTAGAAGGGACCCATAATGATCATTGAGTCGAACTCCTGGCCCTGGACAGGGCACCCCAAGAGTCACACCATGTTCCTGAGAGCACTGTCCAAGTGCTTCTTGAGCTCTGTCAGGCTTGGTGCTGTGCCCACTGCCCTGGGGAGACTGTTCCAGTGCCCAACCACCCTTTGGGTGAAAAATCTTTTCCGTGCTATCCAAACTAAACCTCCCCTGACTCAGCTTTATGCCGTTTCCTCGAGTCCTGTCAGTGGTCACTATAATGAAGAGATTTGTAGCTTTCCCTCTGCTTCCTCTCCTGAGGATCTTGAAAACCACAGTGAGGTCTCCTCCTCTTTTCCAGGATGAACAAACCAAGTGATCTCAGCCACTCCTCATATGGCTTCCCCTTCAGACCCTTCACCATCATTGTGGCCCTCCTTTGGACACTCTCTAACAGTTTAATGTCTTTCTTATATTGTGGCTCCCAAAGCTGCCCCCAGCACTCGAGGTGAGGCCACCCCAGTGCAGAGCAGAGCGGGACAATCCCCTCCCTTGCCTGGCTGACAGTGCTGTGCCTGATGCCCCCCGGGACACCGGTGGCCCTCCTGGTTGCCAGGCTACTGATGGCTCAGGTTCAGCTTTCCATCAGCCAGGACCCCCAGGTCCCTTTCTGCAGAGCTTCTCTCCAGCCTCTTGTTCCCCAGTCTGTGCACAGAACCAGAGTTGCCCCATCCCAGGTGCAGACTCTGGCACTTGTCCTTGTTAAACTTCATATGCTTGATCCCTATGCTTACACATTCACCACCCCCTTCCCTGCCCTGCCTTTGCAGCTGCCTGCATGTTTTCCATAGAGTTTGCAGAGTTTTGTTGGCAGGAGACGTTGCCCAGAATGGGTTCCCATTGCAAGCATCTCACCTCAATAATCTCCAAAACAGTGTGTTTACCAAGTTTGCAGCTACCCGTGCTATCTGTAATGCACACAAATTCCTCACCTTGTACCTGATCTGTTCTCCTGCTGCTGCCTGCCTTTCTCTCCAAACCTGCAGGACATCCCCCTAAGTGCATTCCTGTTTTTCACACCAGCTGCCCAAAGGCTGTGACACCAGTACTAGCATGGCAAACGCTGTGACGTAGTGCCCGTGCTCTACTGTGGCTCTTACCCGGGGTGGCTGCTCCCCATCTTCATCATCCTAACACGGAGTGACTCGGCTCAAATGCCCCTGCAGTAACCTGCCTGGCCATAAACTGGAGACCTTTACAGCTGAACGTTTGCATCCAACATCTTTTTTTAGCTTGCCTGGTATAATTCTCTGCCCTGTGACTGCTTGCAGACACCACTGCAGGTTTTATTTCCAAAGCAGACGGCATTGTAATTAAGAGGTCCCAAAATGAGCTCAGCCTTTCAATAACAAAGCATAATAAAATGTGTTCCTAACAAGACTGACGGGAGAGCAGTCAAGCTGTTTCAGCATCCACATAGACATTTTACCTGACAGAATAATAGCCAGTTTCTTGCAGCTGTTAGGTCCACCTTCTCTGTTAGGGTCTGACAGCTGCTGTCACCTCAGGAACCACCAACAAAGGGGTACATCCCTGTCTTTCCAGGGAGGTAACAGCACCAGCTAAGTGGTAAAAGCTTTTATCCTGGAAAATTTCCAGACACCTCTAGAGAGGAAAATCCTGCTACTGGCAAACACTGACCATAGAATCAGATAATGCAACCGATGGCAACTGCAGGGCTGATCCTTTGCCTCCTCCCCACAGGCAGGCAACTCTGAACAGCTGTGGTCTGTGACAGCGTGCAGAAAATCTGGGTCTGTAGCATTACGTTGACATAGACAACCAAATTTTGAGATCTGGTGTCTTGAGAAATGGAAGGTATCTTTCTCTCAAGCAGACTTGTATCAGCTATTTCACAGCTAATACATACTTGCTACATACTGAAATGTTTGCTGACTCACAGCTAGGCTGGTGTGCTGGGAGGCTCCATCTCTGTGTTATGGCCCACTCTGGTGCTGCCCGGTCCTAATTTGCTTCAGGAGGTGTGACTGAGCTGCTGGTCCTGGCTTCAGCAATGCTTAATGAACCTCTCAATCAACTGGCCTGGACAAAATTTGGCTGGGTCTTGTTACTGGGTCTTGCCTTCCTTGTCTGACAAGGTCTAGCAAAAAGCTGCTTGATTGTCATAATGTCATGGTCATCCTGTGTCTGTGAGAGAAGGCAGGTGATTGCCTAAAGAGCAAAGGATCCTAGAACCCTGAAAAAGCCTGAACTTCTTGCTCAGGCAAAGGTAAAGACCCCTCCTTGAAGGCATTCCAAACCCACAGAATCTTGTGGAACAGTGTGGGTATGGAAAAAGAGTAACCTTTCCCCTCTGTATCCAATCCGTTGTCAACTCAGGGAGCCACTGGCTGCCTTCTTTGGCGAGGCTGGTCAGGGTGGCCACACAGTGCTGAGGACGTGTCTGCCAGCAGGGAGCAACCCTGGACTGACTCTGCACCAGGGAACAAACCTGTGCACAGAGACAGTGCTTCTTTTCACCTGCTCCCTGCCAGGAGATGAGGCAGCTCCTTGCCTGGGTCCTTCTTGCAGGGAGCAGGTTGGTGGTTGGTGCTGTGCTGCAGGGAGCTGGCAGTGCTGGCAGGGATGTGGGGCCAGGCTAGACAGCTGTGTTGTGGGACAGTGCACTTGTGCAAGTGGCTGTCAGTCTCCTGGCATCTCCAGCGTGCTTGACAGCTGGGAACACAATGCAGGCATGCTTATGTGAAAGGAAGTGACAGCAAGGAAATGGAAACGTCTGGAAGCATACCAGGGAGTGAAGCCTCGTCATACTATACCCCCAGGCCAGATCAGAATTACTTTAATGCAATGATTCATTATTTTTTTCCTCTGCTTTTCTCTCAGTGAGGAGATGCTACAGATCTTGACTGGTACTGCTGAGTATGTAAAATATCATGTTGCACATTTCAAGGAGATGCTGGCCAAATAAAATATGAGTCCTGCACAGGAGAACTAGTTTGCATGTAAGTATTCAGGATAGCAGAGCCTTGGCTTTGTGGAATCAAAGTAAATTAGAGTTCACTTTGTTTTGCAAAAGGAGCTCAAATACTTTGGGGCTTCTGCTGGTCAACCACAAAGTACAGGAAGAAGTTTTCCCTAGCACCTCCTCCCATGTAAGTTTATATTTGATATTGGAGGGGTCTGTGTCTTGCAATTTCACCAGGATCAGACTGACTTTGGTGTAACAAGAAAGGATGAAGCCCTCCTTTATTAGAGCCTGGATACCACAGGGATGAGATAGACCATGTGGTGACAGTGCACATCCCTGACTGGTGGTCATGTCATGATTGGGGACCAGCATTTGCCCAGAGTGGAGCTGTCATGGCCAAACAGCTTATTTCTCCTCTGCATCATGATCTAAATAAATCTCATAGAGCAGAAGGTGGTTATGATCATTTATCATTTGATGAGCTTCAGCTTTGTGTCTGGCAGATACTAATGGAGAAAATGTCATCCAAACCCAGGCAGCCTTCAGCTGGAGTTAAACTACAGCACTGCTGAAGAGCTACAGATTTGAGAGAGAAAATAATAACAGGTGGGCAGATTATTAAAACACAATGCAGACAATACCTGAGGGTAAATATAATCAGCTTTGAGACGACAGTGAAATCTGAGGAGTGTTTTGACAGCGAAGAAGGCTGGTATACATGTGCCTTCACAGTGAGGACCCCTGGTTACACAGCTGGAGAGCTGATATCTTTATTTTAGCAACTTGTTTTCCATCACAGAGGAGGGCTACTTGTCCCTGATAACTCACAGGCAGCCTGGATGCATCTTATTTTCCTGTAGGCTTCCTGCAGCATCCTAGAAAGCAGAAAAGTCTTGCTGCAAACGTGTGTGCTTTGAGAGGCATTGCAGAGGCTGGCTGAAACCAGCACTGGGTTGCACGGCTTACCCTGGGTTCCTGTGAACCACCATGTGGCTGTGAGCACAAGCAACACCAGTCCTGCCCACCCCTAATTCCAGAAGAGCAGTCTTACAGCTTCTCTGAATACAGGTGACTTCTCTTTCTGCTCAGGTGTGCTTTCTTCTCCGCCTCGTGCATGGGCTCACCTCACCCTGGCAGCCTCTTGCCCCATGTATCATGCAAGATTTTCACTGTCTGTCCTGCACGCACTTCAGCTGTTTGTTCTGCCATACCTTTACCTCACTGGCTGTCTGGGGAAGACACCTTGACGCCAATAAAACTGATAAATTGCCAGAGAGGGTGAGATACAGTTTTAGTAACTGGCATAACAGTGAATTTGCTGACCTGGCACAGGGAGGGGAGAGGGAAAGGCTTGTGAATTAATTATAGCACTGAAGCAGTGCTGAGGAGAGCCTGGCTTTCTGCTGGAAGTGGTTCAGTCACTTGGCTGGAGGTAGGAGTCCAACTGCTGTACACTTGAGGAGGTAGCAGATGCACAAGGTTGACAGTCAGGGCTGCTCAAGGAGTGGGCCTGGGTCCTGTAAGCTGTGTTGAGACCATGCTGCTACACTCTGCCTCCCATCCATGACTTGCCACTTCTTCCTCTGTACTGGCATTTTAAATCACACCCCAGAACACACTCTTTAGATAGCTGCACGATTGCTGGGGCTGATGTGAAGGCAGCATGACAAGGTGGGAGCAAAGTCAGGACATCAGCAAAGCAGGATTCAGTCAACTTTGAGTCCTGTTCCATACCAAATCCTGGTTCTAGTTCTGCCACTGACCTGGGTGAAGACAGGTCACCCCTCTGTGCTCTGACAGAGGGGGACAAACTGCTGCTGTGGTCAGTATTGCTCACTGTATCCTCAGATGCTTTCCAGTAGTCTGGAAAAATCTGATACTTCCCGTGTTTCGCAAAGCTAAAGCTGTCTCTGGGGTGCCCCAGCCATGCTGTAGTCCTCTGTCCCACTTGCACGGCTGGAGGAAGATGAAGATCAAGCTCTCACCTCTCAGCACTGGTGCTTTCTCTCCCACACTTCATCCCAGGCACCAGCTTGGGGAAAACTAGTAGGTAAGTGTCTGTGGTGGAGCATTGCATGAAGTAGCTCCAGTGCTTCCCAGTTTTCTGAGAAATTCTGGAGAAAGATTTAGAGGGTGAGCAAGCTTGCTACCCATAGGAGGCTTGGAGGCTCAGGGGCTCAGCAGTGGGTGTTAGTTGGAAGAGAAAGGCAACGTGTTGAACAAAATCTCCAGAGATTTCAAATTTTATGAGTCTAGAAGGGAGAGTGTCTCTTTCGAAAGGTATATTATCTCTAAAAGTAGAAAATAATTATTACTGTACTGGTGTGATAGTTACCTATCATATTTACAAATCTTTGTTGCCAAAGGAAAAATATTTCAATACATTTTGAATACAAGTTTTCTCCTTAGGGGCCACCTTATCTCTGATGTATGACTGATTACCTGGCCAGACAAAGGTTATTGCAAGAAATAGACTTGACCTTTTAAGCCTACAACTGAGATTTGCAGCAGGAGTGAGTACCACACTTTCTAAATGAATGTGTTAGTAGGCAATGAAAGCAGAGGAATGCAACTAATTAAAGATGTATGTCA
Organism: Dicrurus megarhynchus; assembly: GCA_013399195.1. Taxonomy (NCBI): domain Eukaryota; kingdom Metazoa; phylum Chordata; class Aves; order Passeriformes; family Dicruridae; genus Dicrurus; species Dicrurus megarhynchus. Next base: position 728,513 of record VXAD01007024.1, read on the forward strand.
AAGAAAATAGATAGAATAATAAAAGGTAAACAAATGTTAGAGAAGACATTGTCAAAACAGAAGTTAAAGCCAGCACAGAGAGGGAAGAGTCCTATGCGGAACAAAAGCAGCCATTTTGAGGACTGTGCTTAGCATTAAATTGCAAAGAAATATAAAAATAAAATGCAATTATGACTATACAGCTGGAGGACAAAGCTATTACGATGATGGTGCAGAGCCATTGGTAACTATAATGATAAGAAAATGCAAAAAAACTTTCAGCCATCTGGTCAAGCCTGGTATTTACACAGTTCTCATTGTTAATGGTGCTCACATCAAGTATGTGTTGTGAGGCTGCATCCTTAGCAATATTTTATGACTGGATCTATAGTAATAGGACATATGATCAGACATGCAACCAAATGCACACCAATCTCTAAATTTCTCATCAGCTTTTTAAGAGAGCATTCCTGGCTGGTAGACAGTTCAGAAATATTTTTGGCTTACAGGCATTTGTGAACGTCTCCTTGGCTTCCACAACACCTGAAAAAAGTCTTCCTTGAGCTTGGCTTGCTGCTTTTGCTGTGCCTCTCCTGTAAAATGAATGTAAGCTACTGAGCAAGTATTGGCTTACTATTCCTACATCCAGCCAGACCTGTGGAGGGGCAGTGGGGGGATTAATGTAAGGAGCATGTAATCACCTGAGCTGGAATTTAGTCTTGACCCTGACTTACCACTTTTAATATTATTAAAAAATAGGACCACAGGATCTCCAATGGCTAGAAGTGATCTGGTCCTCAGCTTTATCTCTGGCCTGAAAGTCAAGGTCTCAAACAGCATGGTTCTTCTGTGGGAAGCCTGGGCTTGACAGAGAGAACAACCTGCTGACAACTCATCTTGGGCAGCATTTTATTTTTTCCCTTGAAGGTCTCCTTGCTTTGCTTTAGGCTTTTGCCTGTTCAGGCTCGATGAGTGTGGGAGCAGTGGGAGCCTGGCTCTGTCAAGGCTGTTAAGGAAGGGTGGTTACAGGTTTCTTGTGTTTACAGGGATGACTGTTTGTGACATGTCTTTTGGTGCATCTCTGTTTGGGGAGGACTGAAGGGAGATTTGATGTTAGAGAAGAGGGGATTGTGTGTGGGTTGGAGCAAAGCAGCTCTGTGAACTTGAAGGTGGTGTCACCATTGTTGCTGTTGTTAAGAGCTCTGGGGCAGAGCAGGGGATTATTTCAGTCACAGCATCTTTGTGTATCTCTGTGAGATGCCCATTCAGAGAGACATGATTCCCTAGCGTGGTCTGACCTCTGTGGGCCCTGCTGAAGAATGCTGAGGGAGTGCAGTGGAGGGGTGCTCTAGGCTGTGGGCACTTTTGTTTCAAAGTGATGAAGCAGTGGTAGCTGGTACAAAGGGCTACCTGGCATCAGGCTCCCCATGAAAAATGCTCACTGGCCACCACCAGCTCAGGTATTCCCAGGGCTGTTGTGGAAGGAGGGTGACTGAAGTCACGTGTTCAGTCCATGGGGACCTGCCCTCAGCGTCAGCAAGTGCCCCAGGCCCTCTGGTAAGGCAGGGGCACAGCTGCTCTGAACGGGTCACTGTCTTCTACCGCTGCCACTGCTGTGCTGGCTGTGCACTGGGGACAGGGAGGAAGAGGAGCTAACAGTTTTTGTTGACAAAGCTGTCTTGATACCTGTGTAGATCTATAGGCAGAGTTGCCTGAGGAAAGATGAAAAATTAATGGGGACATTTTCACCCTGGCTGGCTCACATGCCATTTTAATCCTGCTGCCAACATGACGGGCATTTCCGCCTGAGAAGACGTGCTGATTGAAATCCAAATCGTTTGACAAGGAGGAAAAACAACTACTGATGGGGCCTGGGGCAATAAATCAGTTTGTAAACACTCTGCTTTGTGGAAGGTCTATACACAGATGTTGTTTGTATGATGGCTTGGGCCGAGGTCTAAACACCTCTGAAGTGTGCACTGTCTTCAACAGAAGGCAGTCTCTGCTGCAAATGGGGAGAGATGGCCTGGTAATGGGGAGCAGGCATAGTATGGTGGAGGAATCTGTTTTATTCCAGACTTGGTCTATGTGCAAAGTAGCACCCATGTAATGGAAGGTATGATCTGTTAAAGTGTGCAAAACTTTTGTCTGTTCCTTTGGTTGAAGGAACCTCAGTGTTTAGCTGGTAGTAGCAGGCACAGTGGCAGCTAATGCCAGGGGAAGTCTCAAAAGCAAGAGCTGCTGGATTTCAGACAGAAATGCTGAACAATGTGCTGAGCTCAAAACCTGGGATGAAATAGAGAATTAATTGCTTCTGGGGAGCAAGGGCAGTGGGATGTATAGGTACAAGAAAGTTGGAGCAAGAATTAGTAACTGAATCAAGGTTTGCCCAGGCCTATGTAGTTCAGGTTCCAACCATCTCCCATGGATCTCTACCTGGGAGCCATGGGGTGAGCAACCAGCGAGTGCACCCCTGGGGTCAGGATGAGAAGGGACACGCTGCTCTCCATGTAGTCCTTCAGCAGCCGCTGTGTTATCACAATTCATTCTTTGTAAGCCAGGCAAAAGGACTTGTCCTCTTTCCAGAGAGATCAAGCCTGAAATGTAAAAATAGTCCGATTTGGACTGGAGCTTAAACCTAAAGTGATTACATGACTTCTATTAAAGCAAAAAGCAAACAAGCAAACCCTATTTTTCCTCTGGTGATTACATAACTCACAAATCAGATGAATGGACAGTCTTCAAAGCCATGGCCAGAGGAAACTACCTGTACAACTTGAGCCCAGTGACTGGGACTGGTTCTCTAATGGAGGCTGACCCTTGGAAACACTGCTCTTGCCCTGCACATACCTTGCAGCCTGCTGCTCCTTCTCTTCAAGGGGATGTGTGCCTTTTCCCAGCTATATTTGGTGGTGTCATAACCTCTCCTTCAGTGTGGCATTCCTTACTGCACTGCTGTCTCTCTGCTACAGGGTATAGAGCTGCTCTGTCAGGCACTTGGGACTTGGAGGACTGCAAGCCAACTGGTTTTGCCATTTTCTGTCAGCAGCACAGGCAGCAGGGAAGCTGTGTGTTGTACTGGGAGAGGTACAAACAGCAAAAGAGGTCACATTTACAGACCCTGTCTACACAGTGCATGCTGTACATGCGGTACAATGTACATGCTCCTAAAGAGCCTCACAGACATGTGATCTGAATGGCAGACCAGGATTTCTCTGCAAAAAACTCCAGTGAAAACTTGTGTAAATCAGTACGTGCTGGGATCCTGCTGTGGAGATTTTCCATAGTACAAGGAAGTTTACTTAAGTGAGGCTTACATACCCCAAATGATGGTGTTCTTGAATCATCAGCAGCTGAGAGATAGTTGTGTGTTGTGGCTTGTGCTCTGTGTGATTTCTCAGGTGCCTTTGTCTTCACTGCAGGTCATCAGTCAGTCTCTCAGCTGGAAGTTGCTGCTGAGTGTGACACACGTTTTTGTAAATGCTGAGGATGAAGGATAAGGTCTTTCATCTTTTTGATACATAGCTTGAGGGCTTTGAATTTTTCCTGGCCTGAAATCCTTCTGGAAACCTGGATTGTGAAAAGCCATCATACAGTGGCAGATTTGAGTGCATATCTCCAAACTCAAGGTCCTCCTGGCCATAGGCTGGGTGTCGAGCAGGTCTCTGGCCCCTTCAACTGGTAAAGTGGTGGCAGAGGAAGTGAATGATTTCCCATCAGCTTGCCTGCTGCTCTGGAAGTGAAGCATTAACGTGAGGAACAGCATTGCAAAATGTGGTGGTTAAGGATGGGTGTGGGGAAGATGGGTTTCTAGGGGATGACGGATATGTTGGGAGTGGGTAGGTAAGGCAGGGAGTTGCCCTGTCAGTAGAGTTACGGGCAGGACCAGGAGGACACCTTGCCCGCACTGCTGAACGTGCAGGGTTATCTGCAGGACTGGAACCAGCACTTGGGCTTTAACCCGGGCCTGTAGTAAGGACTAGGCTCACATGCCAGGTTCAATTTCTGTGTGAGGGCTGGGACAACAGCCATGGAATAGCTAAGGATAACTCTGCAATGAAGGTACTTGTCTGGAGGGGAGGTAAGGGCCTCTGTGCTCACCTAAGCAGCTGGGTTACTGAGTGGGAGGCACTGGGAAATAGAAAGCTGAGCAGTCTAGCATGCTGCATGTTGGTGATGGGATGAGCCCTTTGCTCTGTGCTGCTGTCCTTTTATAGGGTTTCTTTCTTGCACTTCAGCCTCTTGGATTCATATTCTCAGGCTGTATGCTTTGCTCAAAGGTTATCAGTATTCACTCCTAAGAAAGGGGTTGGATTGTCTCCTGTCCAGGGACAGTTCACAGTCAGAACTAGGTAGAAAAAGAGGCTTGTTCTCCTTCATGTGAGAGCATTGGGATCCTGCTCCCAGCAAAATGGCCAGTGCTCCATACTGTGTAGGAAGGCCCCACTGCCAGCCCCACTTGCGTGCATGTCACAGGATAGACACAGGAGAGAAAAGCAAACCTCAGACAGAGAAGGGTGTTTGAGGGTATGGTGGGGGCTCTGAGCTTGCAGCAGGTTTTCTGCCATGAGTTGCGAAAGGCATTTGCAATGTTTGCTGTCAGAGGGGCAAGAAGACCCATTAGTACAAACAAGAGTGACCTAAACCCCAAAACGTAACTGCTGGTGGAGTTAACTCCTTGATCACTACCAATAACATCCAGCAGATACGTGAATGCCCCAAGTCCTAACTGCCTCTAAGGTATTGCTGAAGTGTGAAGAGTCCTGTTGTCTCATGCTCTGCTGCTGCAGCATCCTGACAGCTTCTTTGCTTCAGAGACCTCATGTAAAGACATTGATAGTTGCAATGGGAGCGGGGAGGAATATAGGAAGGAGCCAAATCAAAGCACATTTTATGTAAAAGCATACGTTAACATAGATACCGCATCCCTGAGTGTGTGATTCTCGTTGCATTCAATTTGCTCAAAACTTGCATTTAGGTGTCACGGCTGCTGCCCATGTCAGCCTGCTCTCATGGCCCTCAGCTGCTGCAGAGTACACTGGGTCTGCCTGATCCAGTTTGCCACCTCTGAGCCATAAGACTGGTGATGCTTTGAAGCTGTCTGGGAAGGGAAGCTGCCTGGGGAGGGAAGCTGCCTGTGGAGAGTGTCTGGTGAAATTCAGACATAATCCTGCTTCCTGTAACACTATCCACGGGAAGGACTGTGTTTCTCCAAAAGAAGGCAGTGCCAGCAAACCATGGTGCTCAGTCTAGGCACTAAAATTTCTTATTCTTGAGGTATTTAAAGAATCCTGCATTATTGATCATGATATCCTTAGGTACTGGATCCTCTAGACAACTTGATTGCTTCAGCAGTCTGCATTGATTTCACTTATTGCCACATTAGCAAACGTTGGTTGTTTTTTTCCTGAAGAGCTCTACCTAAATGTGTACCACCTCCTACCAAATGATGCATCTCGTTCTCTGTGCCTGAGATGCATTGCACAAGTGACACCTTGATTGTGCTCTTCTAGGTTATTGGCAGGCTTTCTCCTTCTCCTCTTCCCTCATATTTCTTGACTGCTCTGTTATATATATGAAAGTGCCTTCTGTTATGCTAGACCTGCACCAGGCACTGGGTAGTGGAGCTGATCCATTGCTCTGCTGAGTCTGGTACATCACACACAAATTATACCTAGAGTTACCTCCTTAGAGTTTTACAGCTTTTTTTCTTTTTCTTGTTCATGTTCTCATCGGGTTTTTTTTGCATCTGTGGTCTGTCCCAAGGTAATGCAGAGCAGCTGCATCAAAAGGGCTGCAACCACAGATGAGCTCTTACAGAGAAGATGTAATGTGGGATTCTTGTCTGAACCGTGATGGGGTGTCATGCCATAGTCAGAGCTCCCCATGAAAGGTGGAGAACTGAAGCCCAGATCTGAGGCTGAAGACCCGCAAGGTTCCTGGACTGAGGGCTCCAGACCACCAAACTGGCCCTTCCACCAGCCCTCCCCAGTGTGTTGGATCTGAATGGTCTCATCACCTCTGTAGTGCTGCTGCCTTGCACACTGTTCTGCCATCCTGCCTGTGCTGTGTGCCTTGTTCATCATGGTGCTGTGCCACACTGCAAGAGCTGCACAAGTAGGGTAGCCCTCTGACCTGTTCTGTGTGCTTTGCTCTAGAAATGCCTCATCTGCTCAGGCAGAAGGAAGGTTTATCTTTTTTTCCTAGTACATCATTGGTCTCATAAAAGACTTAAGTGGCTCTGTTCAGTGGTGCAGAAAAATGGGCTCTGTGTTTTCTGTCTAGTGGCTCTTGCTTTTTTAGTTTTCTCTGAGTCTCATTCTTTCCCTGTGTCCCCCCAGTCTCCCAATTTGTCCCCCTCCAAGCCATCCACCATCAGGGATTCTTATACTTGCTTCTGCCTTTCTCCCATCACTTCCCTCCATGCTTCTCCCTGGGCTTACACAGACACACTGTCCTCTTTGTCCTGTGCCTTCACCCAGTGTCTGGGGCAGGGTGCTCATGGACAGTGGCTCCTTTTCCAGCCATGCCTGTCCAACGAGCCTGGCCATCTCCCAGGCTTCATCATGTTCATCTGCCAGCCCAGGGCTGCCCTCACCTCCTTTGCCCTCCAGGAGCCTTGAACAACTCTTCCTTCCCAGCAGTGGCTCCTGGGATGCTGTGCACATACTCAGCCACTGAGTCTGTGTGGACCTGGCAGAATTTGTACACTCAGTTTTATTTTACCTGTGATGTGTCACCAGTCTTGCCCTCTGTGAGCTGTGTTCCAGAAGTAGTGCTGGCTTTGCTGGCCCGGAGCCCCTGTGGCAGGTCCAGGCTGCCCACCCCACAAACACACCGTAGGCACTGCGTGTGAGCAGTGCCTGCCAGTGCAGCTAAAGGGCTCCTGGCACGCTTGGCCTGGCTTGTGTGTAGCAGTTGAGTCTGCATTTGCTGTGTTTTTTGAAATCTTTCAGGAAGGACAGGATGAAATCTGTTGGGTTTGGCAGCGAGACTTCTCAACCCTTCCTTCTGCTCAGAACAAGGGTGATGTCCATGTATTTTTATCTCCACTTTGATGTCAAATTCCATGTCTTTATTTGGCTCTCTGTCTCCGCCGCTCTGCCAGGATGCCTCTGGCTGTACCTGGTTATATCCAGTCCTTTGGTATCCATGCGGAGATTCTTGTGAGGGTGGTGGCCACCCCCTCCTTCTCCACCTGTTACGAAGATTTGGAGATAGGGTGGGGGTAAGAACTTGGCTAACAGTTGCATCTGGTGCACAGAGTTAATCCCTGGAGCCTTGAGCATCTCCTGTTCTGCTGGCCCGCCTGGTTTCCTGCTCCCAGCCCCTGCCCTGTTGGGGTAAGGTTACTGAAGATGGAGGGGGGTGGGAGCCATGGGGGGAGCGTGTCTATTCTGAGGAGCCGGGTTTGGTTACCACTCCAAACACGTGGCATGCCACAGACGCTTGGGTATCACTGGCAGGGAGACGTGTGGTACTGGGGCGGGGGGGCAGAAGCTGCACCATGGGAGCAGGAGAGCATGGCCAAGGACCTGCCAGGCTGCATGACCCATTTTTCTGTACCCAGATGATTGCAGAGATAAAATGCGTTGAAGACCAGGAAGCAGTGGCACTGAAAGAGCATACAGCAGTTCATCTATTAACCTTAAATTATTCCTCCTCCTGAACTCCCCGCTACCGTGCTTCCTTGGCAGCGAGGAAGAGGACACAGATCTGTTCTTTGCATGGATAGCCATGGTGAAGTGACTCATCTGAGGATGTGGGGGGTTTGTGGCACGGGGATGACCGAAGCCTGGGTCACAGGTGGCCTGGTAGATTTGTAACTTATCTGCTAGATGGTAATGCGTGTTGCAGAGATTGCTTCCAGATACAGTATTTTGGATATCTACAGATAATGGTAAGGCATCATTCACAAGCAAAGTGCAGTTCAACACACTTTATAAGTCCCTCAGGTACAGAAACTCAGTTTGGAAAAAGAGACAGGAGACTTCATGACCTTAGGAACAAGAAACAAGGCAGGGATATGATGAGTTAATGTACTCAGCCTGGGCTTGCTCTGATTTCTCTGTGCTTGCTGGTGACATATGGGTGAATGAGGACAGTGCTGCACCTAGATGTGTGTCTAATGTCACTGTGTAGTGTGTGGGCATGCCTAGAAAAAGCTTTCTTACACCAATTTGTATCTGTACCTACCTGGTACCCGGTACTTACCCCTCTTTTATAGACCTTTAAAGAAAATGGTATTTTCACCTGCTGACACAAAAAAAAAGCTCATTTGGGAACCCTGTCTGCCTTCAGGTTCTTGTGCTACATCCCACACTCCTGCAATGCTATCTTCCTCTGCTGACATCCCCAGGATCAAGCAGCACAGGACTCACAGAGAGTGCACACATCTTCAGGCACCTCATGCCCTGCCAAAGCGTTCCACACGACCACCCCCTCCTCTGCCCAAACTGGTAACACTGAGCTTCTTCCTACATCTCTTTTGACCCTTAGAAATATCCTTTACTTTCTCCTCTCCTTCCTCTTTACTTGACCAGGTGCTGGGCTGTCAAGTGCTTGGCTTTGGGATCTGTGTGTGGTGATTGACTGCCTGGCAGGAGAAACCAGGCAGCTGTCTGTTGAGTTGTTACAACAGTTTGTCACAACACAAATTTACCCATCTCCTCAATGTCAAAAATCTTACAGGAACATAAACCTTGGAGATGTCTACTGCTTTGTTAAATTTTCTGACCAGCAGGTTTGAAAACTGTGTGGGTGACAAAATACTGATGTACACCCACACAGACTCTTGGTGTGATCTCCAGAAATGACGTAAGTGTTGTATATATAGACAGTAATCATAGCTCTTTGTCTTAAAAGCAAGACCACATCTCTAATTTGACTACCAATCAAGTTTTGTCATTTTTCCTTCTAAATTACCTATGCAAACTCTCTTGGTCTTTTCTGACCTTCTCTGTGGCAGTTATGCTTGGACCAGTGTCCAGGTCTCACTGCTGCTGTGGTCCTCTGGCTTGTTGACCTCAGGCATCACATCTTTACCTAGCTAGGGTCTCAAGGGGCCAGCCCCCTACCCATTTCCCAGGCACATACCCTGTGTGTGGATGCTCTGAAGCCCACGGCAAGATACCTGTGCCTGTTTGTTCCCTGCTTGGCACTGCACGTGTAATTCCCATTTGAGAGGGATGTAGGAGAGCTGTATGGGAAAGCATAGCACTGTTTCATGAATAAAAGGGTATTTACAAAACAACAGGGTTTGTTATGGCTACATGCAGACTTTACACCAGCCAGCAATGCCAGCATTCCTCAGAACCGCAAGCAGAAAGTCTGTTCACAGGCACAGTCAGCCGATTAATTTATTCACTAACAATAATTTTTATGGACAAGCAGTCTCGAAAATAGAATTTAGGAAATAAAACCAATAGTCCTTTTTTAAGAACTCCAGAGCTATTAGGGAAGGGAAGTAAAGTTGTTTCATACTTTTCATTATGTGATGCTTGATAAAGCACAGAGGAATCATACTCTCTCAGTCTGAGCATTTTTTTATATATTGCCACAGTAACCAGAACTAGTGCTGCTGCCTTGCAGCTAGTACTTATTGTGCTGTTTCAACAGATAGGTTCAGCTCTTACTGCTTCTTTTCCTGCAGCCTATCAAAGTTTCATATTTTTTCCTCCAGATTTTTACCTATAACGTTACGTGGTACTCCCGCTATGGTTCTTTTCCCCTACAGGATGCTACTGTGGTGTCCCCTGTTCTCTCAAACTTCTGTCCTTGGTTTTAAAGCTTTCCTACTTTAGCCCCTCATTCATGCTTTTACCTTTTTGTGTTCTTTTCCCCAAATACCCCACCAGTTCTCCATCCAAACATATTTTATTACAGCCTCAGTCACTAGTTCTGCCTGTAGGTATCTCCTTTTAACGTTTTTTTCTGTTTGCAGTGGGTTTTCTTTTCAGTCTTGATAGAGCTGCTTCCTTGCCCTTGTTTTTTTTCCAGGTCTGTGCTCCAGTGTCTTACACTAACTTCTTGTACCCTGTTTTTGATTAAGACCTCTTGGAATCATATTTTACTCTTAAGGTTGCCAAAGGCAATGGTTCCATGGGGTTTCTAAGTGCTGCTGTAGTACAAATACATATTTAAAATTCATCATCTTGCTAGGACACATTCCTGGTGTCCTAACCTAGCAATTTCCTTGCTCTTAGTGCGTGGGCTTTTCAAATGATGTGATAGAGAAGTATATTGTAGTCACTTAGCAACCAGAACCAGCTTTTTGAAAGCAAAAATATTGGGTTTGTTTGTAAGTTTGGTTTCTGGAACCTTAACAATTGCGTGCTCAGGAAATCAATGAAGTGTTTGCAGGGTTGCAGAATGAAGATGCTGTGTTGGTTTATGGGCTTGCTTGCACGCTCGTGTGTGTGCATGCTAACTTGCTTGCTCTCTTTGGTTATAGATGGGACAGTATTTTCTTGTCCTCTTCTTCTGTACCTGATTTTTGGGAGTGTTGTTGAACTCCACTTACGGTCAATCAGTGGGAACTTTTGTGCCCAAAAGTCTGGAAAAATCTGTTCCTCTGCTGCAGACGCAGGCTGCCTCCAATGCATCCCCAGCTGTGAAAAGTTCCAACTGCCCTTTATTCAACAGCCAGCGCTTCCAGCTTTGTCCCTGGCAAACTCTGCAATGCAGCTCCGAGTGATCAATGCAAAAGATTTTGGCATAAGAAAACTAAAAGTGTGGGTACAGCACAAACCAAATTGAATTGCAAAATAAAAGAGCACAGGCAATTCTCCTGATTGTATTATCCAGCTTCACATTAATTTAATTAAACCTAGGCATTTTCTAATTAAAACGCAGCCCCTGCAGGATTTCCCGCTTGCCGCCGGCGAGGCGGGATGCGGCTGGCAGGGCTCGGGGGAGCCTGTCCCTGGGGATGGGGGTGGCCTCCTCCTCTTCCTCCTCCTCCGGCGACGATGCTGCGGGACAGCCGGGAGACACCGTGCCCGAGGGGGTGCCCGTGGCCCGGCCCCAGGGTGGGACACAGGCACGCATCCCGCTTCCAAGGCAGCGCACTGCCCTCTAATGCTGCTCCCCGGTAGTGGAGGAGGGAAGCCCTCCGGGGGGTGTAGCTGAAGGGAGCCCCGCCTGCGCCCTGCCGGGGCTTCGGGAGGAGAGGGGATTTTTCGGTCCCGCGAGGAAGGGGGAGACGCAGGGCATGGTTTGGAGGGACGCCCCGAGGCCAGCGGAGATGTCAGACTCTCGATCCCTAGGCGAGCCCCGTGCTGCAGCCTTACAGAGGAGCTGCTGCGGTGCCTTCTCTACTTACTTGACTTGGCCTTTCCTTTCTGGAGGTAAACTTCTCCCGAAATTTGTTGTAAAAGAGCCTCAGGTCAGAAATGTTGCCCCAGGGCTTTATTTATAGCTGTGACCTGTCTCAAGTGAGGCCATGGCCTGAGCTGCTGCAGAGGCAAGGCTGCCCTTTGTCAGCGCTGCCCTTTTTGCTTTCACTGTGCTTCAGAGAGGCATGTCCAAGCTGCGCACTGCAGTTATGTCAGAGATGACCAGAACTACCATGTCTTGCAGATCTTGCGGGGGGGATTTCCATCCCTTGAGCCTGTGTCTTAACAGAGGAGCAGGATTTGCTCCTTCTGCTTCCTAGAAGTGAGTGCCTGGAGGTGGGTTAGCCTTTGTTTTCTTCACCAGGGTGCCATTGGGTGGGGGGTCTGGTGGTCCTGATAGTAGGGTCACCTTTGTGGATCATAGTTCGCCGTAGGGAAATCAAGGCTCCAGGAAGTGCTGGTGTTTTAGATGCTGGCCTGTGGGATCCAGGCTGCAGCACAGTAGAGGCTCCATGCAGCCACGGTGCTGGAAAGGAAGGGCTGGAGAAGGCTGCAGAGGTGGGTGCTATGGGGTGACCTCCCTGTGGCACAGGAAGGAGAGTGGTGTGGGGCAGAAAGCTCCTGCCAATAATGGAGTTCACTGTTTTCCTGACCTGAGGGCAATTGGGCACGAAGCTTGGCTGGGAATGGCTCATCATAAGACTGTCATCAGTTGGTTTAAGTCGATACCAATTACAAGGTTATTAATTAAAAAAATGGGACTGCTGTGAATAATGATTGTAACCCTTTATTTTCCAGACAGTCACATTGCATATTTCTGGTATGAATTAGAGCTCTCTACGTGCATTGACTGATAAAGGCTCTGCTCCATTAAACATGTGTTTTAAATGTCATAATAACATCTTTTTAAGTGTTAGGATTGATATTTTTTTCTTCAGGATTGTGGTTTTCCAGCCTTGCGGAATCTTCTTTGATTCAAGACTCCCTATTCATGCATCTTCTGCTGTCTGAGAAAACATAAAAGTTTCCTCAAACACATCCCAACATGAAAGGGTGAATGCTCAATCAGGCATAGAAACCCGCCTGATGTCATCTCGTGTTCCCAAGAAAGTTTTCCAGCATTCCACTAAGTGTTCTCATGCTTTGATCTGTGGGAAAGAGGCACTAGAGTAGTCACCATCTTTTGCTGGCACTGAGATAAGAGCTTGCTGCTCATATTATTGCACATGAGTCATGTTCTGGGGTCAGCCTCCTGACTGTGTGGCTGCCATGTCCTGGAGGATGGAGCTTGGGGCTGGCTGCTCCACATGAGAACTGGAGTGTTTGATCAAGCAAACCTGCACCTCTGAGAGTTTCCAGGGTGGCCTGGTGGACCCTTTTTTGTGTTCACAGAGGGGCACAGCCTCCGTGGGAAGAGAGGAGTAGAGGGAGGCAGTGAGAGAGCTACCTGTACACTGTCTCACCTTGTGAAGCATGGATTTAATCTGGTGCTTCATTATTTCTGTTCTGCACCTGAGGCTCGAGAGCAAAGAGCTGCCTGGCTTTGGTTTGTGGTTCATCAGCCAAACTTGGACAGCTCCAAAATGAGCATACCCCTGACTCCAAAGCTCCCCTCTCCCTACACCTCTAAGGCAAAATCTAAGCCTTACAGTGCCGTTCAGCTGTGCCTGGAAAATGCTGTCCCCACCCTTGCTGACACACAATTTGATGGATTTGGGGGCATGAATCCTTCTCAGGGATGCACGTAGCCCTGGCTCCATCACCGCTGGGCAGGACAGATGTGAATCCACGTGCATCAGTGACGCAAGCAAACTGGATTTGGCCAGCTGCCGGGGCTTTGAATGTTCATTTTGGGGGAGGGAGGGAGAGAGGGAGGACAGAAGAGGGGAAAACCTGCCCTCTGCCTGCTTCTGGTACTGAGGTGCCTGGGGAGGGAGCGGGGGCTGTGAGCAGAGGACGAGCCAGGGCAGGACTGCTGCTTTGCCAGGAGATCCTTCCCTTGTTTAATGGCAGAGACATAACATCATAGGGCCAATGCACAGGAGCTGGCTGGAGCTGTTTGTCCTTTTTCTGCATCTGATGGATTTGTGTGCATCTGTGTGTGCTGCTTTGTTTTTCCACCCTGTGTTTTTTAGTAATAATCCCCTCCAAGGTTACAGAGATATCATTTGTCAGGCAAGCCGACAGAGCTCTTTCTTACTATGGGATTACATAAGAGAACACAGGCTTTATTACCATTTTAGGACGTATTAGCATTGTGGATTATTTCCATAGAGACTGAGTACAGTGGCAGCTTTCACTCAGGGTTCCCTTGTCCTTCCTCCCCCCCAGCATCTTCCTTTATGAAAATGATATCCATTAGTGAACAAACAAGCAGGAAGCATCCTATGAAGCCTGGTCCATGATCAATGTTGTATGTGGAGGGCTGTCACAAGCGCCAAGAGTGCATTGCGAGACTGCACTCAGAAGGAGGGATTTCAAGGAGATGATGCAGAGCAGCAAGAAAGCAGGCATGCCTTCTTCATCCCTGCTTGTCCATGTGCCTTCTTGTGAGGCTAGCGAGGGCTGCTGCCCCTGCTTTGGTTGTTCTTTGCCTGTGGGATCATGGCACGTTAAGCCAGTGCTTCCTGTCTCAATTGAACAGTCTGTGAAATGGGGAGGTTAATTACGCTGGGGTGTCCTGTTGGCCATGGTAATACATGACACTATGATTTGTTCACAGCATCTTTTCCGTGACAAAGGCTGGTCCTGGAACAGCTGCCTCACATTGGCTGTGCATCTTTTGAGCTGCCAGTAGAGTAGGAAAAGTGTGGAGCATTGCTGTAAATAAATGAAACTGCACATTCCTCCTTTGGAAAATCATCTTGCAATGCTTTTAAGCCCTGCGTTTCTGATGTGTTCTGTAACCGTGCTGTGGTGGGATCTCCTCCACTGATGGACTAGCAGGGGATATTTTAGGTCTTTCCTCTTTTCCTCAAAACTTGCAGAGAACAGAGGTGGTCTTCTTGAGCAAGTCTAAGGGATCACTGAACTGTAAAATTTGGAAACTGATTTCCTCCTCTTAGATGTGCCTCTGCTACAGCACAAAGTGTTGGCATTTCTCATGGCCTGGCAGACATGGTAATGGGAAATTTTTGACCTTCATATGTGCTGAAGGTGTCTGTTACGTGAAGGGGTTCGTCACGAACCTTAAACTGCATTGTGCAAGACTGATAGACACAACTGCCAAGGCAGGTGCCAGCTCACTTGTCAGTGACCAGTCTACATGTCTGGAAAGGAGTCTTTTGTTTCATTTCTTCCTGGTCTTTTCAGGGATCATAAGTAATCTAATTAGTGTTTCTGCTGCTGATGCTGCTCATATATTACCAGTAACATGAAAGTTGGGCTAGACCTGAGCAACTCCCAGCTTAGGGAACACCTGGAATGTTTGCACTGCAATCATACATCATAACCAGTCCCCCAGGACCAGTCTTATAAGACAGCAATCAGAGAGCTAACTTGTGTCCAAGAAAGAGCCTGCTGCTCTGTTTCTTGAATGCTTCTGTTCAGACCCATACCCCGGTGTGTGCATGTGCATGTCTCTTCCCTGCCAGTGAAACCAGTGGGGTCTGGGTAGCAAATGCACTCCAGTGGCAGAACAGGTCTCTGCAGAAGAGGTGCTTTCTACAGGAGAAGCAAGAACTAAATAAAAAGTCACAGAGGATCAGTCATTCTTGAGTTAGTTGTTGAAGAAAGGTAGGGAATTTGAGGTTGTTGCGGATGTGCGGGAAGGTATTGTTCAGTTCTGTGATGGCTACAGTAGAAACTCACATGAGTTCCTGGACAGTCACATACTAGATAGTTGTAGGAAACCAGGCTTCAGATACTCTGCTCAAGAAGCTTTTGGTTCCTCTTTGGAAGAAAAAGTTTAGCCAGAGCACTGAGAAAGTAGCCGTCCTGTTGTGACCCTGGCAATTGCATCGTTTCTGTGCTTTATCAGCGCCGTGCATCCATACCTGGGATGTTACTCTGACAACCTTGAGCTTTACCTGTAGGCTAATTGCACCTGAGTTTTGGCTTCTTTTCTGCCATTTCAAAAAATTAAGTATATTTCTTGCCTATGAATAAATAGTCTCTTTGCTTCTGTAGAGAAATATGTCCAAGAGAGGAAAAAAAAAAGTGAAGTTCTCATTTTTGTGACCTGCTTAGACTTATCAACTTTGTGTTCTGTCATGTGCCAGTCTCATGATTTCTTCTAAACAAAAGGGCCTAAAGACCCTTTAAAGCCCTCAAGAGATACAAGTTTCTAGCTAAAGACTTGTGGCTAAAGTAACAGGATGCTTTGCTCACACAAAGTAGAATGAGTTTGGATTGTTGAAGATTTTAATTGGACTCCTCATCCCATTATAGGACACCAGTTATCCAACAGAAAGTGCCCTATGATCTTTACTTTCTGTAGAAGAGACCAGGTGTGATGTTTAAAAGACTGAGTCTCTCAGTCCTTACAGAAGTGCATTTACAGAAATGCTCTGTAACCTGAGATGTCTTATCCTAGCCAAAGTGGGCTATTACAGCAGACCCCAGCAAGGCAAACTTGTTTGTGGGAAACAGCCTAAGGAAAAGCTGTTTTGGCTGGAATAAAAATCCCTGTGTGTTCTACTCTGCATTGGTATGGCCTCACCTTGAATACTGTGTGCAGTTTTGGGCACCACAATATAAGAAGGATATTAAGGTGTTAGAAAGCATCCCAAGGAGGGCAATGAGGATGGAGAAGGGCCTTGAGGGGAAGCCGTGTGAGGAGTAGCTGAGGTCACTTGGTCAGTTCAGCCTGGAGAAGGGGAGACTGAGGGGACGCCTCATTGCAGTTACAATTTCCTTGTGAGGGGAAGAGGAGGGGCAGACACCGATCTCTTCTCTGCAGTGACCAGTGACAGAACCCAAGGGAATGGCCTGAACTTGTGCCAGGGGAGGTTTAGGCTGGATAGTAGAAAAAGGTTCTTCCCCCAGGGGGTGTTTGGGCACAGGAACACATTCCCCAGGTAAGTGGTCACAGCACCAAGCCTGGCAGAGTTCAAGAAGTGTTGGTGGCTGGAGACCTTACCCAGAGATCTGGCTTTCCCTCAACAAAAACAAGACAAAGAGAAAGAGCTTTCTTAGGTGAATTTTGCTACAGTTCAGAAAAGAATTGTTCTAGGATGTTCTTACCAGCTTATGGAAATCACTGGGGAATCCCTTAAGTATCAGATCCTAGACATGCTGCTCTGCAGGGTTTAGGGCATGCATTTTCTTCGTGACAGCAACACCGGAATCCACACAATGCAACACCTTGGTGTGATTCTTGAAGAATTTTGGTATTTGTGCTTGGGCTGCAAGAGTTCATGTCTTGGACTGATGACTGACCTGCAAACCTGCAGGCCTGTGTGAGCAGTGGGGCTGGCTGCATTGCTCATGCAAGCAACATGCACTCTTACAGGAGCCTCAGGGAAGGGCACACATCTGAACTGGGCTGTTTGTGGAAACGATTAGTATCAGTTTATCACAGTTACTGTGAAAACAGAGTAACAGATAAATAAAATGGAGAAGGACCTTCTTTCTACCACATCAGTTCCAGGAATTCCTTCACCTCATACTTGCTCATTCATGTGGCACAAATCAATTTTCCTTGACGGTTAGCTGGATTGCATCTGCAGAACTACAGGGAGATGAGCAGGCATCATTTCTGTCTCTCGTGGTCTTCAAATGCTCTTTGAGGGAAGTTTTGAGTGCAGATTCTCCAGTGTCTGCAGCTGCTGAAGATGCAGGAAGGTTTGCAGGTTCCAAACCTTACTACCCTGTGTTTTGCCTAAGGCATCTGCTAATTTTGGTGCAGTGGGAAACCTGTGAAAATGTTTGTCAGTGATGGAGGGTGACCACTTGGGGTGGTCCCATTAACCTCCATCAGAGCCTATCCTGCCCAGGAGCCCTGTGCACACAAACTACTGCCTTGGGAGCCACGGGTGTAACTTAATTCTTGCTTCTCCTTCTTTTTGTTTGATAAATCCCTCACCAAAGTAAGTGTAATGAGGACTTGGGGTATGTTAGATGGGCTGCACTGATGGCTGTTTCCTGCGTGGAAATAGCACAGTAAAGCTGATGTGTCCTAGCTGCAAGCAGCCGGGCACGGCATGGGGACAGAATTGTTCTTTTTTTATAAGTCATCAGACTGTGCCTGCACAGGGCTCTAAAAAGACTGTGGTAACAGCCCAATTTCTCTTTTTCTGCCCTCCACGTTTTAGGAGATTAAAAAAGAAAGAATTAGTTGAGGGGCGCCTAGTCATGCAGCAGTCCTGTGGGTGTGATGGTGTGATCCCTGTGTGGCTCATGATATACTCTGAAAATTTAGAGAAGCTTATCCAAAATGAAATTCCTTATCTACTTTGTGTGGTCCTGCCTTCATCTCCAGAATGGGAAACATCTCAGGGACAATAGCAGCCACTGTGGAGCAGTTTTGCTTATCTGCTCCAAGGAACTGTGGTTGTGATAACAAACTCCTCGTGCCTGCATTGTATTGAACCCCCAGTGCTCTTAAAAATTGCCTTTTTTTAGACACCTGTCTTTATTTAGTGTTTTATTTGAGCATTGTATGTATGGTGTATTTGTACTCACCACACCTCTAACAATTGCTTCATTGTCCAAACTGTTCATGCTTCAATCTGTGAAATGAAGATAATTATTCATCTCTGGGCATTGTATAGGATATTTGATAGTTTGAATTGCACTCTGCATGGGCTTGCCTCTGTGTTGAGATCTTCTGAACTGGGCCTGATTTGATGCCTTGGGTAGGTATTATGACTGCTCTTCCAAGTGACTTCCAGAGTCATGTATATTGCTTGTAGCACAGAAGGAAGGAACCTGAAGATGAGCCTTCAATGTGAGAAAAACACCCTAATTTCAGAGTTATCCTCTATTGCTAGGTACACTGACACTGCTCCCCAGTGTCAGTTCCCACATTTCAATTTGTGGAACCCAGTTAGTCTTGCAGCAAGAAGAAAAACACTCTTTGGCTTATAAATTGAGGACATTTAATGGGGAGCAGCACAGGAGCAGTCATTATTAATAATTATTTGCATAACAATAGCCTTTCTTCCATAGATCTCGCAAAGCTGGGCAAACATGAATTAATTCAACCTTAAACTACCCACATGGGAGGATGAAAAGTATCATTATCCACATGAACAGTTTCTCTGCATGATTTTGCTAATTATAGTATAGCACTTAGGTGTTGTTATATGTGCTATGCAAGAAGGTAAATAACATTTTACAGAGAGAACCAAAGGCATTTCTCCCCCAATCAGACTCTTTCCAGCACTCACACTGTATTGTCTCCAGCAATGGGCAGGATTATTCTGGCAGAAGGTGAAGGAAATGGGCAGCATAGGCAGAGCTATAAATAGGTGACATGCCTTGCTTACACCCCGCAGGAGTGGGCCTTTCAAAGAGGTGGATTGAGATAGTAACTCAAGTTGCACACCCTGCACCATACCCGAACAGCTTCCACCTTTCTCTGTCACTTGGAGGAATCTCATTCCTGATCCTAGCAAGGCAGTGTAATGCAGCCTTCCCAAAAACGCTGTGCTGTTCCATTAGCACTGCCTTAAGATATAACCGGGCTGGTCCAGTGAGGTGTGGGAGCACCTTCTGCTTTATGATGCTTTGAGCATTAGGGAAGCAGCTACTGCCTCAAAGCCCCGGGGAAAGGCCACTGAAATACTTCCAGCTACCTGGGAGCCTGTGGGTATTCCTCCTTCCTGGCCTCTGAGGCTTCCAGCAAGGCCTTTGCTGAGCTTTTTTTCCTGCTAAGCTCATGGAAAATAGCTGGCTCTAGGTTTTCCTGAGGACAGCCCAACAACTGGGCATGGCGGTGTCTGAAATAAATATAGTTTTGGAGGAGAGTTCATTTCCCCTGAATTAATGCAGCCTGACACAGAGCGCAGGAGCATGTGCCATCTGGTCAGATCTGCCTTGATTTTCTGAACAAGGGGGAGGGTAACCGATACTTTTACGAACTGCGCTTGCTGCACAGGCGAAAACAGTAATGCCCTAGGTACTGAAAATGAGCGATACTAATCTGAAATTAAAATGGGTAAACGCGCCCAGGCCCGGTAAGGTACTGAAGATCAAAACCTTGTTCTCTGAGGAAATGAACATTTTTATCTTGAGAAGCCCCAGGCACAGCCATGTAGTCCACCAATTTAATAGGAGTGGTGGGGTAGCATGCTGCTCTTTTCTTGCAGAGTCAAGCTTGTTCCCTGCACATATAAGGTGTAATGTAATTTCCTTCCTTCATCCCATGATGTATGTATGTTCTCTGCAGAGATTTCACTCCTCTATTACCCGTCCGTGCCTCCTGCTCCACCCTGGGCCTGTTTTGCCATTGCCTTCTGACGCTGCTGTATAAATTGGGCTGGAATATGTCCCTCTCATTCCCCCTCATCTAGAGAGCAGACATCCAATTCTACTCTTGCCTGCAGTCCTGCCAAGCATGTAATGAAATGGCCAGGTTCTGTGGATTCTCCCTGGGAGGGAGTCAGAAGCAGTCCAGCGGTGTGTCGTAGTGCAAGCTGGGATCCTGGGGGAGATCCTCATCCCTTTCCTTGCGCTGCCATAGGAGCAGGGCTTGAGTGTTCATGAGCGATGGGCGAGGATTCTGCACAAGCTGCCGGAAAGTTCAAGGCGGCCACGTGTGCCCTGCAGCGATGGCTACGAAGTCATGGCTGGCCGTGGCTTTGGTACAGGACAGGCTCTTAAGGCCAGCCGTGCTGGCTTTAATTTAGCAGATAATGGCTGAGTAACCCAGAGGCATGTGTAAGGCAGGAACAGAAAGCATTTGCCTTGTTTTCCTAACAAAATTGTGCCCTGGCTGCGTGCCTTTCAGACTTTCAGCCATCACCCTGCAGTACAAAATAGCGGTGAGGGCTCTGAAGCTTCTCTGCAGATCAGGTGAGGCAGGCCTGCAGTGCCACCAAGAGCAAAGAGGACAGCAGGGAGGTGGCAAAAATCTGCTTTCATATGCAGCAAAGCACTGAGGGAATCTGTCAAGGTGCGGAGTGAGATGCAGGTAATAACTTCCTTTACCTCGCTGAGGTTTGTAGTGCCTGCACTGCTCAAGGATAAAACCTGTCATCCTTTCACATATGCTTGGGATGAAACAGAATTGTGGGCTAACAGAGATCAGCAAAATCAGGGTGCAGAAACAGCAGCTGTGGTTATTGCATTTTTTCTGGGGCTGTTTGCACACATTCATGGCCAAAGCCTCTGTCATCCTGGACTTCATTTCACTGAAACACAGCCTCATGCCTCCCACCTAAGGGGGTATTTTGTCTGCTGCAATTAGGTCTTCCCTTGGTGTTATGGGTTCAGGCCTCAGCGAACAGTGGGTACAGAGCACACGGAGCCAGCGTGCACTGCTTGGTGTTGGGGCCAGCACCAATTCACGTGGATGTGAGGGCTGCAGGAAGGACAGAAACTGGAGGTGTGTGTTTTCTGCATGCTTAGTTCAAGGAGAATATTGCAGCTCTGTTGGCCAGGAAAGATGTGTGAGGAGAGGACATTTTCTGTGGTAGCTTGGTTGTCCTTTTTCCCTGATGAAAAGCAGAAGCAGTGCCTTGATGTATTCCTCCCATTCTAAGATGTAGTAAAACTTTCCTGGCTTTTTAGGGGGAACTGCATTGCGACTACATATTTGGATAAAATATGCTATAAAAGAGGGTGAAGGTTTATCTGGCCTGCAAAATCCCGATAAAGGGTCAAGATTTAGGTTTAATTCATGACAGAGAGTATTTGGCTCAGAAATTTCCATTGGGTTCAGGAGTGCTGAACTCGGATCATTTGTGCAAGGGGCATGTTTATATTAAGATACTGTATTTGTTTCTCTCCTGTCCCCCTGCATCTTTTCTCTTGGAAAGAAGATGCCTCCAAAATCAGGGAACTTGAAATACCTCTTCTCTTTCACTTTTTTTCCTTTTACTCCCAACCTTGGTTTTGTTTCTGGACCAGAATGCCCAATGCAATCATGCAAAGGTCTTTTATTTATGTTTGGCTGGGAGCTGACCAGATGCCCCAGCCTGTGAAATAATCACCATCTGTTGATTGTAATTGCAAGGCAAAAGCCAAAAGCCTGGAAGGTTTTTTCAATGATGTATTCAAAGAACTGCAGCTTGACTTTTCTGAATAAAAACAAAAGCTTCTGCTTTGGGTCAGACTTTTTTTTTTTTTTTTTTAATACCTCCCCACATGCTGAATGCCTATGAATAGCTCTGCTACTCATTCCCTCCTTATCAGAAGCAATTTGGCTTTGAGCTTTCTGGGTTTTTTTCACTGCTGTCTGAGAAGGTGGCACCATCGCTGTGCCCTGGTGCATTGTGCCCATCATCTGCATCTCGGCACTTCGGCGGGGAGCACACTTGTCTGAGGTCCCCCACACACTGAGTTTCTTCTCTTCCTCTTTTTGTCTCTCTGACATCCTGCCATTCTCACATCAGTCAAAGACGTCTCTGGGGAAGAAGGACAATGCCGAATACTGCAGGTGCAGTGAGAATCAATAATTCATTTAATCATAAATTAATAAATGATGATGCTGCTTGGGGAGAAGGGGAGGAAAAGAAAGAACATTAATAAAGTGGTTTTCAGATCAATTCCACAACTCTGAGAGACTGAAGGAAGGCTCCAGAGGGCCTGAACTTGATAATTGTCAGGATCTGGAGGAGTCCCTCAGTACCATCATTGCTGTTGCTTGGGTTTAATTCAGTGATACGGCTGCTGTCTGCCCCCTCTCCTGAGGAATTTGGAGGCTGCAGAACTTCGGTATTTGCAGGATGCAGAGCGAAATGCCTCTGGGTGGGGCAAGTGAGCCGTACAGAAGTTTTTCTGCCTGCTGGATGAAAGCATTGCAGTTCCTCAAGTGCTTCTGCCAGGCATTGAGAGGAAGGCAGGTCTTCACTCCAAGCCCCCCAAAAGCTGAGCTTGCTTCTCGGGGACCATGGGGTGCAACTGAGTGTTGTTCCCACGGGGTGACCTGGGAACACTCAACGCTGTGCTACATCTGGCCCTGCCCAAAATACATGGTGACGAATACATATGTGCATCCCATCTGCTTGACACTGCAGCATATGAAGGCAGGGCAAGCCAGGATTTAGCCATCAGAAAATGAGGAATAAATTTAATAAGGATGTTGAGTGTATTAACCTCCAGAAGACACTTCTCAGGCAGGCAATGACTATTTGTTCCAGTAAGTGGGCAAAGACTCCCAAAACACTTCGTTCTGTAGCAGTGGGCATAATGGGTGGCCAAATTTGTCACGAGCTGTCACCAAGCAGCACGTTTCTCTCCGGTGTACCCTGTCCTTCCCTGTGCCTGCAGCAGTGCAGACCTTTTGCAGCAGCTCAGATGAAGGCCCTCGGGGCTGCTGAGCACTGCTACTCTTGTTTTCTCCTTCATTGGCTCTTAAGTAACATCTGACACGGGGGTTGGACTTGGCTTTTTGAAAGTATGTTTGACCCCAAGGATGTTTCTCCTGCATTAAGTGCTCTGTGGGCGTACCTGCAGTTTGAGCTGACTTACATTTCTATGAGAGATAAAAAAATTTATTTTTGTCATTGTCCAGGAGAAGAGGTCAGGTCTGTTTATGCAGCATGTTGGTGCTTAGAGAAATTCAGGAACTGTGCCCCTCTCCCAACCCTTCCTATGGTCAGCAGGCATCTGGAAACAGGAACTCCCCAGGGGCAGGAGGTCTTTACTATGTATTTATATGTCACTGTATGAGTAATGGTAATGAATAGTGGAATTAGAGCCTTAGTATCTCTTTTATGTAACCACGAAGGTTGCTAATGGGCATTAGATTAGCCAGAGCTGTTCAAACACCCAGCAATGCTGTTTTGCCTCAGCAGTGCTTTGATCCGCCCAGTTCTTGTGTACTTGGTAAAGTGTCTGCTTTTCCTAAAAGGAAGGAACAAATCCATGCAACTGAGAGTGCTGCTGGAACTTGGGAGCTGGGATCTCAGACAGTGCAAAGACTGGGAGACAGGGAAAGGATCTCCAAAATGTTCTCTCTGGATGCAGTAGTATCTGTTTTCTGTGCCCTTTCTTTCCTTTTTGTTGAGTTATTTCTGATTTAAACTGATTCAGAGGCAGAACAAGGCCAACCTATTTCCTGGTATAAGGTCTACTTTTTTTCTTCCTGGTTTAATCTCATAACTCCTAGTTATTACCTCCTCTCACTCTGCAGAGTTCACATGCATCAAGTGTATCTTGCAGTTTACTACCTTAGGGCTGTTCCTTAATAATCTGTATGCATTTGACCCTTCTTAGTCTTCTTTATATATTCTTCCGTGTCTGTTTATCAATCATCTGAGATTTTTTTCTAGTTTGCTGCTCATCTATTGGTGATGAGAAAAAAATGATGGGATTGACAAAATTGAATCTTTGGACTGGTTGCGTTGAAATGGTGTGGACACTCTCCCCTCCCTTATTCCTTTTGCTGTGATGAGATGCACCTCTGCTTCCCACTCAAAATTGCAAGAGCCTGATTTGCTAATGTAGCACATCAAGATTATTTTATTTTCTTCTTTTCTGTAACCTCAAGTCTCAGAATGAAACAGTTTCTGTGCTTTCTCCCTTCTGCTGCATATCCATCTTTTAGATTACGGTTCTCCAGAGACATTAACTGTTTTCTTTTTTCTGTGTTGATGGGTTCAGTTTGCGGCTTTGATAAGTACAGATGCAATCATCCTCTGTCCCACTCATGCTACTCTCTGCTTTAACTTTCAGACCATTGCCTTCACATGTTCAATTTTAAGGAGCTATGTGTTCACTGAGGCCCTCTTTCTTTGTCTTCCATTATATTTGCAATTTCTCTGTAGGGTGGCAGCTGCAAATTTCATGGACAGTTAGTGTTGTTTTCCTGTGACACTGGTTTAATAAGGCCAACATGGATGAAAACCCCTTGGCACATCATTTATCATTTCCCAGTCCAACAAAGCATATTTTCTTTTGGTACCTTTGGCCAATTTTTTGATCCATGGGCTTTTGGTTCCAGTGGGGCAGTGTCAAATCATTCAAATTCCTAAAGCTTCAAATTCTCTTCACTGCCTTTCCTCTGTGTGCTAATTGTGTGTGTGTGTATTAAAAAGTGAAAGACTAACTTGTGTATTTCATGTGATTTTATTCTTTAGATTCTTAATGATCCTACATATTTGTTTCATTATTTCACTAAGACTAGACATCAACTTAGAATTAAATATTGCCAGCTCTATTCCTTATTGAAAATCTTTATTATGTTTGCTTTTTTGGCTGGTTTTGTGGAACCTCCCTAGCTCAATGTAAATAGTCAGATTATTTGTCACTGGGATAATACGTTTGTCAATGCCTCACCATAACAAATTAGGCTCCTGATCCTGCATACATTTATGCAGGTGCTTATATGTATGGATTGCCTAATGTTCAGCCCTGTATTAGTTCTGTTGAAGTGAAAAATGCTTTTAAAAAATGTCTCTGTCTTTTCTGGATTAAGTTCTAGGATGTTGCTTGCTTTATTTCATTTGTGGACATATAATTCTTCAAGTTCTTTTTGCTTCTGCTTTTTTTTAACTTGCTTTTTCCCCTCTTTTCTAGTCCAAAATTCCTCTCTTTATTCTTATGGCTAGAGACAGATTTAAAAAGCTGTTCAGCCATTTCTGAACTATTCAATTCATCCTCATCCTCACTTATTAATGAACCCACCTTCTTTCTGGTGCTGCTTCCCCTCCTGATGAATTTGTAAATCCCTTCTTATTCTCCTCAATGCCTTAGGCAACATAAATTCATTTGCTTTTTTTTTTTCTTGCCCTTATCTCTTCCCTGCATCCTTAACTGGCACTGTATATTCTTGTTTAGTCACAACCCCCACTTCCATTTGCAGCACTGGAACTTCTGGTGATTTTCTTAATGAAAAGACATCGTTAGGAAAACACCATGCTGTACATTACTGTAAGATCTGAAACGTTTCATTTTGAAGTTGTGTGTTGTGGAGCTTTCTCAGGGTCAATTTATGTTGCAGTCACTGTGTAGCGAAGCCAGCATTTTGGTTTAAGCATTTCTTTGCTAAAATATCAAAGTGCTCACCATGGCTTGAGCAGGGCAAGACAGGCAGCTGAGCAAATGGGAATTCCTCTGCTTTCTGAGTGATTTCATGCACTGTGCTGTGTTGACTGTTCACTATGAGAGCTGCTCTCCTTCCCTGGTAGAAAATATAGAAAAACTGAAACACTGAGTGGCTGTAAAAGGGGAGAAGAGGCACGAGGTCTTTCCATCCTTCCGAGCTCCACTTCAAGGCAGGCTGGAAACAATGCCGTGCTTGAAAACAGGCGTGATGGTGTCTGAGCTCCATCAGCATGTTGGGCAGGCAGAAATGTCCCATGTCCACTGTGGTTGCTGCTACCAGAGATGGCAAACCTGCCCTTGGGCAGCAAGGTGGGAGGATGTCTGGTGAAGGAATTCCTACACGAGATCTGGGAACAGATAAACCTGGGGGCTAAATGTAGAGGCTCATTAGAGAAGACCTATTCAGCCAAGGCTGGTACTGTGACCTGTAAAATGCCTGTACCTCAGCTCATGAGAATGGGGCTGTACCACTGACCTGCCTTATGACCTCAGAAAAGTCTCTGCCTGTGTTCAATTTCCCAATCTCTAAAACGGGGACAGTGATACGGGGTTGAGGGGTTTTGGCCAACTCCTGACTGTGAAATGCTCCAAAAAACTGGGTAGAAATGGAAGGGTTTATTTCTTTTAGGGAGTCAGAGTGAAGCTTTTTGTGGGGCAAGGCCGGAAGAAGTGGATTGTGTTTAGTAGTTCCCACCACACCTTTTTGTGGTGTTCTGACCCACCTTTCTCTCTCCCTTCCTCCCTATGTGGATGTTATGGAGAGCAGCTATGGACAAACAGAATATAATGAGATTATGAGTTCTCATATGACTCTGACACCAGTTGTCATTCTGTCTTTACTTTCCTGCATCATGGCATCCTTCACACCCTTCCTGGAGATGGATAAGTCAGGAGTCATGCAGAGCCCTGAAGAGGTGAAAAAAAAAAAGGAAAAGCATAAAATATGCTCTAAAATAGAATTTACCCCCATAAGACCCCCATACCTTCCCCATAGACCCATAATTTTCCCATAGACCTGTACTTTCCTCCTTCTTCTGTGCCCCACAGTGTAGGGCTACATGAGGGCAGGGACCCTGCCAGAGTTCTGGTCAGTATGTTGGTTGTTTTCTCAGAGGAAATGTCTTTTTGTTTACATGGGGGAGAGAGAAGCTTAGAGAAGAAACCTGGCACAGAGCAGTTGGGATTTGGTTAATCTGCTTAGAAATACATTAATCGGAGGATCAGATGCTGTCAACAATACTCTTTCCCCTCACTCTCTTCCCCATGTCAGTACTTTCCTCATCACTGCTCCCACTGGATCCTATTCCTCACCCTCCTCCCTGCAACTCTCCTCTCCCCTGCTGTGAATGCCAGGGAGTAATGAAGGACAAAGAGATTAAAGCAAAATTAACAAATAAAATATAAATCCTAGACCTAAATGAAAATTAAAAATGGGTATTCAGCTGTTTATTTATTTCCCTAAAAATAGCCTTGTACCCCAGCCAAAATAAATGTAGCCGGGATTTCCCTGGGAAGTTCTGGGGAAAACAGTCAGGTTTCAAAAGATGAACAGCTAGTGGAAGTTGTGTCTGTCTGCTTTTCCCTTCGATTCCATCCATATAACGTTACCATGGCATTAGGGCAGTGACTGGAGAAAGGACTACTCCAAAGTGCCAACCCTCACTGCCTTCAGCAGGACCTGCAGCTATTCAGCCTCTGGCTGCCATCTCTTGTCTAAAGATGGGCATCCGTGATTGTCAGCAGTCACAGTTTAGGAGGTGCTGTGATTAAAACTGGAGCCAGGCAGTTCAGTTTCTCTTTTGGGCAGTTGGGGTAATAATACACACAAGGACATTACCTGTACAGGGAGAGGAGCTCTGAAAGAAGTTGTCACTGTTAGTGATTTAGTGTTAGTGATTAATTTCAAGGAAAACCTTTAAATTCAGGGATGTCCTGACCTCTGAGCCATTATTTTAACAGCATTACTGTTGCATTAATTTTGGAGATTTTGCAATCCCATGTTAATCCAAATTCCATTGAAGTCAGTACACAGACACCCATTGTCTTAAGCTGGGGTTGGTTCAGGTCATTACTCTTCAAATTGTGCTAGGGGAAAGGATGAGAATAAAGGGAAGGATGCAGTGGTTATCAGAGCTCAGCTTCTTTTTGTGTTTTCATGGGTGAAGTAAAGGCTGTCTTAGAAAGAAATTGAGGTGGTAAATGTTTTTACAGGAGAATTGGGGTTTTTTTGAGAAAGCAGGAGGCATGAGGAGAACACAAGGCTGCTGCCTAAGGGTGCAGCAGTACTTGCCCCAAATAGGAACAGAATGTTTTGGCCACCGAGATCTCAGTGCATTATCTGTTCAACAGGAAGATGTGCCCTTGTGCCAGTTTCCCTTCTCAGTTCCCTCACGCTAGAACACTGCACTGAAGAAAAGGTGAGAACTCACCCCTGGTTCTCTCCAGTGTGCTTTAGAGGAAGATCCAAAGGAAACAGTGCTGCTCCCCTGTTTATATAAATACACGAGGAGGTGCACTCAGCTATTTGAGGGCATGTGAACCACATTAAAATTGGTGCAGCCCATCTCTGCTTGGCCTGCCTCCTGTATTCCCCCAGCCAATGTGACCCTGTTGCCAGCTCAGTGTGGCTGCCAGGGTGGGTGGTGGTGTCTGCTGGCTGTGTCCTGCAGGTCCTTTGCAGGTCTCTTTTTCCTGATGTATTTGCAGTGCTGATCTCATACCTGCACTACAGTGTGAACCCTTGGTGCTCTGGGACAACACCTTCAAAAGATCTGGGCTTGAGTGTTGGACTTACAACCAAAAAGGGGCCATAAGACTTTCCTGAAGGCCGTGTCCAGACCTTGTGCCAGTAAGGCAGAAATACTGATTTAGCATGGTCACAGATTCCTGTGCCTTGTCTTCCTGCCAGCAAGTGGGAGATAGGGATCCAATAAACCTGTCACAGATGTGTACCTTGGACAGCAGCCCCACACACGTGAGGTGCTCTATTGCTCCTGGTTGGGAGCTGGGGCTTTGCTACCTGCTGGATGAGATTATAGCACTGAACCAGTGCAAGTAGGGATTTTGTCTGGGCAAAGGAGAGTGTGATAGCATTGCTGCCTCTATTT
The DNA here is from genome assembly GCA_013399195.1 of Dicrurus megarhynchus. Taxonomy (NCBI): domain Eukaryota; kingdom Metazoa; phylum Chordata; class Aves; order Passeriformes; family Dicruridae; genus Dicrurus; species Dicrurus megarhynchus. The sequence continues at coordinate 757,089 of VXAD01007024.1, forward strand.
TGTTCAACATGAATAAGAGTCAGAGGGACTGTGGTAGCAGAGATCTTGCTGTGAGCTGCCATCAGGAAAGTACACAGTGTCCTTTTCAGCATGGCATTCTTTCTGGTTTTAGCATGCTACTTGGATTAAACCTAGTACAGACACATGCTGTGTCTGCTGAGGACAGATACTTGTGGGTTTGGAGCTAGACTATATCTCAGAAATGTTGTGGGGAACTGGTCCATGTTTTTTCTTGGTAGGTGCTTTCTTAGCCATGCTTTTTCTCTGAGAAAGCAGTGTCATCCACTGCTTTCGCCATCCTCTTAATAGCAGTGGCTTTGCTGGGTCTTGCCTCAGGCCCCATAATTGGGCTACTGGTTGGAATTAGGGTTGCAGCAGATATTCTGAGAAAGAAGCGCTTCAAGGAGGCATCTTTTCCCATGTACCATCTCCCTGGGGTGTCGTGAAGGAGGTGTGAAAGAAGAGTTGCTTCCTACCAGTCTCTTCCCCTGCCCAAGGTGTAGCCATTGACTTCCTTGCTCATAGCCAAGACCTGACAGAGTTCACAGCCTGATGTGCTCCTTCTCAGGCTCAGTGTTGCATGTTGGTGTGGATGTGTGTTGTTGGATTGAGAAGGGGTTTGGAAGCACTGGGGGGATTTTCCTTCCAGCGTGGCTACATCCAACACATGCACTCTTGCTGAACAAGCTGTAGTCCCTGGGGAAAGTGGACTTCCTACACATCTTTTTTTTCTGTGACCTCCTTCACATCTCCTGGAGACTGTCCCTACAGTTGTAGCATGCAGAAGCTTGAGATCTTGGGGCACCTTTTTAGGCCAGTGATACGTGGACTGTGGTCTGGGACGCAGGTGAGCACTATGTAGGTAAACTCTAAAAAACAGTAGAAACTCAGTGATTTCATGCAGCTACTCTCCAAAAATCAGAGTGGATTGTGGGCCAGAAGTTCAGGCACCACAATGCTGGTCTGTGTGTGCTGCTCAGCAAAGTAGCAGGCTAAGTCTCAGTCAGCCTTATGCCCTGCATTTAAAACTGCCTGAGGTGGAGTTTTCACAGCCTCCATGGAGCAGTTTGTTTCAGAGCTTTGCTGTTGTCACAGCTAGATAGCTAGTCTGAGATCTCGGTGCAAATTTTGTTGCTAATAAAGATGATTGGTGGGGAAAAGAGAACTATTTTTCTCATGCAAATTAAAAGCATACTACATTTATCTTTTAGCATTTTTCTGTGTATTTTTCTTCTGTTTCTTTTCTGTCCCTTTGATGTATCTCCCTATCTCTATCTCATTTCCTACCTTCCTTCTTCCATGATTATCACTTTCTCCTTTCACAGGGAGCAGAAAGAAGCATCTGCTGTGCTTTCTGGGTTCCCACTTAATCCTGCCTGATCTCCCATTGTTAGAAGGCTCCTTTCCCTCTGGTACCTTTGTGTTTGGTACAGATGAGTATGGCAGAGCCCTGCAGAGGGTCCTGTGCTTTTGGGATGCTTCCCAAGCAGCGCCTCCAGCCTCATCTCCTTCCTCACTCAATCCAAACAGCTCATGCTCAGATGCTAATGTTATCACTCATTTCTTCCAACGTGGTGATGCCTGGAGCTTTCAAATATGTTCATTAATTAGGCCTCCTGGGGTGTATTCCTGGCTGACCACTCTGTGTGTGTATGTGGAGCTGGCGGAGGGGAGGAGAGGGCATGCCTGGCTCTGAGCATACGCTGTGCATCCTGCCGGTTTGCAGGCTTGCTTTAACAGTTGGTCATTCCTTAAAGCCTCATACCCCTGCAGAAGTGGAGAGAGCCTGGGATGCCTTGGAGGGGCGAAGAGACACGATTGGGTTTGACGGGATTTGCACCACAAATTAAGTGCTGAATGTTCACGTTTGACACTCCAGTTCCATGGAGCTTTTGGGTAGCCCTTCGCAGAGAAATCTGTCAGAAACCCAAGCATCCAGAAAGCATGGGGAAAACCACTCTGCCACCTCCTGTTTTTCACTTCTCAGATGATGCAAAACACCAAATTGGTTCTGCATGGCCCTGTCAGCTCCAGTGTACTGGGGAGGAAGGTACTGTCAGGGCAGAGAGCTTGCACACTGCCCCCCCCCGCCCCATGCTTGGTGTTTCATTTTAGATGTAACGGGGGTGTGGAGGCAGCAGCACCATTCTTCTTGATCGATTAAAAAAAAAAGTATGAACCAAACTAATTTAATTATGTTAACGCAGGGACATTCTTGCCAAAAAACTAACAGAAGCTTGGTTTCCTTTCGTAGATTTCCACTTTCCAAAGGTAGCTGTATTTTCTTCATCAGTCCTCTGTGGTTATGGATTATTGCTGTACGTGCTGTCTGGAGCAATGCTGTCTTCCAGCCAAGCAGAAGTGCTTTACTCCACTGTTGTATTGCTTCCTAGAGCCTGGAAAAGACTTTACCTTTTTGTGACTTGGGTACAGAATTATATATCAGTAGATTGTGCTATAAATGAGAGCCAGGCAAGCAGTTCTAAAAAGCTGTTCCTTTGATGGAAGTCATCTCTGGATGGGCAACAGCCTTGTGCCAGTCTCAGTACAGCACAACCTCACACAGTAGCATCTTGTCATTAGAGCTGAATTCCTGTGGGCTGTGTTTACTGTGAACATACAGAGCATGCCTGTGGCAGCATCAAAAGACAATTCTTTCTGAGCTTCTGTGGTTCTAGGATTTACCCAGTGTCTTTCTCAAACTCTTGGTTCCTCCTGCTCAGAGACTGCTCTTGTCCTGCTCTATTGTTCTTTAGCCATTCCACATCCTGCTTAGAGATAACCAAATTATCTGTGGAGATACGGGGCTCTTGCAGAAGCATCTGGTGGGCAGCCTTCCCACGTATCTCTGCGGGGTGTGTGTTTTAAGCCATGCTGATTTACCTCCATAAGTAGCCATCAAGTGTACACTGTTGCATTTATTCTTCTCTGCCTTTCAACAAATGTTTTCCCCGGGGTTATATTCTAGCTTGCAACCTATTGCTTTGTGTATTTATTGCTTTCAGATTGCATCTAGGCCTGGGGGTATGGTTTCTGCTCCTTCCATCAGTCTCTTTGCTTTTTCACCTGCTTTCTCTCAATACCACATACCCAAGCAGCACAGAGCACTCGTGGGGTGAGGGGACACTGCACCAATTCACAGCCAGGCAAAAGGAGTCAGGCAGTCAGAGGTACTGTTGGGACAGCTGCTGAGGTGGATGTAGAGATCAGAGGCTGTCCCTGCTCCCCTTCCCCTGCCAGAGGTTACCCTCAGTTCAGGTTGTCAGTGTGGCCGCCCGCACTCTTAGTCTTTAGCCTGATCCTCTCAGTGTGACCTATGGTAGAAAAGAAATTGCTCTTACTCATTAACCAGGATCTTTTTACCAGAACCGTGTGGGAGAGAGAGCTATTACACCAGCAGTTCCACTGGCAGGCCTGAGAGGGAGGCACTGGGATGAGGAGTGAGAGGGATGCTTACCTGCACCTCTGGGGACAACCAGCCACAGGAGCAGGTACAGCCTCAGCATAACCGAATACCCCTCTTCTCCCAGCAGGTACAAACTGCAGAGCCCAGGATTCACACCCACATACAGATTCTTCAGTGTCAGGCCAGACTTTGATCAAGTAAGTTTTAGCTTTCTGACTTTAGGCTGAGTTATCTTAGCTGGTTTTTATGGAGTCCGAGAAGCAGCCTGCAACCCTTGAAAGGTCAGTGCACCAGAGGTTGGAAACCCCTCCTCCACCAGGCAAAATCATGTTCATGTTTATGTGAGTGTGTGCAGCAGCTTCTCCCTCCCGTTGTCACTTTTGAACCAGGGAGAGCTGGTGTGAGCACTTGCAGAAGGCAAGGAAAGCAGGTCGGACGAATACTGTTGAAGCAAATTCAGGCTTATTATTCAAACAGATGTTCATGAATATATTTTGCCATACTTGCAGAGTTTTAAATGTAATCTGACTTGATGGGCACATGAGTTTGAAAGTGGAAGACTGAATTTATGGAAGGAGAGATGATTTGGAAGATGAACTACCAAGCTGGGCTCTGGAGAATGAGGGTTCATGTCTGGCTCTGCACAAGCATAGGCACATCACCTGGGCTTATTGCTCCTTGCCTCCCCTAGGTCCCAGGGGCACTCAGATCCTTCTGGGAGAACACATTGGCATGCTGAGCAGGACTATTTGTGTGCTGTATTGTCTGTTCATTCATAATTGTTGTTTTCTTTGCTTTTCATTGTTGGCAAATATAGTGGAGATTTGCCACTTTTTTATCCTACGCTTGTCTGTCCCCTGTCCCCAAGTCAAGGGCTCTACTCCTTTACTCTTCTGCTTTCTCAGCCTCCACGGGAAGCTGTCAAAACCTTTCTTGGTGGTGCTTCTCCTGTGAAACCAGGTCTCTGTGAAGTTTTGGTGATACAATAACTTCACTGCTTGGTGAACAAGAGGAGAATCTGGGAAAGAAGCCAAAGCATTATTCTACTACGGTGATTGTTATTATTTCCATTAGCAACTATGGCAGGAAAAGTTATGATAAACAAGGGAGAGATAAGTGCGATTTGTAGGTGTTTAAACCCTTCTGTGCATTTTTTTTTCATTTTATTTATTTTTCTCCCTGAATACAAGCACTGATTTAAAGCTAGGAACAGACTGCTTAATTTTCACCCAGACTCTGGTGATATTGGGGGTGCCCACATGTGGGGCAGCACAGCCTATTCATTCTCACACAGTACCTATCACACAGCAGGTAGCAGTCTTGACTGCAGATGAGATGTTCTCTCTGACAGCATCTGGAGGGTCAGAGAGGCATCAGCACCTCCCTGAGGGGGACACTCCCCTCCAAGAGCTGTGCTGGCTGCCCGTGCATCTTCCTCGCCCAGGAGGTGCGTGGGCAGCGCTCACCTCGGCTGGCACCGTGGTTCATCTGGCCTGGACCCAGCTGGCTGCAGGTGAAGGCAGCCTCCTGAGAATGGTCTCAGGTGGAGGATTTGGATGGAGATGAGCCTGAGAGTGCAGAAAAGAGGGTAGGAGAGAGGCTGCTTTGTGATGGTAACTGCTAGCGTAAGTGTGCTGAGGCAGCTGTTAAAAACAGTGATGCTTAAAAAGAAAGTTTTACCCCTTATGGTAAACGATGTGGTAGCACAGACTCTAGAGATGGAAACCTCCTGCTCAGCCTCCTGCAGAGCTGTAAGACAGCAGCTGGTAAGGGAACAATGGCTCCAAAAGTACTTGTGGAAACTGCAACACCTCTGCACATGCTGCCTGGTCCCTTGTTCCCCCTCCAGGCAAACAAAAAGGAGCACAAAAAAGTAAGTAAAATTGAAGGCTCAGCCTTTCCCAGCTCTTGGGAATCACAACTAGGTTTCTCTGAGTTTTAAGGATACATGAGGAGAGCAGTGACTACCTGCTCTTGGCTTCAATAGAATAGAAAGGGTTTGGGGAGACTTCTTTATGCAGAGTAGCACTGATCTGAGCTTTCAATAATGCAGTGGACTTGTAAGTGTTCCAAACTGTGAGATTTTTGAATTAATTTTTAATCCATGGTTTAACATTAAAGATTAACGTGTGTTTCAAATTTTGGAAAGGGAATTTACCCCTGAAAAGCTAAGACTTTCTTCAGTGGCTTCTTATGGTTTTTGTTCTATTTTACCTTTTCTTTTTTTCTTTTCTGCTTTTTCTTTTTCTATCTGCTGGGTGCATTAAAAAAACCCCCAAAAACAAAAACCAAATAAAACCAACCAAACAAACCTCCCCCAACAAACAGCAAACAATAAAACCCCCAAAACATAGGAAAGGGAAACCCCAGCATGCAGGCTGTGTTTGAGGAGTTTTCAACTTGTTGTTAAACCAGTGTCCAATTGGGCTCTTTCATATTAATGCTGCTCTGTGTACTCTTAGACTTGGCAGGAGAAACAACATCTGTGTGAAAAACTGAGCCAGCTGTGCAGAAAAAAAATGTTAGTTCAGAGCAGTTGTGTACTTTGCTGCTTGGGCATAAGCAACTTCTTGCATCTGTTACAGAGGGAAAACTTGCAAAGTGTTTTCCTGAGACTTTCACTCTAAAAGACAAGGAAGCTTGTAGCAGTCTTATGTTTGCAAAAGTTAGCAGCTGCTGTAAAAGGGAATTTAGTACATCATGGGAACGGGAGGGGGCAAGCGTAAAATCAGACAGCACTGTGAGGCTTGGTCACCCGGGGTTAACTCTCAGATCTTGGCATCAGAAAATAAGGTGGTAAGGAGGAAGGTGCACTGTCAGGTACAGTAACAGCAGCATCTGCATTCACAAAGTCTCCTTTCTGCATTTCAGGCATGTCATGATCGTACTCTGTGTTTTTTGAAAAGCTGCTCAAGAGGTTTGGAGCATTTTATAAACATTTGACATTTCCTTGAGGGTGCCTGCTTTGTGCCTCCTAGCCTGGAATGCTTTGGGGCAGGGCCGCTTGCAGAAAATGTTTGCTCTTAGAATCATGTTGGCCTCCAATGGAGCTGAACATAGTGAAACTTCTCGGTTATTCTTTTTTCTCCTTGATAAGATGTGGGTGTGTGTTAATTTGAAATCAATACTAATACTTGGTACAGTGGTGGAGAGAGTGATTAATAGGCAGAGCAAGGCCCATGAATCAGGTTCTAAAGTCCTGTTCTTGTCTCGCCATTGACCTGCTGCATGGTGTTTGGGTGAGTTACATCCTCTCTCCATCTCGGTTTTCCTCCCTGCAAAATGGAGACTCTGCATTCCTTCCTGGCATATTTTAGAGCTACCAGTGCAACTTTCTGCACTTGAGTTTTTCAGCATGATGCTGTGTACAAAAGTAGAGTGCTAGAGGGGAAGTGCATAGCATTTGGGAAAAATCAGGCTCAGTGATCTTGGCTTGGATGCTTAGAGCTGCAGATGCTCCAACTGCGGGTACACCACGAGCAGGGAGGGCCTCCCAGCTCTGGAATGTGTCTCCCTTTGCACCCTGTGCTGGCACATGCCAAAAGGACACACAGGAGGTGGACAGCAGTTTTGTATTAATCTGGCTGTGTACATTTCATCTGTCGGTCCTACTTCCAGCATACAATGTGGGAATGATTAGCCCAAATGACTGGAGTGTTGGGAACTGATCCACAGTCAGCAACACTTGCACCAAAGCTTTGGGTTTTGGTGTAGGCAGGCTGGAAAGTTCACACTTCCAGAGGGCAGGGAGCATGGAGTGACTCTCCTTCTGGGAAAGGACTGCAAAATGCTTAAATAGATGTGTTGCTGTGGTTTATGTGTGGATGTCTCTGTGCCTGACACTCTCCCCTTGAGCAACATGGGGACCAAACCTCACATGGAAACATCTACAGCTCCTGCACTCTGGGTGTTCCCATGAGAAGACTGTGATGGAACTGTTTGTAGCTAAAGCTGGTAACAAACAGGGAAGTCCTGATGTACCCTCTCTGTTTCATTTCACATCATAGTGAGAGATCAGATCTTGTAATGGAAGGACCAAAAATCAGGGTAAATTTCCACTGGGAAAAGATACTATTCACATGATGTTGAAAGGCCATAGGATATTAAGTATGCGTGTGTGTATTCACTGCACTGCTAATGCATAAAATTATGCAAAGTCAGAATTTATGTAATGGCTAAATATATGGCAAAAGCTTAAATGGATTGAAATAAAGTGTTCTTACCTTATTGAACTGAAGTGTGCCAATACTACCATAATTAAATGGGGAAGTCAAAGCAATTCATTTTGTCTTCACTCACTGAAAATGTCATCAAAGTTGATATTCTTACAACCTATTTTGATTTTAATGAAAACTCTTCTTTTCCCAGTGGAAAATTGTCCTTTTACAACCTCTTTTAGACAGCTCAACTCATAATCTGAAACATTCAATTACTGACCTGACATTTGCCAGAGCAAAAGACAAATTTGGGTTTTCCTTTCTTTCCAATTTAAATGAAAAAGAGCCTGCCTTTTTTTGTTCCCTTTCTGTTTGCTTGTTTTTAATAATTTTAATAATTTTAAATCCAAAGTAGTTTGGGATTAATGAAGTTTAAGATATGGAAGTCTAATGTCTTTGAATATGCCCATGTAAACTAGTTTCAATCCGACTGCTTTGAGAGACTTTGCTTTAATCAGTCTTGTTTGGAGACAAGGAAGTTTCACGGTGATTTTGCACATTCTTAAGCCTTAAAGGCTCTCCCTCCTATGAACAAGCTACAGGAATTTTGTTTAAGCCCCAGTTTGGCAAGATACCTAAACGTGTGCCTAATTTTTAAACATTTAATATATTTCCACTGACTTACCTGCATTTAGTGGAATTTCTAAGATATATCAAATGCATCAGTGTCTGGGTGAGCAGCCCTGGCTCCAGGTGGGCAGTCTGCTGGCCATGCAGGTGGCAGCGTTGGTGAAGCAGGACTCAGTCAGGTCACAGAGCAGAAAAATTTTTAGGGGAGCTCAAAGGTGTGGTGAACAACAAATATTGGCCAAGTATCCTTCCACTTGCAAAGCTTGTGCACTCCATAGGATGAGAGCATTTCATACACAAGACACAAAACAGGTGTGGAAAGCAGCTGGGCCAACTAATTGGCACTGCCTCAGCCAAAACTTAGGGGTTGCTGGACCAGATCCTTTAAGAATCTGATACTCGTCCTGGTGACAGTATCATCATATGATACTCCTCCTGATCTCATGGAAAATGGGATCAGTCTATTAATGAAAACTTTTCTTCTCAGAAAAGGCTTGGGAGGTTGATTCCTTGGGGGTTGCTTTTATTTTAATTTATTTAAACATTTTAAATTATATTATTCAAATATTTTAAAATATTTAATTTTATTTTGTTGTGTCTTATGCACCCCTTTGTTAAGGGGTGAGCCCACCATAATCCTCCATAGGCCAACCTAAGCACCCATGGGGTGATGATGGTGCTGAAACATCCTGGTAACAGGGGAAAACAGGTAAGGTGGGTACCCCAAGCAGTTAATTGGACCACAGGCTGATATATGCACCTAAGGATGGTTGTGTCAGGCAGCTGCACCCCATGCTCCTGCCTCTCCCCACCACACATCAGCTGTATATTCCAGCCTGCCCACCCATTCATCCTGCCTCCCCCTGTGCCAACTCCCCTCACTGGACTTTAATCTTATTCCTTATGGGCTCTGTCCTTCCCACTCAATATACCATTGAATATATTTAAACATCGAGTTGTTTTCCCTTATTAAGCAGTTTATCACTGTTGCAATCTTTTTTCTTTTTTCTTTTTTTTTTTTTTTGCCAGAGGAGAAGGAAGAAATTTATTCTTTTGGCCATAAATCATTTACAAAGCTGCTGGGCTGTTAATGTATTTTTTATGTCTCGGCAAACAGAAAATAGAAGTGAGTGTCTTAGTAAAGCTTTGCCGACCTGTTTTAATTTCAGCTTCCTAACCCTGACTCTCTGTTCCCCAGTCTTGGGAGCAGGTACATTTCTCTTGTAGAGGCACCAGTGGATACCTTCTCCCCAAGGAGACAACTTTGCTGTGTCAGCAATGTCACGTGCTGCTGCCAGCACTTGGCACCAATCCGCAGCGTGACACATCTCTGCTGACTGGGCTGTGCTGGGAGAGCACTAGCAAAGAAATGGGATCGGGGAGGGTGGAAACTCAAGCCTATTTTTGCTTTTAGATCCTGGGAAGAGCTCTAATCAGACACCCACTCTGGGGTAAGCAAGTTACATGCAGCTCTCAATTCATCCCAGGCAGCCTCAACCTGTACTTTTCAAGCGGGGGCTCAGGTGTGGTTACAGATACCCATGGGGATGCTTGAGGATGCCTTCAGAGACAAGGACTGGCCATGGTGGAGTTTCCCAAATGTTAAGAGCTGGCTCCTGCAAGGTTTTGCAACCTGCTTCAGGAAAATGAAGCCAATGTATGCTTTCACTGCTCTCAGTCACCTCTGTGCCTTTTCCATCTTTCAGGAAACATAGACACCAATCTTTGTGTGAAAGGTGAATTTTCCTTTCTGGTGTGCTGTGACAAGCAGTAAGATAATTAAGAGGAGGGATGTGGGAGGTTTATGTTGGCATCCCAGCTAGATGAATGGGTAAGTCTGCAGCTCAGAGCTGTTGCTGCAGGCTTTTTGCAAACTCAAGCTGAGCTTCTTACCTTAAATGTACTCATATGAACGTTTGATAAGCTTTCATCCCCAAGACACTTTAGCTAAAGTAACTGGCTGTGGTCATTTAAAATATTCCCATCCCTAGACATCCATCACTGTAGGATGATGCCTCTACTGTAGCAGTGGGCAGAACAGGACAGCGCATCTGCAATGCAGCTTTCCCCTCTCACAGCAAAGGAAGTTAGCCTGTCCCCACACCTTCCTCAGCAGGTTATGCTGCTTAATGCCTGGCTGTGAGATAGAGGCACGGCTTCTTTTCTGCTTTGGCTGGCCTTGGGGCAAGAGCGTTGTGTTGAGTGACAAGGCAAACAGCAGAGGATGACAACATCTTAAGTTACTGCAGCAGGATTCCCCAGAGCTGATCTATTACAGAGTAGGGGGTGAAGGAAAAGGAACTGTGCTTGCCAGTCTTAGTTTTGTACAAGACAAAGAACAGCAAAATAACTTTCTGTGCCCAGCTAAACTTTTGCTTTCCTCTTTGTCTATGCCTGTTATTTGGAAAATGGTGTTTCAGGCATCTCTGAAGGACCTGAGCAGGGAAGGAAAAGGACACACCACCCTGTTTGTACCTTGGGTATCCTGCCTCGTTGTGGCCTTCTGCCATCTTCTTTAGACAGATTGCCTGCTCCTGATTTGCCCACCTGAGTCCCAGGGTATGAGTCATTGATGACTCTGATTCTAAGCAAAGCCAGGGATGGACAAAATTGACACCAAATGGTCACACAGAGTGGGCTGAATTAGCCTTACCCACCCCTCCACTCTCAATTTAGGGGAGCAATGAGAGAGCTCTTGAATTCCTGTTCCCCCCTGAGTCCCCTCTGGCCTTGTTCATCTGCTACAGCAAAAAAAAAACCCAACCTCCAAAGTGCAGCTGCTCCTTGAGTCCTCTGGAAATGCTGTGAATTCAAGGACTGCCAGTGCAGATCGCAGCAGTCTCTGTTTCCAGCCAGTGCCGCATGCATCGGAGGGAAGTGTTAAACTTCCCATAATGTACTTAATAGTGCAACACTATACCATGGAAAGGGGATTAATGCATGCCCAGAGCACAGCCATTGATTAGTTTTATCCTAGCTAATGTCATTGTAGACGCTATTTTTGTTCCTATCAGTGTTCCTTTGTATTTTTATAATCTTGCTATAATACGATGCAGTTGTTTTCCTGCCTCTAACTTGCATGGATATTACATTCAAGGCAGCAGAGATAGATGCAAGGCATCCATCCCAGCTTGCTGGAGCTGAAAAGGCAGCAGCTCTCCTGGCAGCTTCAGCAAGGCTTGATAGAAGCACATAAGAGAAGCCTGTACTGGGAGTACAGCAGGAGTCTAGAACTGGGAAGGACCATTTGGGTCATCAGCCCACTGATGCTGCATCTGTAAACCAGATTTGGGTTCTTGTTCCTACTTAGCACATACCAGCAAGCTGCTCTGACACCATATTCTTCTCACAGTTCAAAAAACCTCTTTTTGCATTTCAAGTCTGTGACTAATTAAACAGAAGCATTAAGATGTGCTGGAAAAGCACAGTTCAGGTGCTCAGGGAGCTAAACATCATGTGAACTCTGCTACCCGGACAGCACAGCCTCTCTCGATTTCCCTAGCAGGTTTGAGTGCTTAGCAGATCAGCAAATCAAACTCTTGAGGTTTAAACCTGAGCACATGAGGATCTCACACTAATGGGGACCCTCTGAAGATACCTGAAGCTATCTGGCTTGCTCAGCAGGACCCAGGGAATCTGTGCCAGGAAAAGGGAAGGAATCAAATTCCTCAGTGAGTCATGGGAGCCCCTTTCCTACCCCTGCAAGAGCTAATCCAGCTCCTCTGACAAGGACATGGAAGGGAACTGACACCATTCTGAAAGTATGTGCAGCTGAAAGCTTTCCTGCCTTTTTTTTTGGTCGTAAAGTCCAATTGTCATCCTGCCTATGGCTGCAGGTTGGGGAGGTCAGCACAGGGAGATATGCTCTATGTCATCCTGATCAGTCAGTTGTTTGAAATCCTCCTCCCAACTGGCCTGCAGAGAAAGAGCTATTTTCAAAAGAGAAGATGGCAGGGGTGGTAGTGACTGCTGCTCACCAGGTCAGCAGTTGAGGCCAGAGTGGAGTGGGTCAGCAGGAATTTTCCCTGTTAGTTTTCTGTCTAGTTCAGATGAGGTTATAAATGGTAAGGAAGAAGGGTCAGTGTGATCAGCACAGTTTCACAGGTAGCCAGTGTCCCTCATCAGCTAGTCTAGTTCTTGGCAAGAAATGCTGCAGGGCTCAAGTTCAAGACCCTGGCACTGTGTTTTCTCCCTGGATTAGTGTCTGCTAGCCTGTGTATCTTACAGGGTGGGCAGCAATCCCGAGATCACTCTTACTAGAGTAAAATGGATCTTTTAATTTGGGAGGCTCCATGCCGAGGGGATGACTAGATACCACCAGCTGTGTCTGATGGTTTCTCCAAGGATAAAGGTGCCTATTGATGTGCATTTAATGGGAATACTAACACTAGAAACACCTCAGAGGAAAAGTTAGCGTCAGTGTAGTTTTAACACCTGTGTTACACAGATCTTGCTCTAAACCATGCTAGATGTGATCGTTTTCCTGCTGTTTGTCCCAGTCTGTCCTGCAGAGCCAGCAAAGATAGGAAGGAAGGAGTTGGAAATTATTTTTCCTTATACACTGTTCCATTGTCCCCCACAGGCTACTATCCCACTGCTCGACCTGTCAGCCACTTGTATAACACGTGCCCTCAAACTGGGCACAGAAGCAATCCCCCTACAAATGTCTGGAGCAAACTTTGCCTTCTTGCTGTGGGCTGGCAGGAGGGCTACTGTTTGTTGGAGCCCTTCCTCCCTCACTCCATTACTCCCACTGTTATAGTTCCAAGGAGGTTTCTACCAAGCATCCTGCCCAGGAAAAGTTGTGCTAGGGCATCTTGGACCCAGGATGCAGTCTTCTATGACAGTGTGAATCTGTCCAGATGCCTGCCCTGCAGAATGACTTTGGAGCCTGGAAGTTTTTCCATAGTAGAATTTCCTTAGTGAACTGGAAATAGTTCAGTCTAGCTGGGCATAAATTCACATCTGTGCTCCATTGCAGTGCTTGGTGGTGTTGGTTCCCCAAGCAGGGTGGAGTCTATTGCAAGCTGCCTTGAGACACTAGGCTGGGTGAATACTGTGTTTGGTTAGATAGATTCTGAACTAGCAAGTGTACCACATCCAAAATGAAGCAGGGTACACAGCCCCTGGTGAGAATGGGCAAGACCAGTATTCAAGCAGCTCATTGAGCAGCCAGTTTGGATGCTGTCATATCACGCTGGATAACCTCAATGTTTTCTGTGTTTGCAACTGCAAGCCAGGCTCCTTCAGGGGCTTTTGAATGTTTGCTGCAGAGGCAGGACCTACAGCAGATGTACTGCTTGCATCTGTTCCAGTCTCCGCCTGCTGTGAGTCCCTCTTTCCTGGGTAGTAGGTTTTGCTGCTGCTCAGTGTGTTGGGTTGGCAATGTACCTCAGCTCATTTGGGGTCGGAGACATTTCTCTTCTTTGGCACAGGGGGTAGCTCTGGTCCCAGACTCAGAGATGTGAGGCAGGCAAAAGGCACAGCAACTTGTATTCTCCTTTCATCTCAGGAAAAAGACTGCTCTGCAGTTTCTCCCTCCGTTGCCTGCGGTTGCCAGATGGAACACTGTGTTTCTACCCTGTTGTCGAAACTTCTGTGTGACCTCATCTTTGCCTCTCTAACAAGGGACCCAAAATGTCATACTGCCAAAGGTATCTTCCCCAGCATGTGGCAACAGGATTGCTAATTGTGCTGGGACAGGGGGGAGCCATTCAAGCCATTCCCTGGGTTTCAGATGCAAGCTGAATCAGCTTGAAGCTTTATTCTCATTTTCCCTGCAGCGACACAAATTCCTGCACATTTTCCCTCGAGGTCTGGAGATGCAGAATGCACACAGCTAAGGGGTTTCTTTCATCCCTTTCACACCTTCTTCCCTCCTTCCTCCTCTGGCCATTTGCTTCCCTGCTTCACACTGCAGAGTGAACCTGTACCCTGGTCTCTACCTTTGGGTATCAGGAGTTTGCTGCTAGCAAGTGACAAAAGCTTCTGACTATGATGGTGATCTCTGGCAGAGAGGTGCAGCAGTGAGCAGGAGCTGGGAATGTTTTTTTACCAACTTAGAATGAATCAAAGTGCTAAGATCTGCCCATGTCTTTCAGCTTCACTGTATCTGGTATGTTCTGTAGGCTCTGAGGCTTGCAACCCCTCTAGGGCAGCTAGAAAATGCGGCAGCATCTGAGTCCTCCTTACACCCAGCAGGGAGGGTAATGCTTGTTGTGGGACTGTGTCCTACGTGCTTGGGTCATGATGTATGTATGAACTATCTACACGGACTCCTTCACGGATACTGGGGAAGTAGCTGAGCGTGCCACTTGGAAAAGCAGCAGTGAGCCATCAAAAACAAAATCAGTTCTGTTGCCAGAATAATTACTTGATCCTGAAAATGTGAAGAAATTCTGAAAGAGCCTCTGCAGCCAAAACATTCTTCTGCTGACTGGTTCGCTGATAGGGACAGAAAAATGGAGCATCCATTCTAATTAGTGATGGGAGCTTCCTGCCTCAGGATCAAAGGAGAACGCTGTTTGCTGAATCAAGCTAAGATCAAAGTGTCCTATGTACAGGAAGGGCCCATTCCTCTTTCTGCTGACAGTGGTGTGCCCTGCTCATCCTCTGGGCATGCTGCTTACAGGGTTGCTTAATTACTAAGTAAGGAGGAGACTGCAGTCACAAGAGAGGGTGTAATGGCCACTGTAATCCACTTCTGAGAGATGATTTGGTGGTGATCGATTCTTTGTCTCTCAGAAGTCATTAAAGTTCTGAATGCTTAGAAAATACCTGGATTGTATAACTTTGCAAAAGGAGACTTCTTACAACATCCTTTGCTTGATTTTTCTGACCCCTTATGTGTAATTTGACTTAGTAGGCTGTATGTGTGTGCATATATCTATGTTTGCATTTATATCTACTCAAGGGAATTCAAGTCCTCATTCCTTAGGCTGCATTGAAAAATCCGTATCCCAATGGATATGCTAAATTTGAAATCTCATCTTCCCTCTCTCCTGTCTCCCTCTTCTTGCATTAATACAAACCCACATTTTTGCAACGCCTAATTTCAAAATGTTTAAACACGACTCATTTGGTTGAGTTTTCCTAGTAGGTGTCTCCCTGGGCATACAGGTTTATAAGTGTATGCGACTTTGTGCGCAGCCATCTGTGTTTTGGGCCACGAGGACTGGTGTGGAGGAACAGAGTCACAAAAATACTTGCATAGAGATACAAGTGCATGTGTAAATGTGTTACATTTTCTAGTAGTCTTGAGATGCTGCAGCTTCTGAAGAGAGTTTGATCTTTGCTCTTTCAGCTGTTTCCCTGGGAAAGGGGTCATGTTGTAGCACTGCCCCCCCTGCCCCCAGAGCTGTGCTAACACACCACCCTACCTCCCTGTTTATGCTGCTGGAAGAGGACTTTTCCTTCGTTTCCTCTTCCTTGTCAGAAGTGGCTGTGTGTGTTTTCCCCAGCTGTAGCTCTGCAGGTGCCACCCAGCTTAACAAAACGAGTCCTTAAGTGCCACCTGCCTTGTACACCAAAAGAGCCAAAAAAGGGCCGAAGAGCAGCTGGCAGGCCTTGGGATGTGTGAGGTAAAGGCAAGTCTGAAGAGCTGGCTTGCCTGGAGGTTTAACAAGGACAGCATGGTGTGTGTGGGGGTGCTCATCTTGCAGGCCAGGTTCAAAGCAGCTCCCCTGGGCAAGAGAAGTAAATGGAGATCTCAGCTCCTCCTTAGTGCTTCCCTTCTCCATGGCATTCAAATTAAAAGAGATGCTGTGGTGCCTTGAAAAGAAAAGGAGGTAATGGCTTGGGGTGTTGCAGCATCAAGAGTGGGGTACTGGCAGGGAAAAGGGAATGTGTATTTTCTTTCATTTTTTAAATTGCTCATGAGTACATTTGGAAGTCCTCAAATGTATCAAAAATTATTTTTACAGTGACTAAATTATCCGTGTTCTATTTTAGTGTTTTTATTATTCTGCAGAATGTTTGCAATCAGCTAATAATAAATATTAGGAGCAGCAAGAGGGTGATTAGACATGAAAATCTCATCATCTTGACAACTGAGTGATTGATGTAACTAATCCTGCAAAGTAAACTGCAAAGTCTTACTTTTGCAGTAAATTGGAACACTCACACTTAAGCATTACTTTTTCTGGGTGACAAGAATTTGAATGTGTGGGTTTTTCATGAAGTGGAAAGTGGAAGTGATAAGGAATGGGGCTGAAGAACTGTTCCAAATACTGCTGTTCCAGATTGGATGAGTAGTTTCTTTCCCTCTCTTGGAAAGCATCTCATTAAATCTATGCTGAACATAATAGAAGAACTTTCTGCACCATGTTGGAGAGAGAGGTCAGTCCAATAAATGTTCAAATAATTGTGACTTCCTGCATACAGATTAGCACATGGATGATGCTAGACTGGATGAGTAGTCATGGCAAGAGGGCCTTCAAATTTCAGCCTGCAGAAAACACAATCCCTTGTCAGAGTCACATTCAGCAAGAGACATCTCCAAAGTTGACATGGATCACTTCTGGGCTTTGGGCTACTGCCACTGCCTGGCCAGCCATAAGAAAATGAGGAGTCCAAATCCATTCCCAGCCTGTTGCCCACAGACAGAGCTGGAAGGCAGATGCCTTGTGATAAAGGTGATGCTTATTACTGGCTCTTCAAGTTATTTACTTCTGCTTGCTGCTGACAGACTTGCATAGGAGATTGATGGATTAAGCTTTCGCCAGCTGTTTCTCATCCAGCCACCTAATTCTCTGAGATGTTAGCACTGGAGATTAACTGTTTCCCTAGGAATTTCCAAAGCGTTCTGTATTTTTAAATATGTCCCAAGACAATAAGGAAATTCAGACCCAGGGTGGTTTTTTTCCCACAAAGTAAGAAACTTGTGAACTTCTCTTGAAGAGGTTAAAGTGAAATTTTGTCTGTTTTTGTTCTGATGCATTTCTGAGCCTCGCTGAACTACTGGGGGCTTTAGAGGTAGGAGATGTGGAGGAAGGAATGGAAGTTTGGAGGAGGTGGTTGAACCTTTGCAAAGTGCTGGAGTACTGCAACTCTGGAGCAGTCAGTTCAAACCCTGGAACAGATGGAAGGCTGTTCAGGATCTAGAAACTTTGGATTTGTAGCATCTGAAGCTCAGCATTTCCAGGCTCTGGCTGCTGCATTTGTATGTTAGGCTGTCTGAGAAGGATCTCAGCAGACAAGAATGTGGGAAACACCTTTTCCTCAGACATTAGCCTGTTCAATTTCTTGGTAGTTCAGACAGAAAACTATTCTTCTGAAGCATTTCACCTTCAGCAAACCAGTGTCTCTTGGCAGAAAACAGAAACTGTGCAGGCAGCCCTTCCTGGATTCAGCAAGAGAATAGGGCGGTCTGCAGAGAGCACCTGGATGTTAGCAGTATTCTGCTGTTGCCTGGGAGCTTGAAAACTCCTTGCCTTCTTCTCCAGTACCCTCCCACATGCTTTGAACAAGAAAATGCTGAACTGTCATACAGAGACATTGCCTTTTGTAGCCAATATTTTGATTTTGTGGAGAAAAATGGTTTAAAGCATTTTAGTGCTGCTCAAAATGGTGGTGGAGACCCCTTGGTTAGTATCATTTGACAAGATTTTGGTGGTAGGAACAGAGATATTTCCCTGTGTGACTTGCAGTCTTAAAATGGCAGCCTTGAGCTGCTGTACTGGGAAGCTGGGGCTTAACAGGCTTTCCTCTGAGTCCACTCTGTGTGGAATGCAAAGAAGTGAATGGCGGAAATTCTGGCAGATAAATGAGATTTGATGAGATCCTCAAACATCAACAGTAATTTTAAATCAGCTAAATAGAAATGCCTGGACTGGAAAATATTTTGACTTTTAACCCTTTAAATTAAAAATATCACTAAAACACTTATGGTCTTGCTGGACTTTATGAGGCATAGAAGTGGGAGGAGAACTGTTTTTCCTGGTGAATACTGCAATTCTTTTTCTGTTTCCCTAATGTTGGGTATCATTAAGATTGATGGGTTTGAAAACATATCTCATTCTCTTAGACACAGCTTGGCTGTTCTTATGGCTCTATGCCTGTCGCCAAAAGAACCCCAGTTGTTTTCAGAGGCTCTGAAACTAGAGTGCTCTCATTTAAAAGGGCCACATATCTGCATTTGCTTGTAAAAAAAGGACAGTGTGAGAGCAGATTGATCTCTGAGGAAGGAATATAATTCCCTTTAGCCTGATGTAGTCAGCAGGGTACAGTTGTGTAGGAATGGGATACTGTGTTGTGACCTGCAAGTGTATGGGTATTGCAGCTTTTTGATGTTGCCTAAGCTCCAGGCACCCACGAAAAGATTATTCACTTATTTTCCTCTGCTATAGCTGAGCAGAGGAGGGGGAATTAAAACAAAAGCTTCATGAGTTGAGATAAGAATTAGGGGGAGAACATTTTAAGGGCAAAACAGGCTCAAATCTTAAACAGTATAAAGAAAATTTATTATTAGCAGAATTAAAAGTAAAAAGGGTAATGAGAATTAAAATAAACCTTTAGAACACCTTTCCTTCCCAGTCCCTCCCTCTTTCCCACCGACAGTGCAAGGAGAAAAAACATGGGGTTTTGGTCAGTCTTTCACTTCTTAAAAATCTTTCTTCAATATGCTTAAGGAAAAGAGTTTCTTTCCTCTGCTGTGCTGTGGGATCGTTCTCACAGGAGATAGTTCTCTGTGAACTTTTCCAGCGTGGTTGTAACTTTCACAAACAGCAGCCTGCCCGACCTGCTGTAACGTGAGTCCCTCCCACGGGCCAAGCAGTCTTCCCACAACTGCCTAGCGTGGGTCATTTTAGTTCATGGGGTTTTGTCTTTTAAGGATGAGCTGTTCTAGATTGGAAGCAAGGGTTCTCTATCTCTGGAAGCAAGGATCCTCTCTCTCTGTTCGAGTTCCTCACTAGATTACAGCTTTTCAGCATCCACACGCTCCAGCGTGAGCACTGCTCCTCACGGGCTGCACATGGATCTCTGCATCCCCCCGTGCACCTCATGAATTACAGGGAAACTGTTGTGTTATAGTCCTCACCACAGCTTGCAGGAGAATCTCAACTCCGGCGCTTGGAGCACTTCTTCCCTCTCCTTCTTTTCACTGACCTCGGTGCCGCCATGTTGGTTCTCCTCATGTGTCCTCACTTTTCCTTTGCGCTCTGACTCGGAAGAAAGTTGGTGTCTGTAGGTTCCCTTGTTCTCAAGTTCCATCAATTGAAAAGTTCTTACAGAGCTTCGCTGCGCTGAAAAGGTTGATTTCGTCTGGGCTCCGTATCAGGGAATTGTTCGCCATGTTTTCGTCGCTGGCCACATGGTCTCTGCTAGCACTGCACGGGCGGCCCCGGCCACGTGGCCCT
This sequence comes from Dicrurus megarhynchus, assembly GCA_013399195.1. Lineage (NCBI taxonomy): Eukaryota > Metazoa > Chordata > Aves > Passeriformes > Dicruridae > Dicrurus > Dicrurus megarhynchus. The sequence continues at coordinate 776,639 of VXAD01007024.1, forward strand.
GGCCTTGGGAGGGCCCTGGCTGCACAGTCCCGGCCTCGGGAAGGCCCCAGCCATGCGGTTCCGGCCTCGGGAAAGCCCCAGCTGCGTGGTGCCTGGCAGCCCCCGCGGGATGGGCCCCTGCAGCCCCCGCCAGGATGGGTCCTGGCAGTCACCTCATCACCCCTGGGGAGAAGAAAAGGGAGCTTCTTACTGTTTTTCTTTTCTTAAATATGTCATCACAGAGGCGCTACCAACTTCTCTAGTTGGGCTAGTAACCTGCCCATTGTCAGAGCTTTTAGCAATTGGCTCTGTGCTGGACACAGTAGAAACTTCAAGCAGCTTGTTCCTGCCCACTAAAACTAGGCTGTATTAAACCAACACAATGGGGTAACCTGCAGTACTTTCAACTGTGTGTCCTTCTCTCAAAGTGCTTGAACTGTGTGTCATTCTCTTTCCAGGTCTGGTGTGTCCTCTGGAGGTGTCAGTCAGTTCAGGGAGCATCCAGGTTGCCCGAGGCCAGACAGCAGTGTTGCCCTGCACCTTCACCACTAACGCTGCTCTCACTAACCTTAATGTCATCTGGATGGTCATTCCTCTTTCAAATGCCAACCAGCCTCAACAGGTAGGTCTTTCCTTACTGGAGCATGTATTTCCTTGGGGTTTTCCAGTTCCCCACCCTTTTCTGGATGTAGTCCCTCTGCAATGCTGAGTCTATGGCTGTCCCAGAACTTCATTGTCCCTTAACTGCTGAACATGCCCTCTGGATCTTACATGAATCTGTTTTCTTCAATGTTTTGTTAGCAGATGCACATTGTGTCCTTGGCTGGATGCGCAGCTGGGGCAAGTGTATGTGACGCTGTATTGCTGCCCTGGGCCTCTAGTGGTTTGAGTGTTCAAAAGAGCACAGGAGATATAATTCAGGTTTTGGTGCACTGGATATGGAATTTGATGGGCCTGGGAGCAGCTGCAGCCTTAAGCCTGTAAAATCTATGTAAAATGTCCTCTAACACATAACCTTTCATAGAATCATCGCCCATTTTACTTCCCTTATTTTTTCACTCTGTTGCTTTTGCAAGTCCATTCTTACAAATATTAGCAAATGAGAGTATATAATGGTGGGCACAAGAATCATAACCTAAGATATGCTGGCCTGTTTTTTGCCCACATACTCTGACAACAGAAGAATGTCATTTCTCTGAAATACATCCGTCTTGGGCCACACTGCCCTCATCGCATTTTGTATTCAGTGTGAGAACCTGCACTGAAGAATACTTGCTCCTCAGGGACTTGGTCTGAGTACAGTCTGACTGGTGGAGGCTGTGCAGGTTCAAAGGTTGCATTGCCTGTCATCCCAAAGATCTTCAGCAAGCAGTGTCAAATCATGGCAGGATCTTGCTGGTGGAGACTAGAAATGATACCGTCCACTGGGCAGATGCTTTTCATCAACGTACTCACTGACCTGCAGAGAGCCTCTGCTTCTGTACGTTGATCCTGTCCAGACGGGTAATGACTATTATATGAAGTAGGCTGGTGTTGCCAATCCAGCTGTGCCAGAAGATTTGGGTATCTTTCTGGTCTGTTACCTCTGTGAACATTTTTATTGACATAAAATGGGCTACAGAGTGTGTTGCTCTTTCGGAAAAAATACCTGTGCTGGGATGTATATTGAGGTTTGGTTATTCAGAGATCCTTTAGTAACTGGTCCTTTCGGCTTTGGAAGCCCATGTTTTGCTTGCTGTTCTTCCTCCTTGCTCAGCTCCCGCAGAGTGTTGTTTGAGCCTTCCTTTCTTTTCCAGGTTATTCTCTACCAAGGGGGTCAGATCTTTGGTGGTGCACCCCAGTTCTATGGGCGAGTGGGGTTTGCTGTGACAATGCCAACCACCAGTGCCTCCATCTTCATCAACAACACTCAGCTATCGGATACTGGCACATACCAGTGTTTGGTCAACAATCTTCCCGACCGAGGCGTCAGGAATATTGGAGTCATTGGACTTACTGTCTTGGGTGTGTTTATTGGTATTATGGGGGAGAGGGGGGAACAGGGACAAGAGGATCTCTGTGTGTGATAGTGCATCATTAGCAATATGGTACTGTGTTTGCATTTGAGCCCACAGACATCCTGTGGCGAGGAATGGGCTGCCTTGTGGGTACTGTGGGAGTTTGTAGGGCACATAGACTTCATATGCAGGCAGCATATAATGAAGTTTTAAAATATGGTGGAGAGAAAGTTTTTGTGGTGGTATTGTGATGTGGACTTGCAAAGAAGCAGGAATAAAGTACGAGGGCATCCTGGAGGGCTGAAGGGAGTGTAAGGGGTTTGGTGCATAGCAACAGAGGAGAGAATGACTTTATATCTTTGCTTCCTTTCCATGAAAGCAATTAATTCTGGATGCTTCCATTGATGCTAAATACTCCAGAGTGCATGCCATTATAGGGATATGAAAGCAAAACCCAATCACAGTAAATTTTGTCTGCAGCTCTGTTAACTTCCACCATCCTTGATGTCTCAAACGCAGAAATATTCGCCTTTTTCTCAAGGGAGGGATCCAAGGAGAACTGGGTCCTGTGCAAGTCAGCAGTAGTCTGTAACCTTGATGGGCTGGTGGGCTAGGAATCTTTGTGTGAATTGTCACCCCCCAAACCGTAATGAGTTCTTGTCTCCTGCCTCATTCTTGTCCCCTTGACAGCTCATGCCACTCTCCTTGCTTTCCCCAGCAGCACATGTCTAGAATGAGCCTGCATTCCACCGTTTGGTCACATTTCCTGATTTGCTATCACCTTCCCCTCTTCTCTCGCAGTTCCTCCTTCTGTCCCGCTTTGCAGAATCCAGGGGTCCCTGGACGTGGGCAGCGATATCACACTGACCTGCAGCTCAGAAGAAGGCATACCCCGGCCAACATACCTCTGGGAGAAACTGGACAATGTCCCCAAGTTGCCCCCAACTGCCACACAAGGTGCTCATTTTGTTGATTATCCTCTTATTTCCCAGGTGGCAGCCTGGGCTTTCCCTTGTCTGAGCTGCTAGAGGTGGCATGGCTCATTGAGCGTCTGCCATCATTTGCATGGTCCCTTTACTGGAACGAAGATTCCTAAAGCCCATGGTGGACTGGATACCCTCCAGAGGCCACTTAAATTTTCATGGGTTTTTTGGTACAGAAACATGTTCCCTGTTGAAAAACAAAGATTGGGTTGAATGGAAGAGAGAGAAAGTGGTTGCTAGATGCCGGCATGTGGCTGGAAATTTCATCTGCAAACTCACCTGCATTTTAAACCAAATGAAAGGCTTATAGAATGGAAACTGGGAAAAGAGAGGTAGAATCACATCAGGAAAATACTGCCAGCTTCTCACACTGATGCTACTGTTCTCCAATAAATTACTGCCAGAGCTGCTTTTCAGATGTGTGTAGAAGCATGGCTCTGATCAAACTGGTGCTTCCCAGCCTCAAGTCCCATCCATGAGTTTTCTTAGCCTAGGTGTCCTGATCAAATACTGATAGCTGTACTTTTGCCCTTTATGTTGCTGTATTTTAAGAATATGCCAGCTTTCAGTTTCATGTAATTCAAGAATGAGGAATATTGGCAGAGCAGAAGATGGAGAGCGAGGGATAGGAGAGTAGGGGTTCTGCAGACCAAGACTGAATTTAACAAGTAGATCTGGGTATAGGTAATTTCGCATCTCTTTCTTCCCTGTTCTCACACAACACTGAGAGTCCCAAGCTTTCATCTGCAGAAATTCCTCTATAAGAAGAAAAAGAAACATCTAGTGTAAGCTCCTTAAGACCTAATCTTGTCTCTGTGTGTGTATGTGCACGCACAGTGCTTCCATCTCAAGGTTATTTCCTAATTTATTTCTCTCTTAATAGTCTCACAACAAAGTTCTCTATTTGCTGGCTTGCCTTTTCATGATTTTCCTCAAGCGGGGGAGGGATTTAAATCCGTCTTTTCTCTCTGACTAGACCAAGTCCAGGGCACTGTCACTCTCCGAAATATCAGCACTGTGTCCTCAGGTCTTTACCAATGTGTGGCTTCAAATGCCATTGGAACCAGCACTTGCCTTCTGGACCTGCAAGTCATTGCACGTAAGTATTTTGCCAGGGGAGGCTTGACCACCTGCTTCTGTCTTGTGACAGTAAGGTGTGTAACCATGCTTGCTGTGAGCCATCACGTGCCTCTCTATCAGAAGATAATAGTGCCCTGGAATGGGAACATTGCCTTTCTCCCCGCCCAAGCTTCATGTGCTTAGAGATGGCCACAGCCCATCCCTCATTTCTTCTCCATGCTCTGTTCAATCATCTCCACAGCTCACCCACGGAGTATCGGCCTGATTGCAGGAGCAGTGGCCACAGGCGCCGTTGTGCTCGTTGTTTGTATTGTGTTGGTGGCTGTAGCACTGTTCTACTGGAAAAACAAACACAAAGAAGAAGAAGAGGAGGAAATTCCCAATGAGATAAGGTAAGGGTCAGGGAAAGCTGGTGGTGGGGGACTTCCGAGCAAAAGCTTCAGCTGACAGGAGTGGAATTGGAAACCTTATTTTTGTTAATCCTGGGTGTGTTCCCCAGGGTCAAGGGAAGATGTCCATATATGTGCAGAAAATAGAGGGAGAAAATGAAGAATGGTAACAACAGATTTTGTTTTCAGTATTGCCTTTAATGAGAGCTTTTTAATTTGGCTTCATAGAATCACAGAACAGTTTGGGTTGGAAGGGACTTAAAAGATCATCTAATTCCAACCCCTCTGCCAGCAAGAGGGATGAGACTTCATGTTGTTATCTCTGTAGGAGAGTGATGTGGTGGGAATTCTGACCCATGATGCCAGACCGTGACAGCTGAAAAGCTCTGGAGATACAGCCGTGATATTCTCTGTTGTTACAGTCACAGGGTTTCCCTCTGGTAGCTTTCTGCAGGTCCCTTGAGGATCAGCTGCACTGATTGTACAGTCATACTGACTGCCTGTGAAGTACCAGTGGCTGTGACTGTGACTTTCTGTGTAGACACATGAGCGTGGGTCGTTTGCCTCAGTGATAGGCACATAGAGCACACAGGTGGGTCCTGTAAATATGGATGAGCAAACAAGCCAGGGAGCAATGCTGATTCACATTAGTGCTGTCCTTCTCCTTGAATCGATGGTGTTGACCCCAGCATGGTGGTTGGGGGTGGGGGTGTTGGACAAGTGGGCCAGCATCCTCCATATGCCCTCACACCTCCTCCTTCCCAGGGAGGATGACCTGCCACCCAAATGCTCCTCTGCCGCGAAGACGTTCCACGCTGATGCGTCCTCATCAGAGAACGACACCCTCACCTCCTCCAACACCTACAACAGCCGCTACTGGAACGACCCCAAAGCCAACCACGCCACAGACTCCTTCACCCGCTTCAGCAACAGCAACGATGCTCACCAGCCCCCCTTCTCCCGCTCAGGGAGCACGAGTGCCCGCCCCGTCTATGCCAACGGCGGCCACCCATCCCCGGCTCCCCCTAAGACACTGGTGGTGACAGCCAGCACGGCGCCGTCGCCTCAGGAGGTGATCCGGAGCAATGGTTCGGTCAGCAGGAAGCCGCGGCTGCCGCACACCCGTTCCTATGCAGTCAGCCAGGCCACGCTGGAGCGGATCGGGGCTGTCCCCGTCATGGTGCCCGCCCAGAGCCGGGCTGGCTCCCTGGTGTAGGACGGAGTTGGCGGCTGAGAGCTGAGCAAGGGGCCTCTCATCCCTGGAGGGGTGAAGAGACCCACCCTACTCCTTCCTGAAAGGCAGCGAGGTGGCGGGGTGTCACACACTTACCTCTCCACCTGCCCTCCCCTCTCGAGGCTGCTGCCAGCTAGTGGGACAGCCCTGTCCGAGCCGCTTTTCCCCCAGCCGCTGGAGCTCCTCGTGCCGATGGACGCCACAGATGTGCCAAGGCCGAAGGAGCAGGGAGGTTGGGACATGCTCCCGGGCTGCTGGGCCCCAGCTGGGACATACACTCGGGCCTGACCCTGGGGGGAAATTTTGCTTTTATTTCCTGTTGGTTTTGTTGGGGACTGATTCCATCCATTTGGATCTTTCAGGGAGGTTCGGGAGATATATATATATTATTTTTTTTCCGTTGTTGTTGCTGTTTTGTTTCCAAGAGGACGACGGCCTGTGTTGGGGCAGGGAAGGCTGAGCAGCCCCAGCTTCCCATGGCCTTGGCTCCACTAATGGATTAAGGAGTATTGTGCACTGGGGCTGGGTGTGAGGAGGCATGGGACAGGCTGGAGGGGCGAGATGAAGGCACAGCCACCAGCCCAGCCAAGGGGATGGTTGGGTGAGGGTGCGGACTGGGGAGCATTTGTCTTTATTTTTTGCAGTTCTTCCTCCCACCTCAGCACACACAGACACACACAGGCACACACACACAGACACATGCAGGTCCTCAGACTGGGTGTTTCTCCTGCACTAGGTTGGAGTGCCACCAGAGCCCTAATTATAGCTGTGGAGGTCGCAGCTGTCTGAGCATCTTTCCCTCAGACACTCGGTGCAGAGTGAGGCTGCATCGCTGCTCCTGCTGCTGCTACTTCTGCTGCTGCTCTAGGGCTTGCAACTCTTTTTTTTCTTTTCTTGGGGTGTTGCCGGGGCTATTCAGGAGGCAGAGAGGAACTGGATGGTGTGGTAGAGCACCAGGCAGGTTCATGAGGCATCTGTTGCCCCTGGGCTGCTCTGGTTTAGGGCAAGTGACTTCAAACCCCACAACTTTGATGTTTGCATGGTAGGTTTTATTCATCAGGGTATGCAGGGCTGGGTAGCATGGCAGGCACACGTTGTGCTTGGAGCCTTCACAGAGTTTTCATTCCTGCTCTCCCACGTGCACAGACATGTTGGCAGGATTTGCTTCCTGCTTTAGAAAGCAGAGGCTTAATGGAAGCCCACACACTCTCTCTCTGCCTCCCCCACTTCCCTCAGTGTCCCGGGACTGGGTACTGGTGGCATCTGCCAGTGGCCCTGCCATCTCCTTGCAGCCTGGCAGGTGGTTGTGGCTGGCACCTCTACTTTTTCTATTGCAACTAAATAGCCTTAATCAAAGCCAAGAGTTGAAACCTCTGAAGGAACCTGATGCCATTTGGAGGGCTGGACTGAGGGCTGGGATTTCCCCTCCTAGAGAGCACTGGTTCAAAGAGGCCACGCCTGGATAGGTATCTTGGCCCTCCTGCATAACACCAACCCTTGCACGGGCAAAGGCAGTGATCACCTCAAAAAGCACCAGAGCCCTCCCAGGTCTGCTCTTGGAAAAGCAATGTGGGGAGTCACAGGTGATTTCCCACAGTTCTCACATTGGAAAAAGGGTCTGTTTAAGCCAACAGACTTGGCCTCATCCCCACTTTCCTTGTTCCGGCACGGCTTTACTTTCCCTAGCAGTGCACAAACCTTGGGCAGGGCCTTCTACCTGAGCAGTACAAATGCAAGCACAGACTCTGAGGAAGAGGAGGGAGAGGTGAGGACTGGGTTCCCACATGGACACACTGGCTTTTTGGGAGACTGGGAACTCCCAAGCAGCACTAGGTTTGAAGCTTGGCTGAGATTTTGTGCCTTCTTTTCTTAAAATAAAAAAAAAAAAAAAAGAAAAAGAAAAAGGAAAGAAAAAGGAGATAAAAAAATCCAACTTCCCTTCCTTCCCCCTCTACACAACTGCATCCAGAATGTGTGCAAACCCCCCTGGTGGTGCAGGCAGGAGGTTGCTCTGTGCGTGCTCACATTTCACTGGAGCAGTCCTCTTTCCTGCCTGTCTGCTCACTTTGCTGCCGGGTGGTAGGATTTATTGGGGAAGAAGAGTGGCTTTAGAAACCCTAATGTGGGAAGAAAAAAAACCCAAACAATCAAAGAAAAGCCCAGACACATTCTCTCTGCTTTTGTGACAACCCGTGTGACATTTACAGGAACACTGCCCTCAGCAGGTGCCCTCCTCTACTGGGAAAGCTCTTCTGGTTCCTACCCTCCATAAGACTGTTTGCTCCTCTTTCTTTGTTCTTTCTAATTGTATAAAATTCAATAAAATTTTATTCATATAAAAAAAGGACTTCTGCCTGACTGCTGCTGCTTTTTTCTTCTTCCTACCTAATTCTGTAACTACAATGACTTTGACCATTAATATTTATCCTTGATGTGACTGGCAGTGAGCAGTGACCACGCAACCAAGAGCTGAATGTTATTAGGCGAGCCTGTTTGGTAGTGAGCTCTGGTACTAGAGCCTTGTTTTTCTCATTCATAATAGTCTGACACATTGCCCTTGAATGTACAATTTCCCAGGCTTGCAAGGTCGCTACTTCTCTAGACAAAGGTGAGTTTTATTTTCTGTCTTTTGGCAGGGGAGACCCTATGCTGCTTTGAGTGATGCGGGAAAATGTTTTTTTTAATTGCCTAATTTTGCTCATCTCATGCATTGGTTTTCTAATCAAAAACATGGCATGTTTATCCCAGATTCAAAAGCTAAGGCAGTCACTGACTTTCTTGGGCATTTGAATAAGTTTGGTGGGGGAAACTGACAGGAATTTAACAGAAGTGCTGATCCCCATAGACAGAGCATGTGAAGTTTCAGTGTCTGAGCACTCACATGCTCATGGCATAAGGGGACTAGAAAGCATACACTTCTTAATCTGTATCAACAGCTGCTACCAGAAGGTTATTATTAGTTAGGGCAACCTGATGTTTTGCCAAGGATTTTGCATTTTTCTCTCCATGTTTCATTTTCCCTGCTTCTTCTCTAAAATCCCACACATATTCCAAGAGTGATTATTAAAACCAGAAACCCACAGATCCAACAGTAGTGGTAATTCAGCCCTGCTGCACATGCATCATATTCTCATTCCTGGGTATTTTTCAAAACCTTCTTCCAAATACTCTTGTAAATGTGTTTTCAGCTATAGACCTTACTGTAAATAAGACAGCTGCATTGCCATTTTCAGGAAGTTGTCATAGGAGTCTTAATGTTTCCATTTATCATCTTTTGATTGTGCAATCTCGTTGTGACATTAATAGCATCTTTACATTTTATTCCCATGATAGCCCTGTCAGTATTCTGCTATACTATCCATCCCTTGCCACTGGTTTGCTCCTTACATCATCCTTCTGCACGTCTTGTTGATCCAGAGCAGAATTTCCTAGGATGCAGGATAATTTACTAGGTTTGTGCAGCACCTGGAATGCTGGAGTTTTAACCTGTAAATTGTACCATTGCTGCAATACAAATATCTAAAAAAATAATACCAGTTAGATAACTTGGTAGTGCTCCAGATTTTTAATTTATCACTAAAAATCAAACAGAGGTTCAAGCCATTGCAGCAGCAAGGGAAAGTCACGATTGAAATGGTTGAGTTTGCTGACGGCCTTCAGCCCCAGTTGTGCCATAGCGATTGGCCACCACATGCCATGGATATTACTTTAACTGTTGGTACCTATGGCTGTGTCACCTTCCACCAAAGAATATGAGAGGAACTTGTTCTAAAACAAGGATTAACTGTACACTTGAGTGCTGAGACAGAAATAACCATGAGAGGATGCTTCACACTTTAGAAGTGGGCATCTTTTTAGAGGTTGGTGTAGATGAGAGCTCAGTTAAAAATATTTTGAAAAACTGGTCTGTAGACTGCCAGAAGTTTTTTTTAACTTATGCAGCTTTTGGACTCATATCTGCTGATTCATCTGAACTAAAAAAAATATTAAAATTACTCAGATGCATTCACTTCAACACACGCCGGAACACAGACGAGCTTCCAGCGGAAACCAGTCTAACAGATGGTATCCTGTCCCAAACTGCCTGGTTTCTCCATGAGGATGGGGGATGCTCAGGAGATCAGTCTTCCTTACATCATGGTTTAGGCCCTTGTACTAGTTTGAAAGCCAACCAGTGAGAGACTCAAAATCAGAACTACAATTTAATGGGAAAATTAAAATAAATGCAATAGTACAGAAACACTAACAGAGTCAGAACACAACCTGACGAGCTGCTGGGCAGGGTGGTGGTAGCAGTCCGATTAGATGGTGGCTGAAGTCCTCCTGAAGTGATAGGCGTGGTTCTGTTGAAGTGGTGATCCTGTAGAAGGGTCTGGTCCTCCTCTGAAGGTCCAGTGGTGGTGATGTAGCTCTTGTCCCCTTGTGGTGTTCCAAACCTCAGATTATATCCAGGTAGGAATGCTTGGTTCCTCCCCCTGGGTGGAGCATCTCACAATGGGATGATGTAGTTTTATGAGTTTTATGAGTGGTGAAGCTGGATGGCTCATTGACAGAAGATATTCCTCTGGAGGGAGTTACCAGGGATGTGTCATGGAAGAGATAAAGANTCAGACTTAGGGAATTACAAGTAAGTGGGTTAAAAGCACTAAGGATACATAAAGGCTGCATAAAAGTGTGTATGGAGGGGGATATGAGAGCAGTATATGAAAAAGCAAAAATCATTATGGCATCAATAGAATACATACTTTTGGTTACATCTTACATTGTAACCTAAGACAGCCCTCATGAAGAGGACATCAAATCAGGGTTGCCTCAGATGACACTCAGGAGCTAACTGGGTGATCGATGGTACTGGGCAGAGGAAATCAAACAAATAATTTTTATATTGGAGGAATGTTCATGATAATCATGGTTCCATCAAGTAAGCTTTTGCAGGTTACTGGGTTTTTCTTGAAAGCAATACTTTGCATCCCAGCCTCATTTCCTTCAGGCATGCAAGTGCCTTTCTGTGTCTGCACTCTAACCCAGATCTTCCCAGCCATGGCACCACTGGTTTGTGAGCAGATGGATAAGTCTGTGCATGTGTCTGCCAGCACCAGGTGAACCCAAAATGGTTCAGCAGATTCTCTTATGATGGTCTTGAACATTCCTAGCACAGGGAAAACTGAGGAAGTACATGCCTTTCAAAAGTTCACTTCTGAGCAAACCCAACAAGTGCTCACTTTAACTCATGGCCTCTGTTTAACAGAGGCCTGGAGCAGAGCTGTTGTCAGGTATCTTGATGACTGAGTTGTCCTTCTTTCTGTGCTTTTTCCAAGTGCTGCTGGCCATCCTGCCTGCAGCTTGTTTTCCTGATGCCAGCAAAGCAGTGTTCCCCCACCGTGCCCTTGTTACACGTCTGCTCTTGCCATGAGAAAGGCAAAATGTGCTGGTGAGGATCAGGAATATGGGTGTTGAAAAAGGGAATGCAGTGTCACTGAGCCCGCTGAGGTATGCATCTTCTTGGCTGGGGAGTAGGTGGACATCAGGGGCAAAGCAAGCCTTGAAAGCAGGAGAGTGAAAGTCTATGGCTCTTTTTGTCACACTGCTTTCCTCCATGTCTGCCTCTGTGCATTGCTTGTGCCTGGAGGATGTTACCGAGAATTACCTGGTCTGTGACCTCCTAAGCAAGGGAGGGCCCATGCAAGGCAATTCCTGAGCCTTGGCACAAGCTCAGAGCTCTTGTTGGCTGGTGGACAGCACAGAAAAAGATTTTCTTAGGTCACCTACACAGCCATGGAGGGGGAGTGGGACATTATATGTGGCAAGAGCTTTGGGCATGTGAATGCTGTTTTTTAGGGAGGAGAAACTTGATAGTCGTGGGACATTATGACTCTAGGGCTCTGGCATATTTTCTTTGATGTGTTTCCATGGACAACGACAGCTAAAAAAGCACTTTTCCTTTCCTGGTGGTAGAGAGCACTGCTAATGTGCAGGAATGGGGCAGTGCGCATGGCTAAGGATCAGACTCCTCTCTAAGCTTTCTAATGCCATTTTCGGCTTGTTGTTTGTTCCTGATTTCCTCCTTCCTCCCACTTCCTCTGTAACATGTTTGAATGAGAAAGTGGGTTGGCAGGAAATTTAATCTATCCATGTAAAAACAAGCAAAAAACCCCCAACCCCACAAAACAAATAGCAGTAGAGAAGAGAGATTAGGACACAGCTTGCGTGGCTGGCTGGCAAGTGATTCTTTAGCACTGGGTGTAGCCTGGGTTAGGTCCTGGATTTGGACTTACTAAATCATACTTGGGAAGGGATGATGACTTGCTTCCAGTCGATATGCTTTAATGGGAAAACTGATTTGGTGCATGCTCCAAGAGAAGCATTGGCTAAGGGACCTGAAACAGTAAAGCCCAGAGGCTCTGTAGTTTCTTGCTTGTTTCTAAACCCACTGTGTTTGGTACAGTCTGCCTTCCTGGATACTATCAATATCTGCAGAATTCCTCTCAGGTAGCTATTTTTCTTGAATGCTCACAAGATCCTTTGGCAAGCAATCACCAGGTTGTTGTCCACGTGGACATTTCAGACAGGGAAAAGGTGTGTGATTTGGGTTGCAGCAGCACTCTTTAACTTGTGGCAGTTTCTAAGGTTGCACAGTAGCCTAGAGACTCTTTTTTAGTGCTTGGCATCACTGGTACAGCCTTTCCATTTGGGATCCTCTCCCCCTTCTTAGACTGAGGCTTGTGGCAAAGGCACATTTACCCCTGTGCTCCACATGAAGGACCAAAGGCAGCAGGGGCTAGAATTAGCGCCATAGAAAAGCCAGTGTGACTTTAGACTCCCAAAATTAAAATTATTAGGGATAGAAACTATTACAGAAATGCACCATGGACAGAAAGTGCTTCTTTCTTTTGGCTGTAGTTTGCTGCTGGGATTCATATGTACAAAATCAAAGACTAACTTTTGGTGACACAAGCAACAGAAACAGGTGATCAAGCACATCGATCTCCCACCAGCTCCCTCCAGGGTGCACTTGCTCAGTGGCTGCAGACTGTACCTGCTAGCTGTGTCTGAGTCTGTACCTGCTAGCTGTGAACACGATCTCCGTAGTTTTGTTTGCTCATCTTCCTTGCATGTGAACGCGTCCTCCACATGCTCATCCATGCTCAGGGACGCCGAAAGAGGTTGAAAAGCACGGCAATAAAGGGTGTGAACGCCCCATGCTTTTGCTCAGCCCAGCCACCCAGAGCACACATCCCGTTTGTTTTCCGGGATAACCTGTTGCGTATCTCCCAAATCGCGTGGCTTTCGCCGCTCCTCCCGTCATTCCACCAGTTGCACACTGGCCAGGGAAAGTTGGTTACTTCTGGGAAAGCAGGCGGGGAGCTTTGGGGCTATTGTCCGCAGAGCGGCTGCACACTATCATTTCCTCGCTGCCGCCAGATTTGGGTCACAAAGATCGCCTTTTTTGGTGGCTCTACGGTGACATCCTCTGGAGGGATGAAGAACTACAGCGACTGCCATTCTGCTGCTCATTTTGCCTGCATGGCTGCACCTCCTTACGAGCTCCTTGGGTGGCTTTTCCCCCTCGTGATCCTGCAAAGAATAAAGTGCTCTGCCCCTTGAGTGTGAACACCTCTTCCTTCTTTCTCCTGCGGTTGTCACTTAGGATCTGCTCTCATTACTGTGGTATCTGCTATGCTGTGGTGAAGAGGCTTGAGTACTTTGTGTCCCAGGAGCAAATGGTCTTCACCACAGCCTGCTTTTAGCTTCCCAGCCCCTGCTCTTGTTATGATGGTCTGTGGTTCAAAGGCATGGGGAACGGGCTGCTACATGGGCAATGCTAGGGAACAAATGGGACACAAATACTGTAAAGAGATGCTGCCCCCTAAAGAGATGCTGCCCCCATATTTAACTGTATCCACCAGTGCAACTGGCTTCTTATGGGCTCACAACTGACTTAAATTTGTCCTGCTGCCCTGCTGAGGCTAAGAGGAGCTGCCTGGCTGAGTTTTTTAGCTCCTCCACACTGTGGCAATGCTTCAGAGCTTAGGAGAGCACCCAGTGGAAGAACCACTGCAAACTAACTCTTATGTGCCTGCCAGCCAGCTCTGCGAATTCAAGGATTTACCAACCTTGTGAAACCAACAACCATATCCATGCTCATTAATGGGCTCAGATTAGTTGCAACATCAAGGACATACAGAGTTCGGGGTCAGATATGGGAGCAAAGTACTTGCTCATGCAAGTCTGGCGAGGCTTTGGTTCAGAAGGCAAGGTGATTACATGCAAACCTCCCAGGTTTGATTTTCTTTTCAGCTACATGTTGACGGATAGAAGGAAACACGACCCTAATAGATTTCAGATGTGACTAAGACTCCAAAGCTTTTTGCTTTACAAAGAGCCACCTCCAGCCCCAGGCAGTGGACTCCTGGGATATTAGAAATCAGAACTTGGTTCCAGATCTGTGTTTACTAAAGACGGTGTATGAAATGGCCCAAACCACAGTTGAAAGTTCATCTACTCAGCAAATACTCTTTTCCTTGAAACACAGCTCATAATCAGGATTTCCATGTCATACCCTCATTTCTATTCTTGTCAGTCAAATCAAGAACATTCAGCCCATGGGGCTCTTCTGGTAGCCTTTCTTCTGAGTTTTAATACAAACATTGTGCCCCCGTCTGTCCCCAGCACACGCCAGACCCACAGGATGTCTAACCTTTCCTTCAAGTGACATGAAGCTCCTTGTCCACCGGCTGGGAGGGAGCTGCAGCTCCTGATGGCTCTGTCGTACTTCTAAGCACGGAGCCCAAGGTCTTCATTAAAATTGATCAAATCAGTCTCTGCCACTTTTAAATTGTTTTTGTTTGCCACAAAGGATTCTTGGACTGTAGATTTGTGTTTTCTTTTTTTTCCAAAGGTTTTTGGAAGTTATCAGTGACTGTCTTGTAATGGCCATGCATCTTTGCATCCTATTTCAGTTCTCATAAACTGAAGCCTCAGCATTAGACTTGCGTTATTGAGAGCAAATCCATTGCTTGTTAGAGTGAAGCACAGAGAAAAGGGAATACCCCTCACACGAATGCAACTGCTACACAAGGTATTAGTGGGAGAGAACAGTTGCTAAGTTGTTTAAAACATGGTCACTGTGATTCTTCCCAACGTATTAATTTCTTTCATGTCCTTTTCATTGTTCATTTAAAGCTTCTGGTGGTGTTTCTGCTGCTAAGCTGTACTTATTAAGCAGGAAGAGTATTCCTTTTCATACTAACAGGTTACCTTTAACACTCACTACTGTCAATGCTAGTGAAGTCAATGCTGTTCCACTGGGAATCGCTCCACTCCTACATTTCCTCCTGTCTTCATCAACAATAAGATCAGGGACAAAATGAAATGGTGGTGTGACTCGGAGAAGTAAAGAGAAACCTCTGTTACCTTGTCCCTCACCTGAAAGTGGCACACAATGAAATGGAGCTGTTAAACTGATTGAGTTAACTTGGGGCAAAGCCTGGCGTGTGCGTGAGCGTGAGTTTGGGGCTGAGAGCAGGGTAGGTCACTTTAGGGGAATGAATGAAGGCAGCATTAAGCTAACTGGCAGCAAGGGTATTCACCCACAGTAGCACTGCAGTTTATGGAATAGTGGTTTGCAGGCCAGATGGTATTGAAGCCATAAAACTCCTTCATAGAGTTAAGCCAAGTTATATTCACCAGCCAGTCACATCTCAGCCACTAGGGAGTTAAATTCAAGCTCCTTTTTGAGCTTAAATATAACTGTTCTTTAAATAATTCTTTACTTTGTAGGTACGTGATTTATATCCTTTAAGGGAAGGAAATTACTCAAGAGGATAGAAAAAATAGTACATTAAATGAAGACAAATACATTGGGTGCTCGTGATCCAGCAAACGTGCTGCTGGGGTTCTAGTCACATCTGGGTTTCACTCTCAGCTTGTCTTTGACTTGCTGCATTACCTGAGGTAAGTAGGAATGCAGACACCCATCCTGGGGGGGCACAGCTGGGTGCCTGGAGTGCATGTCAGAAACAGACGTGGTGGTTAATCCAAACGTAGGAGTCTGAGAGTGAAAATATTAGCTCTAGTCTCACTGAGACTTTTGTTCCCCACCTGGAAAATGGATATAATCATAAAGAGCAGGCTTGAGAATGACTTATAAAAAACCCCGCATATAATCTACACACACATGCAAGTGTGCATGTGCACACACAACACCCCCAGGGTCTGACCTAAAAGGTCCAACTATATTTAATCCCCTGCTGAAAGATGGTTAGCTTGCTCTTAAAGATTCCTGCTCAGAGTCCACAGTCTTACTAGGCACAAGGACAAAAGGGAATGCTTCCAACATTGGTTTTGACTGACTGCCTCGTAAGAGTTTTATATTTGAATGATCATCTACATATTTCTTCATATTGCCAGCTCCGAGTGTTAACTTTGCCAGATGCTGCAGAGAGGGTACGCTAGGAATACACAGAACTCTGTACTTCTCATTAATTTGTGCTCAGAGACTAGGATTTTCCTTAATCCTAACCTATAGTTTCAAGGAACTGCCTTGTTCATTCACCTCCTCTGTTGGCATTGCAGGTCTCCAAAGTAGGGGACCAGCCACATTCAAATTTGCTCTTAGGAGATGCAAGAAGGGATTTAATTTAGTCGTAGTAACTTTTGCAAAGCTGGTGGCTTCATCCAGTGGACAGGAAAGCCATGGGGGGCTGGTTTTATTTAGCACCAAGTCCCAGGGGTGTTCCCTAAACACAGGAGAGCTGTGTATTATCTCCACAGGCAGGGCTGTGGTTAGAGTACACCTGGCCAGCAGTCTTATTTCTCCCAGGTATGGCTGGGAGCTCTGGGCTCCCAGATAACCCCAGAGCCCTCCTCAAGCCTGAATGGAAAGACAAACCTACTTTACTAATTGGAGAAAAAGAGGGAGTTACGGGTTTCAGGTTTCTGGTGCTCCCTGTAGAAAATAGAGAGCCTTGGTTGCCACATTGCATGACCTTGAAAGAGTGCCCATCCAGTGGTTTTGGGGACCAGCAGGTGGATTTTAAGACTTGCCTTGCTGATAGAAGGAGCACTGCTGCTTTTTGGAGTGGCACAAAACCCAGTTTTCTCTGTAAACTGGTGTCAGGACTTTATCAGTGCGGCACTGGTGGTTCAGCTCTCTTTCAGGATCCCAGGTAGAAGCATCAGCTCTGCTGCCTGGGCTGCTCCTGACGGTGGCTGCAGCACTAAGAGCTTCCCAGCATGTTGGTTACTTGCAGTCATGGAGTGTGCTCAGGGCAAGCTGGTGAAAACAGCTGCTGAGAGCCTTCGCAGTGAATACAGTCCTCTGCACAGTGACAGCCACAGCACAGACAGGGGCAGCTGCGTCTTTCTCAGTGCTGTCCCTCCTCACATGCTGCATTCCCAAGACAGCTGGCTTTTCAAGCCAAGTCCCAAAGGCACAGTGTCCTACTCCCTCAGCCTCCTGCTCCCAGACCTAGGCCTTTCTGGTTTTCTCCATCTCTTCCCCTCTTCCATCCCTTTATCCTCTCTTGGTGTTTACCTCAGAGAGGATTTTTCTTCCCCACCTCAGTTTTGCCTCTCCTACTGCTGACAAATGTGTTCCCTCTCTGTGGAGTCTGTTCCTTCTCTTCCAATCCTTCCTTCTCTTCCCTATCCCCTACCATCTTTACTCCTGTCCTCTCTAGTCCATGTGGCTGAAGCCTCGTGTTCAGTTTCCTTTTCCTCACTCTGGCATTCAGCTCTGTGGGCTTTACCTCACCTATCCTTCCTCTGTTCACCCATCTTCTGTCTCCTACCAATTACCTCCATCTCTCCCAATTTTCCCAGTTGTGTGATGAGGCCCAGTTAGCTGCAGTGCAAGTCCCTGAAGGAACTCAGGTGATGGCTGGGAAGTTGTAAAGATGGTGAGCTCAGTGATTTCACCAGCACCCAACGACTTTGTTTCACCATCTCTTCAGAGGACAACTTAGTCTTGTCCACACCTCTGTAAATCAAGGGTGATGGCAGCACACCTCGCAGTGAAAGTGGTGCCTGTGTAATAGGGTTATCTCTTGGGCTTTGCCCTGCCTCCAAGATGCAGAGCTTCTGTGTGAATCACAGCATCACAGAATGATTTGGGTTGAAAGGAACCTTAAAGATCCTCTTGTTCCAAATTCCCTACCTGCAGCAGGGACACGTTCCCACTAAACCAGGTTGCTCCGAGCCCTATCCAGCCTTGAACACTTCCAAGGGCAGCCACAACTTCTCTGGGCAACCTGTTTTAGTCTCTCACCTCACTCACAGTGAAGAATTTCTTCCTAATATACAATCTAATTCTACCCTTTCCAGTTTAAAGCCATTCCCCCTTGTCCTATCATGCCATCGTAAGAAAACCCTCTCCATCATAGTTGTAGACCCCCTTTAGGTACTGGAAGGTTGCTATAAGATCTCACTGGAGCTTTCTTTTCTCCAGGCTGAACAACCCCAATTCTTTCAGCCTGCGTTCATAGGAGAGGTGTTCCAGCCCTCTGATCTTCTCTGTGGCCCTCCCTGGACTTGCTCCAGCAGGTCCACATCCTTCCTGTGTGGAGGGCTCCAGAGTTGGGCTCAGTACTCCAGGTGGGGGTCTCACAACAACAGAGTAGAGGGGCAGAATCACGTCGCTTCACCAAATGCTTATAGCAGCTCCTGAAGTCCCAGATGATGAGATCTACATGCAGATCCACCCCTTCTCTAGAGGGATGTACACAAGATATAAATAGCCTTCATGTCACTTGCAAATCACCAAGAGTAGTAAATAAAAGGAGTAACGAAAACAGCCAGCCCTGTTCCTGACGTCCCCTAAGGCTTAGCAGGGAGGCCAGATAGGATGTGGAGACCAGTTGGCCTCGTGAGCTGGGACAGAGTGTTGTTGCTACACAAGGAGTGAGCTGAGTGGGCAGGAGCCAGTGCTTGGAAGAAGCTACCCGTGATACTATACGGACGGGCTATACTATGTGGTTACCTTGTGGACAGAGAGCTTTGTCTCCGGGGCTGCCAAGGCAGCAGCTTCAACTATCAACCCATATCCTTTTTGCCAGGTATCAAAACCAGAGTTTGATGTTCAGCTGCCAGATGGAGTTTTGGGGAAAAAAAAAGAAAAACAAACTTGGACAGAAAATAAATCTCAGTGACAGGGAATAAATGGAGGGCACCGAGTTGTCACTTTTAATAGACCGTGAAAATGACGATTTGTCTCCGGGTCACCTCTGCAGCCCCGCGGTTCCCCTGGTCTGGCTGCTGTGACCCCCGAAGCTGAGAGGATCCCGCANTGCGCCCCCAGGAAGTCCCGGCGTCCTCCCGACTGACGGTGCGCTGCACCTGATCCCCGAAGCCCGGCTGCCTTCCAAATCCCCATCGCGCCGGGCTGCGCGGCGGTGACACGTTAACATGCAGCATATGCATCTCATTTCCCTATTCACTGGGTTATTTGTAAACCTAATTTAAGCGACATCTCTCCCTGCTCTTATCGTTTCGCATCGCTCCAAAGGAAAGGGTGGGAGGGGGGAAATAAAATCAAATAAGAGAGGTGCCAGCAATGCACTTTTCCCCCTTCCCCTTCTAGTACAATAGCTTTGTAACCATTCATTTGCTGCGTAGGAAGGACCTGGCACCCTTGGGTGCAACCTTCATGTCTTTAAAGGCCAATATCAGAGACGAAAAATCCTCTAGGTTTCCCGGAAAGGGATGAAGGAGACAGATGCACTTCCAGCTGGGATCCATCACCCTCCTGCTTTGGTAGGGAGAAGGGCCTGCCTGAGTGAAGGGCTGTGCTGAGCTGCTCCAAGGCTGGGGTGGCAGCAGGCAGTACACGGAGGGAAGCAGTGGGATTTTGAAAAAGTACACAATTTCTTCCAAGTGATTAAAAAATGTCATATATTTTGTTTGCAAATTAGTTCAGTTTGTTTGTTTTTGACAACACTCACAGCTCTCATTGGGGAGCGGGGGGAGTGGCGTATGGTGTCCCAGCAAGTAAAACTCATGAAATTTGATTAAATTTTACAGTTAGAAAGATAAAATATTTTACCTCCATAAATTCCTACCAAAGCAGTTTTAACCAGCTACAGGTTTTTCCCTATCATTCTTCCCTGCTGAGATGCAGCTTTGCTGTTCAGTGTTTAACAGCTGCTGCTGCAATACAAAAGGGGGGTTTAATTTTCATCCTAGGTGAAGTAATGCTTATTCTTTTCTTTGCTAGATTTTTTTATTTGTTTGTTTATTTCTTACCGTGATAAAAGTGGTAGGAACTTTTAAAGATAGAAAAAGGCCATGACAGTTGTTCCAAGGAGTTTAGAGTATGCTATTCTGAAGGATGCAAGAAGACTGACAGTAAGAAGAACGAGAGAGCACGTTTCATGTGTGCCTTTGTAGTTTTCTATTCAGTAATGTCAGTCTGTTTGGAGGAGCAGAGAAATGCTCACAGGTGTCTGAGAGGAGACTTTGGAAAGGCAAACCTCATCGAAGGAGAGACTTGTAGAATGACAAAAACACCTTTGCAGAAGAGATCAGGAAATCATCTTTGGTCACAGGACCCTTTTGGAAGAGTTGAGAGACTGACTACTCAAGATGCTCCAGCAAAGCTGCTCCTACAAAGCTGAGTGGAGACATAGGTGCAGACAAGTGGGTGGAAGATGGGTTGACAAGGGCAAAATGTTTCAAATAGACTACAAAGGGGACAGAGAACTGGTGAAAGATGGTTTTGAAGATGTTTTGAGCATAAGGATGAGAGAGAGGATAATGGCAGCAGCATCTTGGATACACTGAGGCTCAATGTGTTTCATGGTCAAAGCTAGAGGTAACACAGGTCCAGAGATGGTTTTATCTTGTGTACTTTCTGAGGGGACTGTATCAGGGCTTTTCTCATACAACGAATGCAAATACCTTTCCAGTGGCAGCTTGTAGATGTGTATAACTATTATTCAGCCTGCAGTAGACCTCCTCTGAAACTGACTGGCAAAAAAAGAAAGATGGAAAAAAGTGAATATGAAATTTCTGTGCAATATTTTCACAGCAAATGCATGATTTTCATGGGAAGGAGCACAAATATTTTTCATCATAAGAAGAAAAATTTTCAGTTTTGGCAGATGTTAACTAGGTTGCGCTATTTTTTAAAATTTTCCTCTTTCTCCCCATCAGCTTGTTTTATTTCTTCTGGCTTTGAGGTTCTCAACATAAAGTCAACATTTTCTCCATCTGGGGACATTGGCTGTCAATATATTTATCTGAAATCTCAACTGAGAAGGCCTCTGGATTTTCTTCTCCACTATGAAAATAGCTACGTGGGGCAATTCAAACCTTAGAAATGAGAAAAGAAGCCTTACAATTAGCCATGTTGTACCAGCCTGTGAAATCTCTTCCTAAAGGTACACCAGTGGTACTGAGAGGCACACGTAGCCCCTGCTGTTGTCTGCCTGAGGTTTTTAGGGTGTTGCTGCCCTGACATGCTGATGAGGAAGAAGCAGGGGCTGTTTGGAGCCCCTGTGTGGGGAGCAGCTGGATTTGACAGCACTGGCAGCAGCACTCTGCAACACAGTTACATGATGAGAAGAACGTCTGCTGATGACAGATAACCGGCCAAGAGAAGCCAGCAGACTCGCTGAATGGTAACTCCAACTTCAGGGTGGTGTTTGCAATACAGTGTGTTCTACTTCATCTACTTTCTTCTCCAGAGAGGTGAAGGATGCATACAGACAGCCTGGAAACATTCTGTATGGATTAACCCACTGGGAAGCGGGTTGGCAAGAGGAAGCTAGGTCTGGCTGCAGCTCAGAACTCACCCATGTTACTTCATTATGAGAATGTTAAGTAAGAATTAACTATCCATCTTTCTTGGGTAACAGTAAAATGCAAGGAGATGCTGCACTGTAGACATCTTCCTAATTGTGTCTGGTGGTCACCCTTCAGGAAGGAGTGAGGACATCAGTTCTGACACTTCACAGCTGTCCAGCGGAGTATTCCCATCCTGCCTCTATACAGAGCAATATCAACTGGACATCCCTCAGTTCCTTTCCCAGTCCATTGTGCTGCTCTGGACAGCTTAACCCACCTGGTTAGATTAACTAGGCTGATTCCTCCAAGGGCTGAGTGAACAGAGGGAGAAACTCACTGTGAATATTGGTTCATATTTGAAAGTGAATTTTCATTCAGAACAGAGCCACATCCACATGACTGCTGCAGCTAAACCAACCAAGCATTGAATTGAGGCTATTCATAACAAACTGTCCATGAATGGCCTGCAGGGCAAAAACTATCTGCAGGAGAAATTCATGGGCAATTTTGACTAATGAATGAATTTGGGAATTTGGCTTACATTTTGCAGACAATTCACAAATAGAAAAAAAAAAAAGCCATATGAAACATTGAATAAATGATTTACAGTGAAATATTTGTTCAGCTCTAATCTCTGTAACATCTGTAGTTTATGGTGTTAGAAAGCATTTTAGGATTAGCTGTGGGAGCTATATGTCAATGAATAGTCTGTGAAAAAACCCCATTCCTTGCAGAACAAATGTACGAAAAACTGCTAATGTCACCTGCCGCAGAGGGAGCCTGGTAAAGGGCTCACGCTTGGGAAAGGACTGTTGGATTCCAGCAGTGTCCCTGGGCTCTTCAGAGGAGAATTAAGGCTAGAAATCAGTTGTTCTTGCTGATTGCAGTAACTGAATACAAAAAGGGTGATGGGCCTATGCATGGCAGCCTTTTGTGAGTCATTTTGCTTCTGCAATGATTTTCACTGAGAGACCGGGCTGTGATCAGTTTTCACCAAGGTTGTAAGAAACATAACTCAAACCTTGTTATTCAACAAGGTATTTATATATTAGAGGTACTAAATGTTCATCTGCCTGGAAGTTCTTTGCAGCTAGGTAGAGCATGACTTTATGCCTTTAATCCATAGCATTTTAATGGTGCTAATACTAACAAGTCCTGCTGGAAAAACACTAACTACACCTTGAATGAATATGCTTTCAGGTTCCTGTGGAGATGTTCCTAACTATTCTCTCTTTGGTGGTCCTCCAGATTCTGTTCCACACTGCATTGCCCCATTTTAAGACCAGCCTTCTCCTTCTGTGCATGGCCTCTCCTGCTGCAGGGTCCCTTTGGCTGGGCCCTATCCATGTATCCAAATTCTTGCTAGCAACCCTGAGTGCCTGTTTTCCCTCGTGAGTGGCATGGAGTGGCACCAGCTCAATGCTTCTACATGACACAGGCAGCAGGAACTGCTCCATACCACTCCTTTGCAGCACCAGGAACTGGCTTTGCTTTGGCAAAGCTGGAAGTGGAGCTGACTTCTGAAACTCATCTGACAGTGGAACTAAGGTAACTCAGAAAATGCCGATCCAGGACAAAACTGAAAATGTTTCCATTTTTTGTTGGAAGCCCTGGACAGCACTTCTGCAAGCACTTTCAAGTGGTGCAATGAACAGCTCTGGGTTAAGTCCATCCTGCATTTTTTCCCCCCCAAGTGCACTGAAAGCTTCTAAACTGAGTCTGGCTGGGAGGAGATTCATGATGCACAAAGCCATTGTATGAAGGGAAGCTATAGAAGCAGCTTGCAAGGGATTCCATGGGAGATTAATAATGAGTTTGGTGTGGCATTTCATGACAAGTATCTTCGGGGAATAAACCTCATCGTATGATAGGAGTTTGTGCTGCTCCTCTGTTTCTCACAATCTTATCAAAGATGGATCTCACCCTTCCTTCTCTTACAATCACTGGCCTTAGTTGCTCCATGTCCCACTGTTACTGTTCCCTGCTCATTCTTCCATCCCTTCATCCACTTACTGTGGCTCAGTTGCTGTATCTCCTCGCCTGCTCCAGATACTGGCTTCAGGCAGGGGTTAACTAATCCAGCATGTTCCATAGCAGGCTTGTTTATGGTAGCAGTAGAAATAGAAACACAGACACTGAGAGCAAATGAGCATTGGCTCATACTCTTGTTCTTCTTTGCTTTTAGTAATGTTGATGTTTCAGGAAATAAATGGCCCAGATTTGACTGTGAAGGCATTTCCAAATGCATGGAAGTTTCAAAGCACTAGAAGGCATTTGACTTTAGAACAATTACTGTTAAAGTCTATTAATTTTGTGGCATGATTCAGATGTCAAAAAAAGAGAACTTACAGCAATGATAGTACTCTATTTTGGTACAAACAATGCATAGCAAAGTGACTTTCCTGGAAGTGCCTGTCTTGCAAACACTTTCTTTCAAATTCAGATTTGTCAAGAGGAATAGGAACTGGAGAAAACTATGCTGAAGCCATAATGGAGAATTCTAAAGTTAAGAATGATCTTAATAACATTGTTCTCTCTTTTTACAGCTTACTTTCATTATTGCAAATCAATGTTTTTAAGTGAATGTATTCTGTTATCCTTAAATCTTACCTGGTGATAAAGCAAATTTCTGAATAATAGGATGCACATTCAGACACTGCAATCTTTTTGGGCTGCTTTGTCTTTATTTAAACTCGGGCTGGAAAACCCTTGTTTCATCTACTGTCCTGTGTGTGGCACTGTAAAGTCATGAGGAAGTCCACCTCTGTACTACAAGGAGCAGGGCCTTGGCAAGCCCTCACAGTACAGGCTCCTGCATTGTGAACAGACAAGAATTACCATGAACCTCTTTGGGAAGGGACAAAAGAGCAATAGAAGAGAAATCGAGAGAAAACAATCCAGAGAAAACATGGTGCTGACTTAGGATCTGTAGAAATGCAGTGGACCCAAAGACCCGTTCACAGAAGTGTGAGCAGGGCTCCTTTAATTTTTGTTTTTCCCCAGCACTACCCTTAAAGAAAGCAGGACCCTGGACAGAGAGTCCAGAGGGCAGTAGTTTAATCAGTGTTCTGACAAATATGAACTATGGAAAAATGTTGAGTGAATTTGGGTTAATTAGCCTACAGAAAAGAAGGCTGAAGGGGGAAGCTGGTAACAGTCTATAAAAGACTGCTACAAGGAAAAAAGGCAATAAACTGTTATTCTCATCCATTGTGGGTAGGACAAGAAATGATGGGCTTAAATTGCAGCAAGGAAGATTCAGGCTAGAAATAAAATGGCCATGGTAGTGAAACCCCAAAATGTATTACCTGGGGAGGGTGTGAAGATTCCATCACTGAAAAGCTTTTTAGGAGCAGATTAGGTGGTCATTTGCCATGCATGGTTCAGTTCTAATTCATCTTACCTCATGGTAAGGGGTAAGATAGATGGTTTCCCAGGGTTCCTCCATGCCTTTTTTACAGTGTGGTTCCAGATGTGCCTGGAATTCAGTCAGCTCCATACATGGGTTGGAGAACCGGTGTAAAAGGCAATAAGAAAAACCCTCTCACAATAAGAACATTGATTCTGTGCTCCCTTGTGCTGTGCTGAGTAATGTTCTCAAATGCCTATTGAAAATACACTCAGGTGGGTTCTCTTCCAGTGGTGGTGGGAGATGGGCATTAGGGGGAGGGCTGGGATCACAGACAGTTGAAACAATAGGTGTCCTCTGCAAAAAGAGGTGTCCTATCACATTTATTTTTCAGGAATATATAGGGTTGGCTCAAGATAGTTGGTCAAACGAAGGTGTTAAAATAATGCTCAGGCTTCAAACACTTTTCAGATCTTTTTTCTCTAAACCTTCTTTGTCCTGATCCCTGTTACAGTTTTAGTAATTCCTGGAAGTCCTTTTCCCCATGCTGGTTTATGCTGTTCCTGATCTTTCTCCTTTTAATCCTGGGGGAATTAACCAACCAATCCATCTGAAAGCCACAGAGTTCCTCCTCCTCTTTCACCCTCCCTCTGTCCTTTCAGCCTGCCCTACAGAGACCCCACTATCCTCAATGCTGTCAAATCCTGACAAAACCAAACAGAATAAATACTCTTTGGTTGCTGTGCATTCGTGCCCCAGTCATTGCCTTTCCCCTCAGAGGAGGAGGACTGGGCATCTCTGGCTGTTTCTTTGACCATATGGTGACACCATCTCTGTCTTTGTCAATTCATAATGTTCAGAAAAACGTTCACTTTCTGCTCCTTCCCAACCCCCAAGGTCTCTCCCGTGCTGTCCCAGATGTTATGCAAAATACAGCAGGCATTTATCACACCAGGCATGTTTAGATGATTTATAAGGCAGTACCACCTGCCCTTCAGTCTCCCAGAAACATGTGCTGCTGACATTCTACAAGGAAATGCTTGTTCCTCCAGTCTAAAGGCCTGGTGACAGGCTCTGGAAACCAGGTGGGCTGGCTTTCTTGTACTCGAAGGAAGAATTGCAAAAGAGGGAAGGAAAAAGCAAGTAGTTTGCTGAAGCCTGCTACAGCAGACCAGCCCCTGTGCACAATGTTCCTGAAATCACGAGCCTTGATTTCCAGGCCTTCTCACACTGAGGCACAATCACACACATCTCCCTGGCTGCTACTGTCCCAGCTTTCTGGCCTGGCCCCCTGCCTGGGGTAAGTTTCTTTTGATACCTGTGTGCTGAGGTGTTCTTATTGTCAGGACCCAACACCTTGTTCTAGCCATCTGAACAGGTTAGCAATGACCTGTTATGAAAGCTAAGGCAGCTCCTTCAGCCTGAAATGGGGATGGGATTGCTTTCTGAAGCATCTTGGGCAGCAGATCCGACCAAGCAATAGTATCTTCTTGGCTGCAACTGGAAGAAGATGTGACATCCAGGCCTGATATTTGTGACTGTGGAAGTGTCACCAAACACAGGCAAAAAGAGCTATGAGTTTCATATTATTTTAAGTCCAATAATGTTTTTGCCTGATGTGTGAAGGACAGAAAATAAGGATAGAGAATTATTAGCCTGTCTCTACACAGTGTGTAAACATCTTCTGTGCAAAGCTATCAACAGCCTAGGTGAGATATGTTGCAGCTCCACAGGGAGCTCTGAAGGGAAATTTCCACTGGCCTCCTGAAGAGATAGAGCTGGTCATCCATGCCCAGTAGGGTCCTCTTACTGCTTTAGTCATGATTATTTAAGCTGAAAAGCAGTGCTCTGCCAAGAAAATATGATCCCAGTTAGTGTCTAGACAAAGTAAATAAACAGTAAGTCCTGCTTCTCACTTGTACTGCTGTGGTATTGAAAGCCTAAGGAAAACCTAACTCCAAATCTTCTCACATCACGGTTTCTCATGCTTGCATGCCATCACAGCCTTATTTTGTGTCTTCTGATGGCAGTACCCATTTGTGTGGCCTCTATTTTATCAGACAATATTTTAAAAATAGTGCTGGAAACATTCACAGTGTCATCATAGGAGATGAACTGGAAGTTTGTCCGTTCAACCCCTCATCCAGCCCCATATTTCTTGTGTATCTGACATGAAACTCAGTATATATTATACCAGGGAGTATAGAGCAGAGCAGAATTCCCTTAAAATGCTTGAAGTTTAATGAGAGTGAACATGGAGCCCCCCACACACCTTGAAGTCAGCTCGACAAGCAGTGAGCATGCACTTTGTGTCAGGAAACTCTATGTAAAGCAAATGAAAAACAGAGATGGCCCTAGAGTGGATTTCCTCTGAGTATGAGAACAAGCCCAAAAGGAGAAGAAAGTAGGTGTAGAAAACAGACAGCTCTCTCCTTCCTTGTGTTCCTTAGTTCCCTTGGAACTAAGCAGGGGAGTCTGAGGGTTAGGTATGGAATCTGAGAGTGGAAAAGTAACTTCTCCCAGTGGGAGACAAGGAGCACTTGAGAGGAGAGAGCAGGTTATAATGACAGCCCTTGACAATGTTTGCAGAAAGTACTCTGGGTTTGGGCCACTGGAGTGGGCTAAAACCCATCTATGCACACCAGCTTTGGGTGGTGAAGATTATAGGCTGCAATGGCCTCTTCTCACAGCAGCTGTGTTTTTTCCTGCTTTCAGTTAGCACTATTGTGAGCTCTGCCATTGTGACATTTTACAGCAAACATCCATCTGCAGTACTTCCTTAATGACAAGAAATGTTAGATTTCAGTCCCTCTGTTTTCTGACAAGAGTAACAATGCCTCTTCCTCTAGAGCAAAGGGCTGTAGGCACTGTATGTTATTACTGTAGCTTTGTGTTTCTGGAGGCGGGTGTTTGGTTAGACTCTCCAGTGATAGAGATTTGCCGGGAATCCCTTAGCTGTCATCAGAATTTATAAAACACACCCCCCCCCCCGACCCCCAGTGACAGGCTGTTGGGACAGAAAACCTCTGTTAGTCCACAGAAACTAGGTAAATAGAGCTGGGAAAACCTCTAGAGTCCACTGCTGTCCCAGAGAATGATTGTCTCCCAGACTGCCCCGCATGAGCGAAGCAACAGGCGTTCCTCAGGGAGACAGGTCAGCATCTCCATTATCCAGTGTGCCCATCAGAGGCTAAATCTCCACCCTTTTAATTTCACCCTATTCTTCATAGCTGTAAGACCTTTATTCCTCCCAGGACAATTATTCTTCCATCAAATACTTGTAGCAGGTTAAGTATGCTCCTCTGGGTATAGCTAGGCAGCTATACATATTTAGCTCTTTTCCTCCCCAGGAATCAATTTCCCCAGCCCTTTAATCATGTTTACTGCTCTTCTCTGAATCTGTGCAGTTGCTGGTATTTTGCATTGGTTCCCATTCATCTCTGGGCTTTTGATGAGCTATAAGGCTTCATCTTTGCCCTTTTTTCTACCAGCAGAGAGGCAATCTAGTGAAGCAGGTGACACTGAGCTAATGGCATTTTGTGACTATGATTCTCTGCCTCCTTAAACTGCTGGTTGATCTTGGAGATCAGTTGCTTGCTGCAGCCTCTCTCGTTGGGTGAACTGAGACAACAACAGGTGCCTCTCCTGTGAAGTGCTTGGAGATCTCTGTGCGCAAACATGATAGAAACACTAAAATGCACAGCTGTTATTGCTGCCTAGAGGAGTGGCTGGCATGGGGAGAGGGGTTCTCAGGCAGAGCCCTGCCCAGCCTCCCTCACACACCCACTCACCAGCAGAGATGCATTTGTGTTCCCTGGAGTCCCTCTCTGCTGTGCAGCTCACGTCTCTGAGTTGTGAAAGTCTCAAAGGAAAGAGGGCAGCTTAAGCTCAGGTTGGGGGCAATTATGTTGCTTAATAATTTCACCTCCCTCTGATCCTTCCATGTCAGTGAGGGACCAGCACGTTAACTCTCAATAAATTAAGTAATTATGTTGCGTTTAAATCTCTCTATAATATTTCACTGTTGAGTTTTCTAACAGAATCAAGACACTTCTTGGCAGCTTTTTCTCCTTACTCACCCTGGTATTTGACCCCTACAGGAGCAGCTTGGTTTCTTCCAGGATCTTGGATGCCAGTAAAGAGCTCTGCTCAACTTTCTTCCTTGCCATCTGCCATCCTGGCATTTCTTGGCCTCGGAACAGCAGATCAGATTTCACCTTAATCAAATTGCAAAGCACTGAGGTAATAGTCTTGGTCTCCAGGCACTGTTACTGGGACTGAAGTGAGACACCAGAGTGGGCACAAAGTAGCAGATTCCTGACAATGAACTTCCTGGTGCCAGTGCATAGAGCGTGGATCCCTCCTGGACAGGACCTGAAGGAAAAGACAGAGCAGCTGAGAGCTGGGTGACTCTGCTTTGCCAGAAATGTTGAGCAAACACTGCTGGCTGCCCAGCTGTAAGGAAGTGACTCCAAGCCTACTTACTACAGGCATCCTATCAAGGCTGATATGTGTCTGCCTGGCTGGAGAGGCATCATCAGCCAGTGGCAGAGACAGGGCAAATATGTGCCAGTGGATGTGAGGCTGGAAAATGTGTCAGGCTGAATCCTACAAGCATCTTTCTGTATCAGGGGAGATGAATTGTAGGGGAAGGAGCTTGGTTTCTTTTTGAGTCCGGGGAGGGCGTTTTCTTCAGTGAGCTGTTCAGAGAAATGTTATGGTCCATGTTGTCTGATGCCCAGAACAGGACTAAGGTGAAATTCTGGTCTTTTATTTAGGATGAAGTCACCTTCCCATGTAGTCACAGCTACTGTCCAGCTCTTGCAGCTGCTAAGACCCACACCTTACTCAATTTTTATCTATTCTGGAGCTACCCAGATGTCAGTAAGTACCCTGGGCTGCATGCAGATACCCACAGTCTGAGGGCTCAGGCAAAGAGCTGAGGACCACCTGTCTGATGAATAGGGTGGGCATCCCCACTTCTTCCCCTCTGTGGGTGCTCACAGTTCATGGCCCATGCCTGGTGGCTGCATTCCCCATGGCAGGCTGGGAGTAGGTTGGTGAGAGGTGAAGTGGCTGCACAGTGCAGATACACAAGACATACAGGCCGTGGGGAACAGGAGGTGAGCATAAGGGCATGAGTGATTAAGAGCCAGGCTGGAGAGAAGACTTAGTTAAGGGTAACATCAAGGAAATCAGTCAGGGAAGTAGGAAAGTTTGGAATAGAGCTAAGGAGTAGGAAGGTCACTGGGGAGCAGTTTGGCCATGACACTCAGCAATAAAATTTATGTACTGCTACAGCTTTCAGCAAACAGAAAAAGAAAAAAGAGCAGAAAACTTAAGACCTAGTCCTAGCCCCAGCCATGTACCCTCCCTTGGGCCAGGCCTAAGCTTCATGTGGGTTTTGGCTAGAATTGTGGTTAAGTGGCATTGCAGGACATTTGATGTTTAGATGTACAGTGTCATAGTATGTCCAGACAAGTAGAGATGCTTAAATGACACAGAGATATGTGAAAGGAGAAGCTGTAGACCACATACCCTTGTTCTGCCTTTTAGTATATATAGATTATGGGCTGTGTATTCAGGATTGTTTTGTTTCAGGGATGATCTTCTGTCCTTCAAGATGTACAATGTTCAGTTTTGCTCTTTGCTCAGTTGATGGCTATTTTGGAAGCCATTTTGGAAGCCACATTCTCCATTTAAGCTGCAGAGGGCAAATCTAGGCACTTGCATAAACATCTGTGATTTTAACTTGGGAAGGAAAGGAAAGGTGAGGTATTGAATAACTAAATCCTTGATTGGCACTAGTTGCATGTGAGAGAGGTTGTGGTGAGAGCACAGGCAAGTGTCTCTGGCAGACCTTGCTGGAACAACATAAAATGCTACAACTCTTTAGGAATACTTAAGTGAGTGTTTTTAGGTCTCAACTGTGAGGGCAGTCCTCTCCTGTGAAGGGCTGTAACAAACAGCAGGAACTGCTATCCTCTTAAACTGTGTTGGCTCAATTAGTAAAGAGCTGCTAGCATGGCAGTAAAAGAGAAAATGTCTGCAGATGTACCATAAATATGAATTTGTGATCACTTGGCTTCTGTGTTACAGCACTGTTGGGAATCTCTGTTCCTGGGCACTGGATGGGGCTATGGGCTGTCCACACCAGCAGTTTGCAGTTGCCCACTCAAGACAGCTTGTGAGAAACGTAGAAAGAGTGCTGTCGCCCTGTGTAAGGAGGGCACGATTTTCAGTTGCCACGAGCTCTAAAATCCCCACAGAGGAAAAGGTACCACAGCTGAATGGTATAAAATTATATGATATATAAATACCATGCCCAGGCTGTCCTGGGAGCTGCCAGTTGTTGTGGCAATGGTGATGCTGCATAATGCAGGTGAGGTCCTCACTCTGCTCCTTCACACGAAAGATATTTGCCCTTCCTTAAATGTTTCCTCAAGATAAGAGCAACAAAGACTGAAAGGTATGAGCAGCTACTACTTGAGCAGAGAAGCTACTCTGGAGTAAAAAGCTGCTCAGAAGACTGACAGGAATAGAAAATCTGAAGAAACCTAGCATGCTGTAGTGCCTTGTACCACAGGTGAGAGTGCACTGGAGTAGGGGAGCTATTGTTCCCTCAAGGATACTGGCCTACAGGGAAACTGAAGAGCACCACCTCTTCACACTGTTCCCAGGAGGCAATGGATCCCTGTTGGGAAAGATATTGGCTATCTTATTGGCTGTCTGCTGTAAACTGATGAAAGGAGCTGTGCTTTCCTTCAGTACCTCTCACTTGAAATGTATCCAAAATTACTGACTTGAAATATGAGGCCATAATATGTTTATGGGTAGAATCTAGACACCAGAGAGAGGCAAGGTGCACAGCATGTTAGCAAGGATTGCAACCCAAAAATACCAGTCACACAATTTATCCAGCCTCATCTGAGAGAAGGGAGACAGGCAGGGGTGACAGATGTTTGACAACAGGTTTTATCTGAAGCTGTGAGGTGATGCTTACGAAGGGGTACTTTTTAAAAAGTAGGCTCCCAATATTTTCTTCTGTTCAGCACAGGCCATGTCCCTTTGCCAGGGAATGCAGATGCTGCTTAGCTAGAGAGATGAGTGACTCGGGGAAAAATCATCACTTGTTTTCCTGTTTAAACAAAGATGCTTTCTCGTAATGATAACCAAAGCAGGAGTCAGCATCTCTTGGCAGACAAAGTGACATTAAAAGCATTTGCTGGAAATGCTTCCCACTTTGTTCCTGAAAAATGTCCAGAGGATATTGATAGAGTAGCAGAGGACTCAGTGCTGCAGCAGGGGCCCAGCTACAGTAATTTGAAGTTTGGGAGGGGAAGGGCCAGAAGGGTGGTGAAAAACCTTTAGTGAGATCTAGGAGTTCCTTCCTCTGGGAAGCTTCGTTTATTAAACCCACTAATCACCGGATGCCATCTGGCAAAATCCAAAGACAGAAAATATGCTCTTTCAAAACATGTTTAGAAGATATTGGAGTACGTCATCTCTGTTGGGGGGATGATGCACCAGCATGGGAGAAGAAAACCACTGGGGAAATTATCCCTAGCATACAGATGAATCCAGGAATAGAGCCCAGCAGTGTTGCTTTGAACACATCGCTGCTCTGTCCCCATGGGATGAAGGCAGCAGCAAGGACTGACAGAGGATTTGCCTGTTCCTCAGAGAGAGCAAGTTGTGCAGAGAAGCACAAATGCTTTGCACACTGCCTGGCTTTGGGCTCTGCAGCTCCTTCACAGCCAGCCCATGGGGTTGCTTTGTAGGCTGTACCTGGCAGCAAGGTATATGAGTGCTCCTGTGGTCCTACACAGGATGGGAATCATGGTTCCTCTGTGCCTGAGACTGTGGAAACGCCCTTGTGCTGGGGAAATGAGGCACGGTAATTCTTAAGGCTGTCCTCTAAGGCTGAAGGTGCAGACAGCACCAGGATGCACACTGCTGGACAGGGCTCCAACGCCCAAGCTTCTATCAGAAAGAAGCAAACAATTTACAGGAGCTGGTCTGAGATGAGCTGAACTCCTACTGGAACTAAGGCTTGTCTGTCATCTCATTGACCTCTCTGGAAAGAGCGAGAGTTCCTGGTCACAGACAGAAGTGCAGTAGAATACAGGGCCCAAACCCTGTTGAAATAGGACATGAAAAGAAGAAAAGAATAAACCAGAAAAGAATCCCAGTACTTCACATATTCTTGGAAAACTGTCAGCTCTGGTAGTAATTAGAGCAACTGGAAAATCTGTTTAAGAGTCAAGGCAACTACTTTGCCCACTGTGTAAGAGTCAACTTGCTTGCATCCATTGAGCCTTACAACAATTTATAAAATTGGAAAAGATTCCTTGGCCTGTGGATATCTTATGGAGCCTCAGTGCAGTGAGGGAAAGTCTTGCATTCTGCCACAGAGCTTACATGCAGATGGGACACTGTGCTAATCCATTGTGTACTGAGACCTTGAGTGTACTCCTGTGGCTTAACATCCCTGAACAGCCTCACCTGGACCCTCCATCCCAGCACCCTCCACCACTGGTCAGGAACTGCTTTTAGGCTCCAACCCAGCCTCCCAGTCCTGACTTGAGCTGTGTTGCAGGTAGTTTCATCTCCACCTGCCTCAACTGACTGGACTTTGCATGAGCCCAAGACCTGGCTTGCTTAATTTCTCACTGCATTGTCAGCAGAACCTGCCCTGGCCCTGTTTGGATACCATGGGGCTGTGCCTCTGATTTGAGAAGACACTGTGGGTATCTTCAGTTTTTGGCTCATCTTCACTTGTGGAGTAGTTGTGTTTTTGTTGCCTCCTGATTAAAAAAGTTATTTATGCATTATTGCTTCTGTTATGGAAATGAAGGAATTCAGAGAAAGTGATCACTAAAAGGAAATGACAGACAGATTTCCAATTTTTCCCACATGGAAAAGAAATGTCAGGCTTTCTTCTTTATTCACTTGTTTCTAATGTTTCTAGTGCCAATAGCTTGAACAAGTCTGCCTTACAAATCAGGAGCTAGCATGTGACCTCTCAAAGAAAGAAGCTGAAATGAAGCATATACGTGAGTATCAAAATATGCAGGAAATCTGCATTGCTTAATCTGCATTTGCTCCCGAGAGTGAGAAGCAGGTACATTTTTATAGTGCCACTACCCTGTGGAACTCACTGCCATGTGATAACTTTGGGGTTGGAAGCTCAGCAGAATTCAGGAGGTGAAGGGGTGTTAAAACAGCCAGTGAGAGTATACATATTTACATTAGACAGGTGAAAAGTGCAGAAGGGGTGCAAACCTTCCTGCTTCAGGGTGTCTGCTCCCTGATAAGTGACTGCTTTAAGGAAGAAGCTTTCCCTGCTGGTGGGTCGTTAACTGGCAGGATGGCTCATGCTCCTGTGCAGCTTCTCGTGCACACCACAGAGAGAGTCGGGCCCCTGCGCTGCGCGGCCTTCACACATGATCCAGTCTAACACTTGTTTTCCTTGTTTCCTCCTTTTGTGAAACACCAGAAGCTCATGGTGGGGCTGCATTGAGAATGTAGTGAGCTGGCAGCAGTTTAGTAGGAGGTGAAATTATTTGTACAGCGATGTGTTGACAGATGTGTGAATTGTACACAAACACAATATATGAAGTTGTGCCGCAAAGAAACAAGTGACGTGTGCTTCTAAACAGGACCTTCCTTGCTGTGGAGTTCTCACTCCTGCTGCTCATTTCCCACCTCCAGTCTCAACAATAAAATTTGGCAATTTGCAAAGTGCTGTGAAACCTGTCTCCAGGTTCTGGTGCAAGCTGCAAACCTGCTCTTCTTCCGGCTCCTCAGGGTTGCTGTGGGTGCTGGGTGGTGCTGTAGAAGGGAATGGGGGGCCTGTGAAGTTAACAGTGCTCAGAGCTGTGTGGGGCAGGCACTGTTCGAGACTAAGGATAATAAAGGGAACTGAGAACTCAAGGAACAAGTATTCAGTATCTAGTCACTGTCAGAGCCAGGACAAAGAACTGAGTTCTTGATCCCCGTGCATGTGCTCTAGCCATTTGTCAAGGCTGCTGGGCTTGTATGACTGTACTAGAGACTAGAGGAGTGTAAATGAAGGGAGCAGAAGCATTATCTCTGTGGAGACAAAAAACCACATCTTTCCTCTCTAGGTTAGAAGAATGTAGAGTAAAATATGCTTAGGGGCTTTCTAGAACTTTCCTTGAGACAGTAGCAAGTCCTAAGGAGGAATATTACAGTAACCTTTCCACTCTCATCTTCTGTTGCAGCAGCAAGCTGTCCCCACAGTGCCCTGTCTTGTCTCTATTGGTATTGCGCTCACACTTCCCAGCCATGTCTCAAATGGGATACCAAGAAGAATAGTAGAACTTGCCCTGAAAGTGTCACCCCTAATTAATATCCTCCAAGGCAGCTCTCTAATTAGTATGCAGCTGTGGTTTCAGTGCAGCTCGTTAACGGGCTGGCTCCTCGGGGAATGGTAGTTAGGTATGACACTGATATACTGTGGTGCCACGGGAAGCTGCCACAAGGCTGCATCCACTGGACAGGTAAGTGGCAGCCACGACACCAGGAGAACAGGTCCTGCTTGGGCAAATCCATTTGTGTCTGGGAGCAGAGTGAAACGGGAAGGGGCAATGTGATATGGTGGAAGACAGAAGCCCAAGGTGTGACCAAAGATCTGGTCGGCAAACAGTGTGAACAAAGGAACTTCACAAGCTCGCGTCCTATGTTCCCCACACCTATGTCTGCTCGTGGCCATCACTGATGTGCTAAAGCCGCTTCTTCCTCACTGAACTGTTCTGAAATTGCTCTGCCCAGCTCTAAACGGCATATCAGTTCTGTACTTTAGTAGTTTTATCGTCTCCTGTTTCTTGTCTTTTCATGATTAAAAAGTTTGAGTTTATTTGATAGTTTTTCTGACAGAAAGGGTCAGAATCATGCTGCACAGGCAAAATCTAATTTTTATGCAAACATTCCTCACAAAACCTTTGTTGTTTCTCTTCTGTTTGGACATAATTTGACATGTTGGAAATATTAAGAGGGAGAAACATCCAACAAAAGTCCTCCAAGGCCCACCATGGTGCTAGGAGGGAGGACAAACTGAAAAAAGTACTTTATCCAAGAGGTCAGACCAAAATGCTGGTTTTCAACACACTGAGCCATCAAGTGTGTGAAATCTGGAATCTGAGTCTCTTGGAATCAGTGGCTCAGCACTGACTTGAAGAAATCTGTTCATCTGGGCTCCTCTTCATCTTCCTGGAGTTGTTTGTGTGTGCAGCACCTGTGTTGGTGGCACCAAGCAGGCTGCCAGGCTTGTCCCTTGCAGCAGTCTATCATGACATGACCCCAGATGTGCAATACTATACCCTCCACGATTACTATGTGAGAATTACTACTCTGAGTGTACAAGCACCCCTGCCATCACTATGTACCCTTAAACCCCTCTTTTCTCTGCCACACAGAGGCAGAAAGAGTTCAAAAAGAAGACTCCCCCTCTGTCTTACAGCCGGTGCCTAGGGCCAGCATCATTGGCCCAGAGGAATCCTTGGTGCCAGCTGTCACTCAGCTCCCACAGACTAGTTTTGCAGTTTGTCAGATGCAATTTTTCTGTATCCCTGTGCACGAGGTGATGGTGATGCACCACAGCAGCTGATTGACAAAATATTTCTTACCGAAGGAATGTGAAGGAGGGAGTGAGACAGTGTGTAGCATGAAGGCCATAGACCTCTGTCTGATAAAGACCAGAATGTTTTTCCCCTGTACCATTTCTACATAGTCATGAACAGAATGTGTTTTTTTCCCCATATTAGTCAAACCTTTAGGTAGTAAATGAGAGGAGTTTCTGGAAGCTGAAAGTCTTCTAGGTAGAAATAATCCATCATTACAAGCCTAAGGCTTACAGGTTTTTTAGCAGATCTTTAGAAAATGGTCAATGAAAGGTCTGAGACCAGAAAAGTTAGGAATTTAAAAGAAGCTGCATTAAGAAGTGAGCTTTACAAAGCATGTATTCCCCTTAAAGCTGAGGTAAATCAAAGCTAAGCAACATGGAGTTAAGTAGGTGAGCCTTCTGTACCACTGGGCTTATTCAGGATTTCTTAGCAATTAAGGTTGCTTCTTTAATTAAGGGTACCTGCAAAAGATGTTTGGTTTGCTTGTACATGGATTTCTTTTGTCTCCTGAATGATACACAGTAGAACTTTTATGGTTTTTTTCTTGTCTTTGAGTTTTTCTACAAAAATATCAAGACTATTGAGCCTGAGCTTTCCTTGCTCAAACTTGCTGAAGGATTCACTGTTGAACTAATTAAAAGATTCCTTTCCACACTGAAGTCTTAGCAAAGTTTTTCTAGCCCTGTTGCCAAACCAGGCACTAGAGTAAGGTAAGTTTCTGAAATGCTTGAATGTTCCACTCTGCTACAGCCAATGAGATAGATTTGTCTTCAGGTCCTAAACAACTCTCCTAATTCTAACATCCCAAGCTGATTACCATCCTTGATACTCAGTGAAGCATTTGAGCACAGCCAAAGTACAATCTCTGTATCATCTGAATCCTATTCTTGTCAATATGCCTTGGAGCAAATGAATGCAGAGCAGTGAAGAGTGCAATCCCTCACTGGCATCTCTGAAACAAATAACATGAGAATATATGTTTGGCCTAAGTGCCCGGAATTTCTTTTTCTCTGAGGAATGGGTAGTTACCACAGCAAACTGGGTTCCTTATAGCCATGAGGACTCCTGATCTTTCTTAACATGGACAGGACAGGATCAGATATCTCTGTGTGTCCTTGCATGTCCTCTAACTATGTCCTTGAACTGTGACAGCTCTGGAACCTTTTCTCACGTCTCTTGTACAGATCACTGGAAGAATTTGAAATGCTAACCTGACCTCTTGTTCCCTCACATTGTCCCAAGACAATTTGGTGGAAGAGACATTCCCAAGACAATTTGGTGGAAGAGACATTTCAGTTGCCCTCGGATATTTCATAACTTTAAATATTTTATAACAAATTAAATGTTAATTGTATGCTGTCCAGGGGAGAAAATCATTGTAGTATTCAATTAACATTTAATATATTAGCCATCAAATATTTAAATAGCCTCTATCCAATGGATGTATTTCTTCTGCATTATCTGACTTAGCTTCCCACAGAACTTTTCACCAGCATACAACAGCAGAATAACTTTAAAAGGGTAGGAAAAAAAATTACATACCTGTCTATGTTTTCTTGCTTTTGAAGTTTTTCAGCATAATATAGAAGCTCTGGATACTAGTGTGGGGGAGAATCAGCAAGCTGGTAGTCCCTGCAGTATTGCTTTGCCATTCTGCTACCTCACCCTGGCTACAAGTCATGACATCTTTGAGAGGGTGCCTAGAGATGTCCTAACTGTACAGTTGCCTCCTTAAGTCACTTCAGGGCCTCTTCATTGTGCTGTGCGTCAAAATCAGCTTCTGTTCTCAGGGCCCTACATCTCATGGCTCCTGCTTATGTTTCCAATTTGGACTGCTTTTACATTTTCTCCCCTTGATCTGTCCTCAGTGATCACTTCTTTCAACTTCTTCCTTCACTGACAGGTTTGTCTTCTTTCCTGTCGCCCTCATGTGCTTTCAGTACCTTGCTATAAGGTCTGTTCATCAAGCTGCTCTTTTATTCTAAAAGTAGCAGACCTTCTCCCCATCCTCCAAAACAAAATACTAAAGTTTACTCGCTACAATAACAAAACATATGTGTCTGTGGGGAAGAGATGATAAAATCATTACTTGTAAAGCTTACACATAACAGATGTTGCCTGGTAACTAAGGGCAGGATGAGGCTGGTCCTGTGGAGCAGTAAGTGAGATGTGCTGCCTGATTTCACAGGGTTAATGTACAACATAGAGACTGTGGGACAGGCACAGTCTCTATTTGTATTTGGCTGGGAGAGCTGTCTCCTGTGCTAGACTGATTTGGTAAACGACTTTGGGGATCTGGTGTTAATGGGCTGAATATGAGGATTTGGGATATTGTTCAGGGACTTCAGAGTAGGGATCAGGTGGAAGGTTTGCCCAGTGTCTTTTGTTTTGAGAGGTGTTTCATCTCAGTGGATGGATAGCCATGTTTGTAAAAGTTGGCCCTGGTACTCTCAGTGCAGTGGTCACCTTGTGAAGTGGTGCTACTGATTGTAAGGAGCTGGGTCACATTAGGAGAGCTCTTGTAGAACTCTTCAAATGGAAAATCCTGTCTGGACCATGACTACAAGCCAATCATGTAGTCCTCACCAAGATCACAGATATATTTCCCACATTCTTTGGATAAATCTATTTCTTATCCGGTTTTCAGTCTCTCACCCTGTTTCAAGGTGTGATGCTTGCATATGTTTCCTGGCTGCCTTGGCAGAGCTGAACTTGGTATATTGTGCCTTGCTGCAGAGCCCTCAGCAAAATGGATTAAGGAGATGTATATTGGTGTACTTATTCCAGGTCTTCTTTCAGTTTTGGGGTCCACAGATCAAAAGCTGAAAATGGTGAGGTCAACTACAAGAAAATTTCGGGGCTGGGAACACTCTCATCTGCAGAAAAGGCATTGACATTTCTATCTATTTAGCTTATCAAAGTAAAGGATCTTGATTATGGAATAAAGCCAACAGGGAAAGAATTTGTCTAAGACAGCTCTTTAGTGCTCAAACATGTGAAGGGAACTGAGAACAGGAGATGGAAGCTAGACAAACTGGGAATGGAAATAAGTCACAGCACAGTAATAGGAAGAGCTATAGGAAGAGATCTGTCAGAAGCAGGGGATTTCATCAGCACTCAAGTCTTCAGTCCAACCCTGCCAGTCTTCTCCATGGGCTGCATGGTCTGAAGAGAAGTTGTGAGTGTGATGCAGGAACTGTAGGTGGAGACTATGACCTGTGCTCTGCAGTGGGTTGGAGTAGCCCTGGTTGCTTTTATAGTCTGTGTGTGGTTTAAAAATTATGATAGCCGTAGCTCTGTGCCTTGTCTCTTCTGTTCCTGGCATGATATGGGAACATGAGGGCATAGAGATTTCTGAGGTCATGGACCTTGGTGTGTTGAGATACTACAGTACTCTGAATATTTACCACCAGAATTTGCCAGCTTTCTTGCTGGTCAGGTGTGCCAAAGTTGAGATAGCCAAACGGTGCCTAATTTAGGCCAGATCCAGGTGGTCATGCTTTTAGTCCTTTAGTCATCCAGCACCAGAGACCTGTGCCCAGATGGTGGCAGCCATGCTAGGGGGCAGAGTTTTTCCTGTGTTTTTCTTGGCCCTGTCATGGCTGTGAAGTTGATCCCTCTGGCTTTTTACTGCTGTGCCTGCCTTCCCTTCCAAGGACAAACAGGGTGCTGAAGAGGCTCTGGTCTCATTCCAAGAGCCCACAGTGTAAAACACTCTTGTGTAAACACAGCTAATCTGAGGTTAACTCCCTTTGCCTCTCCTTCTCTTAGCTCTACAATAAATTGCCCACCTATCTTCCTGATGGCCTCTTTAAAGCAGAACAGATCAATTATATGGAAATATATATGCAGTACTCTGAAATAACAAGCCCTTGGAAACACCACACTGAGTCTGGGATGCTGTTTGCAGAACATGGAGCTAATTGGTGTGAAACCACTATTTACAAACAGTTTATCTCCTTGCCTCTAGGTTTCTGGAAGGGAAAGAATAGGGATGTCTGAAAGGAGGGGGTTGCTCTTTGCAAAAAGAGCTGTTTCTGTGAGAAACAGAATAGCAGTGGCTATTCTGGCTTTCATACAGTCAGGGATGCTTCTGCTCTGGACTCAAGTCCTAACTCTTTTACCCACCTGTGCAGTACTATATGTGTTATTCCATTTTTTTGAGACCTAGTACTTTGGTATCTATGTATGAAGAAGGCTTAAGGTGGCTTTTGGAAGCTCAAGACCTTCTTAAAGGCTTGAATAAATATAACTTCAGTGTTTCATGTCTCTCTTGCTCCTCTGATGGGCTGTGCTTGGCACTGTCTCTGTCTCATCCCTTGCAGGGTGAAGCAGGAGGATGGAAGATCATGGTATGTGCTCAGTACTCTTTCCCACTGGGAATGGGGGGAGCAAGACTTGAGATTTAGTCAATAATCAGAGAACTGAGGAGCCTGAAGCATTATTGGGAAGCTTGCTAGTTTGGAGAGGGTACATGTGGGGAGGGGTACTTACAAGCAGTGCTGGCTTGCCAGCTATATCTCATCACTGAAGCTGGAGAAAACATTTGACACTGTCTTGGGGCAAGACCAGGGGGCCGAAGGAGCAGCCATGAGAACTGCTGTAAAACTTGTGTGTTACTTCTGTAGGTCTCTGTGTGTTGGAAACAATGCGGGCCATTTCCTGGTGACAGATAAAATCTTTGATACTTTCGGGAGCCCTTGCCAAAATTTGACTTCATTGAGAGGAAGTGCAGTTGGTCCCTGGCTTTCCCTTCATTTATCTCTTATTCCTCAGACTGTGGAAAGCAGGCTGGGAGAGCCTCTAGTCTGTTCTCAGTAGGGAAATTTCCAGTTTCCTTTAATGTACTTTATTGCCTTGTGGTTAAAGAGCTAGGAACCCTTTTTTTTAATGTTCATGGCCTTGAAAGAAGAATCTGGTTGTATAATTTCATCTGCTTTTCTGAGATTTGAGGAATGAGAAGGGTAGACCATAGATCTATGGGGATTAGTGTGAGAAAAATGATGTCCAGTCCTCTAAAGTCTGCTACATCTATAGTTAGAAGAAGATTAAATAGCACATTCATATCTCTTGCATGGATGTTAACAAGACAGGTAGAACTGTAACCAGGGTGCAGGGCAGCCCAGTAAAGCTGCTATCCCCATTGCTGGCAGCTTTGGAGCTGCATCTGCTTCCCCAGTCTCATCTGTGATCCTCTGAGGCTGCTCTTGTATTTGCTTTTTTCTGCATATGCTTTCAGGCTGGCTGTCTGCTTGATCACCCCTTCGCTGTCATTGGTGGTTCCAACCTTTTGTTTCAATGCCTTCACTCCTGAGGAAGGGATCTCGGGTACTTCCCTCGTGCATTACAGCACTCCCTTTGCTGGAGTGATGTTCATCAAAGACAGACACTGGTTTGGCTGCAATGACCTTCAATGCTTTTTGGTTTCAATCCTGTAATGCTTCCTAAATGCATCCTGTCAGCCTATGCCACCTCTTTTCCTCAAAATTTTCACAAAATCAGCACAACCTTTCCATCCAGTGCTGTTGGGGAAACCCACGTTTTTGTTTTTTTTTGCCAGGCCTGTGGAAGGGACATGCCTGGATTTATACCTCAATCTAGTTTCACAGCTGTACCCATGTTCTAAGGCTAATCATCTGCTCTGAGCTGTGAGGACACTTTGTCCCATCTTTGCTTTGTCTTTTAGGCTGCATGGTCCACAGTAGAACTGTGCCTTTCCACTCTGTGCAGCATCTGGCAAACGGAAGGCACCTGGCATGCTGTCAGTACTTAACAGAAATTAAATAGTAGTAATACAAAGATACCTAGAGAGATTAGAGGCTTGGTACAAAAACAAGTGAAGAGTCAACTTGGCAAAAATGAAAGTTAATGCACCTGGCTGTGATGGGAATGTGGGAAAATGGAGCCCTCTATGAATATTTGAAGTGTGTAAACACCAAGTGGAGAAGGATTTAGTTAATGTGTGTTGGGCAGAGCTAGCAGTGATGGGAAGAAATACAAATAAGGAAACCCTTATGGTGAAGCTCATTGAGCTATTAAATAGTTTCCAAAAGGAAAGGCTAGGAGCTACTTTGCCTGAGATGCAAGAAAAATACTATAGCACACTGACTGAAATTCTGGGACCACTCAAGTCAGTGAGGAAATTTGTTCTGACACAACCAAAGCCAAGATTCCCTCCCCAGATAAATGTGAAAGTGAATTGGCAGAAAAATTGACCTGTGATTGAGTGTTTGCTGTTTTCAGAGCTGTTTTGATAGTTTCCCACCAATGCAATATATAATGGTGGCTTATGAGAACAGATAAACATAAAATACCAAGTATGGCATTGTGTATAAATAAGACCAGTGTTTTACAGTTCAAGGCATTGTTATTCTACATGATCACAGCATGCAAACAGCTGCAGAGTATGCAAATAATATATGAAGATATTTAGTATGAGCACCATATAGATTCTTGGGGAGCTGATAGGCAACAGTGGTTTTCAATCTCTTTTAGTTTGCAAATCCCTACAAGTTTTCCTGAGATTGAGGACCCCTGAATGGGGAATTAACATAACAGTGTCTCTTCTTTATTTTTATGGAAACTGTAAATATATCTTGTGGACCTCTAAGGGACCAAAATCAGAATGTGAAAATTCTGGCAGGAAGATATCTGGGTTGTATTCAGATGTGATAGATGTCTGTAAGGCAATTTTACTTGGCTATATTTTGATGTAATTACTATTTTGTGGGTTTTCGAGTGCAACTCTTCCACTGTTGGAAAGCCTTGCTTCGTATAAAGAACTCAGTGCCTATTGAGAGCAACCTGAATTTGCTTGCATTTTTTTATAGACTCTAGACTGAGTGTCAGCCTAGACTTTCAACAGCAGGGTTAGATGAAAGCAGCAGCCAGTCTGGATGAAGGTCAGTGATCTCAGCTGCTCATCACCAGAAGATCCCCC
Organism: Dicrurus megarhynchus; assembly: GCA_013399195.1. Classification (NCBI taxonomy): domain Eukaryota; kingdom Metazoa; phylum Chordata; class Aves; order Passeriformes; family Dicruridae; genus Dicrurus; species Dicrurus megarhynchus. The sequence continues at coordinate 820,021 of VXAD01007024.1, forward strand.
TTTGCTGTCACAGCTAACTTCTTGGCAAAACTGATAGCTGTGGTGTGATTATTCATGTGTCTGTGTCAGGACATCAGGGATGACAATCACAGCAATGGATGAGCTGTTGGTCTTAGTAACTTTTTACTCCCTGGCTGCAGCCCACATAAGATGTGTGGGTTGAACACTCCAGCTGAACACATTTTTGTTGTTCTGTGGGTTTTTTTATCCCCTCTGCCTGCTAAATAAGTCTTTGATGTGTAGTGGTTTTGAGTCAGCTCTCCATTCCCACGTGAAAGTGGAAACAGCAGGTAGGAAGTAGCAATTGAAAACTCCTGGCCTGGAGAGATCAGAGTATGGTCTGCAGTTTTTGAGGGACATCATGACAGATGGCAACAGAAATGGAAATTTTGTCCTGAAGGCGGTTTTGACATTTCAAAATTTTATGTTGTCAAACTGGGATGAAAGCCCCAGTTGGGTTACTGGCTTAATTTGTGAAACACACGTTCAGTATTTTTAGTTTAATTGCAACATAAATATTTTAAAGGTATCTGAAATACTTTGTGAAATATGTATTTACACTAAAAAGTGTTTTGATAACACTGAGTGACTATACAGCCAGTATATTCATGCAGACACTGCACAGCTCAGTTATGTCAGATCTCCTTTTCTGATAGAAGACTACACTGTTTTTAAAATTTCAGCTAAGGAATATAAAGCTCCTGCTCCCTTGAGAAGAGGAATACTAAACACATTACAAAAGGAGAGCATTTTGCTTTCCAATATCATACTTACCAGCTCAAAATGAGGCTATTTTAATTTTTTCTTTAATATGACACCTATTCTTACTTTTTAATGTCATTCTACTGTCTCAAAATGTGACGCCCTCTAATTTAGGGGGCAAAGTCCTAAGAAATGCTAAAAGCTGCATATTGAAATTTTAAAAAAATTACACTGAAAATGAGGCAGCTTTTTACAGTGGCAGTGAATTGGCCATGGAAGTCTACTGAGGAGATTTGTTTAATTCATCTTCCTCTGGGATCATTCTCTTGAGTTTGGGTATCTTTCCAACAGATATTTTCTAGCGTGTCCTCACATCTTGAATTTGATTTTATTTGCTTGCACGTGGTGGTAGGGAGGGTGAAGTCCCCTCACCACTGATACTGTCTGAAATTCAAGTGTCTGTGTAAGGAAGGGAGCCCACACTAACATTTAATGGCCCAGTGTCCCACTCTGGCAGCATAATGTTGATGAGCAGGTTAGAACTGCTCTAAAGCATCATCATGGAGATGTGGGGGTGAGGTGATGTTACCAGCAGAGCTTTTATGGTAAAAAGGTCTTACTGCTGTGGAATTAATCTTAAGCTTGAAGTCGTGATATGGCTGTTTCCTGTGCAGAGCACAGAATAAGGTAGGGAACGTCAAGGTTTTCCTGGACTGGCTGCCCAAATTTCTTTACAGCTGGGAGGCCTGCGTGGAGGTCTTGTCTTGCAGCAGGAATGATCACAGCTTGGCTAGTTGAAGTCTTTGATTTGTTAGTCGTTACAGCTCAAGATCACATTAGTATTTGAATTTTGCCAAGGCGACAGAATATATTCTCTGTCTCCTGGACAAGGTCAGATAGCTACTTGGCCTTTTCTCCTTGGAGTGACCTTCAAGATTAAACTGCATTACGTACTCCCACTGTTATATCTTTTCACCAGTTCAAAATTACGTTACTCTCACAAATTAACTGAGTCCCTGCCCCTGTCCTTGCCCCTGGCTCCTGATGGATTTTATCATTTAATGAAGCCCGATTCATTTTTTCCCCAAGTTTTATCATTTATTATTAATTTTAAACCTTTTTTTTTTTTGGGTTCAGAGAGATCGTGAGGTTGCACAGTAAGGCTATGCTGTATTTATAAACCTGCTAAAAATTTAGGAACAGAAAGTAATGTGCATATCACTACATTAGGGAATCAGGATACACTACTAAATAATTGTATTGTGTATTGTGAAGACACAATATTAACTTTTTAGCTGGGAATAGAAAGACAGCTCCCTTTGTACTAATTATTATTGTTATTTGCATTGTAGTTGAGCCCAAAACATGAGTTGGGCTCAGAGCCCCATTAGGTGAGGTGTTGGGTAAATTTTGCAGAGAGAGAGGGAGAAGACTGCTGATGTGCTTTACTCTGTGGAAGTGCTGATGAATTGCAATCATGGAGACTAATTAAAGCATCTGGATGGATAGATAAAATGGACATAAACCAGATTTAATTGATGGAGAGCAGAGGAGGGTTTGACAGTTAATTAATGTTTTTAATCAGTTGTGGATTTACAGGAGGAAAGGGAAAGGAGGAGGCTGATGGGGTCTTAGCCCTTGCTGATAGCAATACCTTGTGCATGGGAGTGCCTGGTGTCACATGGAGAGAGAGTGTTCAGACGCCCATCTTTTCCTCTCCACTCTCATCATGGATGCAGTTGACCTCGATGCTTTTTATGTACATACTTTCCCCACCTGTTAATTTGTTGATCCCTTATAGTTTTGAAAGATGTCCAGTCACCTTTAGGAAATTCCCATGTCTAGATCCTTACAGGATCACATCAGGGCACATCAGATACAGATATAGAGCAAGGCCCTATGGGTTTGCAGAGCACAGTTTGAAAATCTGAAAAATGGGAAGTATTAAGCAAACTCTGGATATAGCTCTTAATGTTGTTCTGCCATTTGTGTGTTGTAAGTCCTGAAGATTTGTCCCTAGACTGAGGTCTGTTAAGGTGAAGGATATAATGAGTAAGAATATACATGGTCTCCAGGCTTTCAGTGAAAAAGTTATTAATACTCTGCGCCGGTGTGAATGGGGAGATCTGTATTTTTAATGGGCTTTTCACAAATTACAATCTTCCCAATCTCCAATAGCAGGGATGGGAAAACCGTTGCAGCAGATATTAATGCAAGAGGGTTTAATCTTATCCTTCCAGAATTCATAAACTGAAATGGGTCTTACATATGCTAACATACTGCTGCCACTGCAAAGCTGGGTTTTTAGAGATAAGTGTGCACTCTTGAGAGCTTTTTCCATTGTTTGTCATATTCAGAAGAATGCTGATTTTCAGTAGAAAAAGCCCAGTATTGATCTCAAGGGATACATATAATCAATATCAATTGCAATGTGGCAATTACATGCATGACTCCAAGTTCTGGCTGGTGGTGACATGGCCCAAAAGTGCTTTGTGAGGGTCTACAGTACTGCCATGCTATGGGCACCAGCAGAGGGATAAAAATGGGAAATTACTTGCTCCAAATACTCTCAAATACAGACTGCGAGGAGGGGCAAGATCCAAACAACAGGAATGCACCATGCATTGTGGAAAGTCCTTGCTATTCAAACCTACCATGGCGTGATCCTTCAGGGCTCCTCTGTGATGTGCAGAAGAGCATTGCAGAGATGCTTGACTGGGTACTAACCAAGCTCTCCCTGGACTGGAAAACAGTGCATCTCATTGATACAGGCTTTGTTGTTCTGGGGCCCTGTTGTAACAACTGCACAGCACTGTACCAAGCTGAAGTATCATATCAACTGGAGATAACCTGGGGAAGCCTAAGATGCCTTTGCAGAGAATAAGGGTAAGAGATGCCATTAGATGTCTAGAGCCTTTTTTATGACAATCAGCCTTTGTCACTAAGGGAGGGCTATATGTGGGTGGCACTTTACCCAGCAATTGTGCTTTCAATTTCTGCAGCTTTGTGTAAAGACTTAATCTTGTGCCTGCTCTCACTGCAGAAGTTGCTTTGATTGTGTGTTTGGGACTGAACCAATGATTCCAGCAGCTCGCTCTGCAATCGGGCAGTGCTCAGAGGTGATATAAATGATGCTGTATGTTACCTGGCAGCAGCTTAGTGTAACTTACAGGAACGTGCAGTCAGGGAATAAATGATGCAGGAGCAAAGGCAGCTCAGTGAAAGGTGTAAGACAAAGTGAGAGTGGGAGGTTCTTTATCTTAATTCTACTGGGTAGTTGCTTTTCTATCTACCCAGTTCTATTGGCCTGTAAATTACAACTACTTATCAACCAGAGGTAAAACGCAATATCATTTCAGTCACTTTGAGTTTGACCCAAAGTGTTTATATCCACGAAAAAAACCGAATGATTGCCACTTATTTATTTTTACAAAAATGATAGGCCATTGTGCAGGAAAAATCAGCTTCAGCTGACATTCACAGCTGTTCTTTTATGTGGGAGGCAAGCAAAGTGAAAATAGTATGCCACTCATGTTTCTGTTGGACAGTATTTTGGAATATATAGTTAATCTGCTCAAGGGGGAAAAAACATGGGGAGAATGCACTGCTTAGCAATAAAGTACATCAATACACCCAACATCACCACATCAATATACAGTGATTAAATTTATAGCTCTAGCTTCACAGTTGTTCTGCCTGAAAACCCCCAGGGTGGCCTCAAAGTCCTCTGCTTCTAATCAAAACTGGTGATGCCATGGTGCTTCTGTCATTTCAAAACCCCCAGTTTGCTTAATGCAACAACAGATTTCTCACATATCCAAGTTAAATACAGGAACATCAGCGTTCTTCCCAGGAAAGGCTCAGTTAGGGAGGGTCTCCCATCCTTCAGTGATCACCTAAGAGAAAAAGGATTAAATTGGTTACAATGAGTATCCTTAAAGCTGGAGAGAGGCAGGAAGCAGTTATTCTCTGCTTGTTGAGGCTTCTTCATGTCATCTTAATACCTGCTCCGGAGCTACAACAAACATCAACACTTTTAACCAAGGCTCCTGCTGTTTTAGGTATTTTAGTTTCTGGCTGCACTGGCTGAGGTACATGATAGCTACATTCAGGCCAACTGTTAAAACCCTTAAAAGTAAGAAAAGTGCCTGATATTATGGGAACTAATTTTAAAAAGGATGATGGGTGGTGGATCAACAAATGGCCTAAGTCTTTTCCAGGGCTACCAAAGTCTGTCTGTGGAAGTGTCATATGCCTCAGTGCTCTGATTTTTTTCTTCTAGGGTAACTGTTTCTTTCTCTTGGCTGTAGATGGATCCTGGGTCTGTCAGCTGTGCATCCTAGACAGTTTGAGATTCACATCAGCCTCTTGAATTTAGATACCATAATCAGTGAAGTCATTGTAGCCTCTGGTATCTAGCTGGGCACTCAAAATCAGGTTACTACCAAAAAAAAGAAAAGAAAAAAAAAAGACTAGCCTGAGCTTTCACAGGGAGAAACTTGTCAATGTGACAGATCAAAAGCATTTGGGCTTTATCTGAAATTGTAAGGAAAAGTCAGGAGGTGAGTAAATTACCTACACAGACTCTGACTGGGATAAATTCACCCTGAGAAGGGAGAACTCTAGGACTCCATCCTGCATGTTACTCATTAACTCTATGCCTAGAACAACAGTTTAGAGGGAGTATGCTAGTTGCCTTATCCGTGTCATGAATCTCTTTGTGGTCTTCAATTCAGGCCTGCTTCAAATGTTCTAGAAATGTCAAAACAGAAAATTGTCCAGAGGTTCTTTAGCTCAAACAAGAAAAAAAAAAAAAAAAATTAGGCTTTCAAAATAATGTACTGAAAAAGGAGCTTTGTGCCTGTCACACATGAAAAAGAACAATTGCTATATCTTCTGATCAAAGATGAGTTTGCCGTAAATGAATTACAGCAGATTCCATCTATACTGACTTTTATAAAGCACCCACCACTGTAGAATCTAAGCAAGGAAAGATCTGATCTATAGATATACATTCATGCATTGTTTAAAAAATTAAATACAAGCCGAAATAGATGTTCCGTGAGGCAGAGGCAAGTTTTCTGCTTGAAAGCAGCAATAAGCTTCTTATTGTTTACTAAATATTTGTACTGGATTTTCAGCATACAGAGAGATCATAAGCAAGAGATACAAGCACAAAACAAACAATAAAGCGAGAGCATACAACAGAAAGCTAAGCAAATCATCACATTACAGGATTTTCCAAAGCACAAATGATTTTCATGTAAAAAGCAAGTCCTATGCTGTATGAGATAAAGAAATGTTTAGCATAAATGTGCATCACTGGCACTGATAGCAGAAATGGATGTTAGAATGAGCTGACCAAATTTTTCTGCCTATTTTCGTACCGCTGGAATTTTTCCAGTAACTTGTTAGCTTGCGGTTCCATAGTTCTATCTAAAGAAGTTTTTGTTGCGTGATGACTTATCAACCTTCTTGATGATGCTGAGCCAAGGTATGAGCTGGCACTCTCCCAGGTGGTTTAAGAGGAGGAGGAAGTTGTAGTCACCCTTCCCTCCCTGCCCTATGCAGGCTTGTAACTGTGCCCTTCTATGCACTCCTTAGTGTTGATTGCTTGTCTTGCTTGATAGTCATGGTCCAGGCTGTGCATTATTGGGTCTACAGATCACCAGGCTTTGGAAAAATGGACTGGAAAACAGTGTGTTCATCAGAGTACTGGGCATATATACATATATATATGTATATGTGTATGTGTGTGTGTATATATATATATGAGACTAGCTGTACCCAGCACGCATGACTTTAACACTCTCAGCTGTGCTTTCTGCTCCCTTGTTGGAGATGACTGGAGAGTTGGCAGAATGAGACATGTGCCTGTGCTCCAGTGGTTGCAGCTCTCATCTGATATATTAGCACAAACCCACCCTTCATTGGTAGTTTATGCTAATACACCAGCCTTAGCTAGAGCATTCAAGGTGCAGACACATGTTTCTTCTGCTTTCCCTGCTGTTGGGGAAGTAACTTCTGGCAGAGGAACAGGGTAGACAGCTGGGGAGAGGTAACATCTTAAATCACATCAGCTAGTCTCTTTGGAGCTCGTCTATCAAATGCATTTGCACACTCAGAATGGGTGCAAATTGACTCTCTTTTGCCTGGGACCATCCGTCATATTAAGGAGAACAGTCTGGGACAAGGGCATGAGTTTCATAATGGAGTATGTCTGCTTCCATGTTGTGTGTGTGTGTTATTCCTTACCACCTTTCCTGTCCTTGGCAGGGACTGAGGTCCCTAGGCTTGGTGACTTGCTGCACCCCTGCTAACCAGTGAGTGAAGGCTGGAGTGTAGAGTCAAGCCCTGGCCCACAGCAGTCCCTGCTGCTCAGCTGTTAACATTTCCCCACCGTGGTTTCAGAATGTGTCAGCTGGCATTCCCACTGGCAATGCCTGGCCATGATCCAGGAGATGGCAAACACAGAGCCTGGAATGTGCTCCTTGAGGATGTGTTTCAGCCTGGTGGCTGAGCGAAGGGGCTATAGTGGGAGCTGCTTCTGGAGGGTGGGCATCACTATCCCATCAGCTCTCCTACCAAACTATGGCTTGTGGGATTAGGGAGTCAGGGGTTTGGATGGATGTGGCTGGCAAGATCACTTCTCTTGCCTTCAGTGCTCGCGAGGTTTTCCTGATGGCATCTTGCACCAACTTGTGCTGTAGCTTCATAGATAAATTCATGCTCAATTCTATCTCTGCAATTTCCATATCATGTTTATTCAGAATAAGTTGTTTTTGCTTCTCTCAGCCCTGCGGGGTTAACCTGTCTTATGAAATTCAAATGTCCTCCTCTTGCTTTCTGCCTTGTAACACTTCTTTCTTTTCCTCCCACCTCTTTGTTGGCTTCATGGACTGTGCTAAGCTTGCAGGAGATACCAGAGGGTTGAGAGGGAGATGTCTGCCCTAGACAGCTCCAAAGCCAAATCCAGCCCCTTCAATATGGGCTGCATTCTGCTTGATTGTGCAGTACTTTTGAGCGCCAATGTTACACAAAGCTGAGCCTCCTATTATTGAGGAACCTTTTCTCCGATTCCACTTGAGGAATAATAAACCAGTGGGCCAAAGACCTAATACAAAAAGAATTAAGAAGATAGGAATTTCTCCATCAGCTCGGCAGTTTTCAGAGTTGTACTAAAGGAAGCTTCCTATTTAAGGGAGTATTTTATCTCTGTTAATGCCTAATGTGTTGAATTGTTATACAGGGTTTTGCTATCACAAAATAAGATGATAATGGCAATTTCTGCCTGTGTAGCCAATGATTCTTTGTACTACTTATAGATTCTTTCATTCAAGGATCTTAAAGCTCTTTATGCCTTAGCTCTTTAAAGGACCCTATTTGCTTAGACATCCAAATCCCACTAACGGAGTGCTTAACTCATAGTACGTATTGTAAAATATTAAATATTTGAAAAATTCCAGCCAATGTCTATTAAGAAATGAGTTAAAAAAATTACAAATAAGTAAAAATATGCATTATTCCCCCTCATAACAGCATGGGGGGCTAATAACACATGGAGAATCAGGCTTCCAGAATGTATTTGTTCTGATTTGCGAAGGGAAAGATGCTGGATTTGGGTTATTTCCATGTTACTTTATAATGCATTGCATGTTGGAAGAGCATGATGTGTCCTGCAGAAGAAGCAAGGTGATAGGAGTGCTCTGACAAGCTATCATGCATCACAGCAGAGGTAAGCCAGCCAAGGAGTATGACCCAGTGAGAAGAACAGTGGCCTTGAACCCCAGATGTACAGCACTTGACACAATTGTTGTGTTTGCTCCAGGCCTGGCTTCAAAGGAAATGTTTTATTTTTTCTTTTCTGTTAAACAGCCCCTTTTACCCCCTCCTTTGAAATTTTTTCTTGTTGGTAACATCAGGGCTTTGACTTTTACTAGGCTGAAGGCAGGAAAAATAGTTTTCCTTACACTGGGAGACATGCCATCTCTAGCCCAGCTCCTTTAGCAGGCTGTGGGTGATTTGAGCATGTAACATGCAACCGTTTTAAAAAGCAGTACGAATAGTGAGCTAGGAAAATGAAGAGACAAGACTGAGTGCCTTAGCAAAAAACATGTAAGTTCCTTGTCACTTTTCCACGGTGTGAAGAGGCCTTGGCACAAGGCAAACACGACTGAATGTAGCTGCAAGTAGTGTTAGTCCGTCGTGTGACTACAAAGAATCAGAGTATTCCAAATGTTAGCAAGGAGCTTTACTGCTGTATTTGCAGTCGTACACAGCGCACAAATCCTCATTTACACAAGCAGCATGCTGAAGGCAATCTTTCCCTGTGCAGCATAGGCTGTGACCTTGCCAGATGCTGAGGTCATGCAGCGGCTCTAGCAGGTATTTAGCAGCCTAAAAGGTTAAGTTTGACAATTGCACCTCGTGCCCTGCTGTCTGAGTGCTCCTGCACGCTGCACTCGCCTGCCTCCACGGATAAACCTCATCTTCCCTGATTGCGAGATTTAAGTTTTTACCTGGAAAAGACCAAAGGTTAATGTGGTAACAAAGCAGAATGGTTGTTATTTGGAGTCGATAACAAATAGTTCTGTGCTCTCTGGTGCATTGCTTTAAAAGTCTTCAATGAAGGGGAAATAGTGAAATGGTATTCTGTAGGAATGCAGTTTGAGTTTGAGTGGTTCATCTGAATCAAATTTTTTACATTTCCAGTGGTTTTCTATATCCTGGATTCTTAAACAAGTATGAGACAGGCAATCATTGTGTCTGCCTGCATGTCAACCTGTCAGTCCTGATCTTTTCTGGTGTCAACTGGCTGCTTTCAGCCACATTTCCTAATAGGATAGGTGTTGAAAAAAAAAAAAGAAGTTCCTTTAAGTACCAAGGAAATTAGTGGCTGGGCTAGGGAAACAGACTTAAATGAGTGTCCTCACTGGGAGGAAAGATGATGGTGAGAGCTGAAGTGTAACTTGCCTAGTGTGGCCTGTCATCTGGCTGATGAGCATGTGCATAGCTGAGAGCAAACACAGCATGAGCTGCCTCTTGTCCTGGCTGTGGTCAGGTAACCATGGGGATGCTGCACAGGTGTACATGCAGGGAGCGGGGGCTGCTGCCATTTAGGACCAACAGATACTGCAGAGACTAAATGGACTTAGATACCAGAACATTTTAATCACAGATATACGCATTTTTATGAGTTACACAACTTCTCTGTTCAGTGGGAGAGATGACGCGGCCCAGGAGAGAATGTGGATGGGTCAGTGTAGCAGCTCCAACTGTGCCGTGCTTATTCCCGGTGCTGAGTGGTGGGGTGCCCTGGGCTCTGTCCATGGGTGTCTTCAGGTGCTGTCAGATATAAGTTTTGGTAGAGATTAACCAATGCTTGATTAGTCCATACAAATTCCCTAAATGTACACCTGTCTATTGCCACTTGCTGGTGCCACCAATCTGCTCATCTGGACAAGAGGTTCTTTCCTCCTCATAAATGGAAGTTATTCCCTTATCCCATAAGGTTAACTAAAGTTCATATGCCAACATCACTGTCAACTAGACCTAACTTATGCGAGCTGCTACAAGGAAACACAGGGAGAGAGTAAGGTATATCCATAGGAGAATAGCTGGAGAAGAGCCCCATGACTTTGGGTTATGTGGGACATAGGGCCAAAAACGTGGGAAATGAGAATCACTTTTGCTCTTGCCTGCAAACAACTTGTTAACTCCAATGTTCTTGAGGAGCAATATGCACTCGAACCACTGCTATGTGCCTGCAACCTTAAATTCACCTTAGTGAAGTTTCTCTGTGTGCATTGGTTATTTATTACTGCTAGAGCACTGTGGATGCCCAGGGGATTTCAGTAGCATGGGGATATGATTACACTCAATAATAAAAATAATGTGCTGTAATAAATCTGTCATTTAGGGTAGAAAATATTGACTGTTAATAAAATTACCTGTAGTATGGACTAAATTATTTTAGAACTATTAAAAATTCCAATTGCCAGTTTCATGGAGATGCAATTCCTTTTACTGTGGGTGGAGGAGCTGATGGGTAGAGGGAAGAGGTGGAAAAATGAGGGTGACTGCAAGGCAGGGCCTGAAACTGTCACAAGGGAATCACGAGAAACGGCAGTGGCTGTGTAGCAGAAGGTCATATTCCTGGTGGGGAGAATAATCACATTTTTGGAAGGCAACAGCCAAAAATGGGCAAAGTGCCAAGCACAGCACATCCTTGGATCAGGAACATTCTTACAGTGTGATTGGGGAAAGAGTTGGGAGAGCCTCTGGAGGGTTTGGTGTCAAGGTTTATCCTTTTAGGCCATCTCCAGTCTCCTCTGAGTTTCTTTACTGACTCAACAGGGAACAGGGGAATGGAGAATTTAAAGTCTTGGTTGTTGTAACCTGTTAAAGCCAAGCCTTGAGGAGAGAAGTCATGCGGAATAGTAAAGCAAATGAGAGAACCAGAGGCACATTGCAGGGCCAGGTGGGAAAAGGATTTGGTGAGGAAGGTGGCCAAGAGCAGAGAGCATGAAGGTTCTTGTGCTTGGACTCAATGATTTGAAAAGTCTTTTCCAGCCTAAATGATTCTGTTATTCTACTTGTAGGGGTGCATGCTGCTTTCTGCTTCTGAGGGGTGGTGTTGCCAGAGAAGGGGAGGGAGTGTGAGAGTCCTATTGCCATCGCTTCTGAGAACACTGGGGTGGCTGACAGAAGAGGAGATGTTGGAGAGCTATCTACAAGGAGAATTGAGAGGGAGCAGGAGGTCACTGGTGATTTCTCAGCAGGGCAGACTGGACCAGGTTGTCCCTAGGGACTGAACTAAGCAGCAGTCAGGCACAAAGCAGAGTAATTGCTATTGCAGAAGCACCCAAAGATGAGCAGGAGGTATGGTCTGACTTTGTCCCTAGGTTTGACTAGGACTAAGAAAGAGGGAATGCAACCAAAAAAGAAAGTGAGGTTAAAGGGTGTGAGAGAAAATGGGCAAAAGTCTTTCCTCGGTGTCTCAACACAAGAAATATAGGAAATGACTAAGCAGGAAGATCTCATGCATGAAAACAATGATGATTTAGTTGGCATTACAGAAAGCGGGTAGGATAATGCATGTGACTGGAATAGCAATAAAGGAAGATAAGATCAACAGCAGAGGGAAGAAAAAACTAGGGCAGAAGAAAATGAGGTTGTATAATGACGGATCAAAAAGGTAATTCAGATTTTTTTCTGAAGCAATTTTCCCCTTGTGTAGAACTTCTGACCTGACATTCCCATGTGAATCAGGCCCACTATATTTTAAGATAAAAAGTTAGGCCATAAAAAGAAAGCTTTATTTATTTATTTTTAAATGAGATACTCATTAGAAACATGTTTCCTTTTTAAGTGATCCTGTAAGCATGATCTCATAGTTAGAGCATGATTAACAGAGGGTCAGTGTGATTGCAACAGATATAGGGCAAAAAAATGTGTCATCTTCTGAAACAGTGAGTTGGGGCTCCCTCTAACCTTTTCAAATAACCAGGATAGGATAAACAGCCCAGCTTACCCCTTCCTCTGCAGACTGATCTGGGACTGGGTAGGAATTGGGATGCTTCTACCTGTTCCACCCTCTGACTATGTGAGCTGCTCAAGTCACTGCTGCTTTTGTCAGGATTGGATGGTTCAAATATTGCTGATAAGATTCACTGCCTGCTCTGAGGATTCATTAGGAAATGTTTTCAAAATTCTTTGACATTCTGCAATTATCATGGCCTGGTGGACATGTTAAATTTTAACCTGACCTCTTTTAATAGAGTGTGTGTTGTGGGGTCAGTTCCTATGTCCAGGGAACTTGGATTTTGAATTATTGAGGGATTAAAGATTCAAGCATTGCTATGGAATTTAGTTCAGAATGGTCTCTGTACCAAGAAGTTTCCAAACAGAAACAAAGCGGTGAGTCAAAATGTTAGAAGCTTTTGAACGTATGGCAACACAGTCTGGTCTTCTTTTTCTGTTGTAGTCTTTCCAGAAAAAAGAAAGGAAAAAAAAGAAGGAATAAAAATGGTGAGACGTATTCGTCCATCTAACTGACTTCTCTCCAGGCATGGCCACACTGAGATTGGCTCACCTAGAGCAAGGCACATAGAGCTTTTATTTCCATTAGCACCCTGAGAGCCAAAAATAGCCGTGGAGGAAGAAGCTGACCTCTTCTTATGTCTGTGTGAAAGCATCAAAATGAAAGGCACTGAGCTGCCCTGGCAGATCCCAACATGTATTCCCACAGTTGATGTTCAAAGTAAATGTCTTTGTATATACCCCCACAATAGGCTGGTTTGGATTTATTGAGAAACTAAAGTGTTATTTTTGGGGAAATGACATTACATACTCTGGTTTACCCCAGCTAGAATATGTTGGAGTTAAATGAGGCAAAGAAACAGGCCATTGTGACATGAATATAACAATTGCACCTGCAAAAAGCCAATGAACTTTCAGTACTGAAGTGTGGCAAGAATAAAAAAGGAGATGTTTTATGAAGTGGTCACACACCATAAAAAAAAAAAAAAGTTCAAAACGGAGAAGCCAGATCAAACTAGAAAATAATGGAAAAGCTTTCAGGTATTTTAAAATCAAATCATGAGGGCTTTTTTATTATTATTACTGAAAAACGTATTGGGGAAAAATGCCCCACTGCTGGCAAAGAAATATCTCATCAGAGAGGCTCATACACTGAGTGTCCAGCAATTTTTTTTTTCCAAGAAATTTAAAAAATAATACTGTAAATGATGGGCTTCTGAGCTGGTGGACAGTTGGATGTAAGAAAGGTTGGGGAGGAGCAGAGTCTGTGGTGGGATGAAAGTTATGGTAGAATTGTACTTGATCAGGCAAACACTGCCTGTGTAACTCAAGAGTATACTTTTAAGGAGTGTGAGAGCTTCTGGAGGTATTGCCATATCCAAATTCATATCCCAATCTACTGTTGCCCATATCTGGAGGAATTTCTGTTGTCTGGACTTTTAGTTCAGTTTGTCATAGAGGGGAGGCCAATCCCATAATTTCAAAGAGGTTTTTTTGGCTGCAGTGTCTTCAATCTGCCCTTGCCAGGTGATAAATGATTCTCATTGCTGTGGTAGTTCTTCACTTTCTATTGCTGGGGAATCAGGCCCATGGTATTGGTTCTGACATAACTCTAATAAGGATGCTAGAACTTTCTGCAAACCAATTATGGAGTTGATAGAAATGAATGCAAAGCTGTCCTCTAGTATGAGCTGGAGATGGGGCATAGGGAGGATGGGAAAGTATTAAAAACACAGTCTCGTAAGCCCAAAGGCTAACAATATCAAGACAACTTAAAATACAAGGTAGATTAAAAAAATCCATTTGGCTGAAGGGAGGGTGTGTAAAGGAATTGTATAGAAAATGAACAAGCAAGGGAGATGGAATTTAACAGATAGCCAGTAGTGCACACCTCAAACCAGGGAGGGGAGGAAAGAGAAGCCAAATCAAATCACACTTGCTTGAGGCAGGAAAGAAACAAGAAAAGGCCTTATCAAAACATCCAGAGAGGGAGAGGCGTCTGAGAGTTTCCAAATGAGAAAGTGAGGTGGTGGGGAAGACAGGAGAGTGGCAGATATTTTCAAACTCTTTTACTCAATTTTCTTTGCTTCAGATCGCATAATTAATCCTCCTGCAGGGCTACTTTTCAATACCATTGACTGCTTAAGACATATGCACTCTCTCAACCCCCTCTCTCCCTACCACCCATGGAGAGCATCTTGTGGATTAGCACCTCCTGAGAGACTGCCCCGTTTGAGCCATGGAGCATTTGTTGTGTTTTGGGAGCAGCAGTCACAAGGAGAAATGCCAGAAGGTTGGAGCTAACATCTGCTAGTAGCCCTTGTGCCAGTCCTCTGTAGTTTATTCTGCTCCTCTGGGATGGATGACCTTAAAGGATTGGCAGGGCTTCTGGGCAGGTTCTTTATTTCTTCTGTAGGCAGGGGGAAGGAAGTGGGTGACAAGCACACTATCTCTTGATTAGGAATACAGAAGAAACTCTCATTGTAGCATTTTCCTCTATCCTCAGCATATATCAATATATAATATATATCAATATATATCCCCTCAATGTATATATTATTTTTTTCCACAGAATGGCAGCAAGGGAGCTTTTGCCTCCCACTGATGAACAAGGGCCTTAAGACTATCCTTCTAACTTTCAGTGCCTGACCTCAGTGGGACAATTCAGGTGAGCCTGGTGGCATTACCTTGCTGAATAAGAGCCTTAGATGATAAAAGTGAGTGCAGGAGATCTGTTATGCTTCAGTTTCAGTGAGGCAGCTGAGATAATGTTGCATAATAGAAAGAAATGAGATGAATTCCTAGCTGATAAAACATGCCATCTGAGGGCTTGGCAGATGAGAAACAGAATGAAATCAATGGGTTAAAGCAGAATAAGAAAGGCTTTTGCAAACAGATCAGAGCAAAAAGTAACAGTAGGGAAAAAGTAGGTCTGTTAGTAAATGAGGATGGGAAAGAAATTAATGATGGCTGGAAAATGGCTGAGATTGAGAAGTTGGTTCTCTTTCAACCCAAAGCATCGTGAACAAGTTAAAAAATTAAAAAGGACAGTTTGAAAATGTAAAGGACAAACTGTAAAACAGCTGTTAAAGAGTAGGTGTGGAAGCTTGCAACAAGATAATGTTGTAGGTCAGCTCTTCTGGGCGAGATACCATACCAGAATATTTTGGCTCTACAGGACCCATCCAGTCCCAGTCAGACCCAGCTGGGGTCATTAGGCAGTCTCCACAAAAGGCTCAGAACAGAGCTGGCAGGTGTCTCTAGGAGATGATCCATTTTTGGAGGAATCCCAGATCCTAAGAGATTTGAAAGGAGCGGGCAGGAGCCATAGCAGAGTGGTTCTCGCTAAAATGGGAAAAAGATGAGAGTGTGCTGTGACAGAGAGTGGAGTTTATTGGCAGGTCCTCTCAAGAGTGGAGGGACTGAGCAGCTCCCTCACACACAGGCAAACAGCTGCACAACATGTGGGCTAGGACACTTACAGTTGTTAACTTTGTTGCAATACTGGCAATTATTTCTGAAAAGGCAGGCAGACTTGAGGACATACTTAAAAGGCTTTCTTTCTAAGAAAAGTCAGTGGCCTCCAGAAAATAAGTGATCCTGTAAGTAACTATCTTTTCCATCTAATTTTTATCTCCAGCAAAATAAAAAAATATTTGGAAAATTATCAAGAAGTTCATAGACAATGAAACCATAAGCAATAGCGAGTGTACAGAGCAACTCCATGGCCAAACTAATGGATGTGCTTTTTGTAAAGAGTGTAAATTTGGAAGACAAAGGACATCTATAATACACCTGGATTGCTGAAAAATATTGGATAGCTTTAAATTCTGCATTACCTAAAAGGAATTCAGAGAGGAATATTGGAGAGTGAAAACTGTCCTTGGGAGCTTGAAAACACAGCTTTATTAAACTGACAGCTCATGCAGCTCCACGGAAGGTATCCTTTTCCTGGCCTGACAATATCTTTGGGGAATTCTCCTATCTCTGCTCAAAATACAAACAAACATTTGGGGCTTGACTCTTTGGAAGATCCCCAGCGTTATCTGGCAACTTTCTCCCTCTGTTCCACTCCTGGAAAAGTAGTACTGGGAGATCATTGAAGAGGTCCCAAAATCAGTCCTGCTAAATATGACAATATTGCTCTTGCTGAGCTTCCCTAGAGCAGGCTCTTGTAACAAGCTTTATGCTCTGAAGGCTGCTCCCATAACAGGATTTTGAATGTGCATGGGGGGCTTCTGAAAATGTTTTTACTTTCTCTTGTAATCTTGACCTGCAAGCCACAGATGTTGCATGCAAAGCATGGTTGGCTGTGGCCACAGTCCTCGGTTGGTTTGCAGATGATGCATGTGGCACTTGGATTGGGATGATAGCAACTAATGAACATGGTGAAATAAAGAGAGTTATTTCCTTTCTTCTTGCCTGGACAGGAATGTTTTTCAGTTGAACTTGTCTTTATAAATAATGCACTATTACACACAACTTCTATCTGTCATTTTAATTTGTTTCCTTTCACTCTCCTCCCCCAACACATGTTCCTCTCCCTGTGGATTTTTCTGTTCACTTTCTCTCTTTCCCCTCCAGAGTCTTCTGTGTAAAAATGAAAAGGAGGAAAAAAGCTTCAGCTGAAAACTGCTTATTTTGTTTATATCCAAGCTGTCTGCCTGCTGTCCACATATATTGCTATTTTGTCCCAAAGGGGAGAATAAATCTTTGTGGTAAAAGCCCAAAACTTTTGGAGCTGGGCAAAGCCCTAAGTCCCTTGTCACAAAGATGGAGCTTGACAAAAGCCCTGCCACCTGGGGAAATCTCTCATAGGCCCAGGCTCACATCACACCCTGATGGGCAACTGCAAGAGCCTGCTGAAGGAAAGGCTTGCTGAGATATGTTCCTCTTCCTCAAGGCTCAAGCTACAACAGAAGAGAGGACAGGAGAGGGTTTGTCATTCTCTTGGGTTCTGGTGCATAGAGTAGTTCCTGGTTTCTCTTTGGCCCACTGCAATATGAAACAAAAGGCCAGATAGCTTTTTAATGAATAACACCTCATTAGTAATGTGTCTGGAGCTTCCCAGAAACACAGTTTAGGAAGAATAATCTAACCTGCATGGGGAAAAAATGCCATTCAGACACCGTGGGGAATGTGTCCAATTCTTCCATAAGCATCCCAAAAGGACATAAGCATTTGATTAAAGGGTCCCAGAACCTCAGCTGCTCATCTGTAGGATTAGGTTAATAACACCAAGTACTTGTATCTCTGTTTTTGAGGGCCCAGGGGTCTCTCTCAGTGCGCTCTTGTCCCATGCCTGGCACAATGGACCTGTGAGCACAGGTGAGTAATTACAGAGAAACATTTGCGCAAAAGTAGGTTAGGGTGGAGTAGAAGAATTTATGATGGCTACAGAGCACTAGATAAACTTGCTCCATACAAATATAAATACCTTTCAGATAAGACATCTCAGTTCTGCCAGGATGGGGGGAATGAATGCTGATATTTGCAGCTTGCATGCAAATATCTTTGCCTTATCCCTGAAAGAGCCAAGTTGCTGTCAGTGCTGTCAGAAATCTGGTCACTTGTGTCTTAGTTACTCCCCAAAGTGAGAAGGCATTTCTAAGAGCCTCGTGATGTGTTGGTTTAGCCCAAAGCTGTTGTAGCCATGGGAAACCTTCCATGACTTAGGCCGGGGCAGCACTAAAAATGTACACCTATGGCAAGATGGGTTTTGAAAAGTTTCTTAAAGAAATTCTCGTCTGTTCAGGCAACATTGTATCACCAGAACAGAAATGTTCTGTGGTGGGGCAGGAGCTTTGCTGAAGCTTGCAGCAGAAATAAGGCACAGATCTGCTGCCTGGTCAGCATGGCTCATGCCAGGACCTGCTGTCAGTGTCCCTAACAACTTCTCTTTTCTCTTTTTCACTCGAGTTCTTCAGCTGAGCTGGGTGGTTCTGGCTTTCCAGGCCTAGTAGAACTGAGACTCTCAAGTTTTTGTAGGTAGATTTTTCTTTCAGATTTCTGCTTTGGGAAGTCACCAGCCTTTCAATATTCTCAGCTCTTCAAGAGCTGTTCTCTGCATGATACCCATCTACTTTTAGTTTCCTGGGCAGATGGATAGCCCCCAGGATCCAAATACTTGAGAGAGAAGGTGGGATGTCCTAAAATATTTCTGCTTTCTTCAAAATACTGATTCTCTCATAGTTTTACTGTTTCATCTTAAGAAAGATTTCTTACAAAAAGAGAAAAAATAAAGCTTACAATTTCTTGGAGGAGTGAGTAGGGAGGAAAACTGCTTTTGCTGGCTTTCTTTAACCATGGTCTCTATTATTTGCCTATCCATTTATTTCTGAACTTCTTGTGGTTGGGCACATATGTCAAACACTACCAGGCTAAAACATCTAATTGTCTGCACCAGTGTCTATGTTGCACATCTCTTTCACCCTGATGTCTATATTTATGCCATGATGAACTAACTGGTCCAGTCAAATATCACTTCCAACTACAGAAGGCCACTATGTTTTTGAAACGGAACTTCTGGTAAGCATCACAGAATCGAGGTACTACTTGGCGTTGCTTGAGGAGATTGCTGGAAACTTATTAGCTGCCTCCTTATTGAAATCCCAGTGCAAAATATCCCTTATGTGCCCAGCGTGGCTGGGGCTGGGGGTGTGTGTGACATCCAACCCAGGGAAGAGTTGCTTAGCAACTGTGTCCTGCCCTCAGGCTGCCTGCAGCTGCCTGTGATGTTCTGCTTTGATGATGGAAATTCTTCCATCTTGTGTTCTCAGGGCTCTCTGTGTGTATCCCGCTGGGTGTATGTTGTGTGCATAGATTTTTCTATTGAGCTTGTCTGATCTTACCAGCTTAGGTGCCAAACTCACCTGCTCCTGCAGTCTGAATTCATCTTTGTTAATTAAGGGCAAGGGTTGTTTTTCTAACACCTGGTTTACACAAGAAACTTGTACCAGTTGAGTGCAAGTGATTTACAGGCTGGTTGTATAAACTGCTTCTTTTCCCTCTCTTGTGGAAACTTCTTTTCATGTGCTCTTGGGGTGACCTTGCCATTAGAGGGGCTGAGCGAGATAATCTACACAAGACAAGGAGAGACTTTTCCTGGGTCAACTTAGAGGTAGCTAAAGCAATTTTAAAAGCTAATTTCAATGAGTCCCACTAACAGGTGCTCAGTGTGAAGTGATCAAGTTATTGCTGTGACACTTGATTCAGTAAACTCATTTTACTTTGTGGCTGGTCTGAGGGCACAGAGCAAAGGATGGTCCTGCAATCAGCTGAGCCAGTGGAAGATACTGCAGCTGCTGACAGCTGCCCCATGGTGCTGGTGATGCCATCCCTCAAAAGTTGCCAGCTGAGCTGCTTCTTTCATTGCTCCTCTCTGTTTCAGTCTAAATGGGCAAATTTGTCTTGAAGAATAAAAGTAGAAAGTCTCAAAGTCAGCAGAATGGACAAGGCAGTAACCTCTGGTGGAGGACAGTTCACAGCAGGCTCCTCTTTCCTTGACTTGCTTAGTATAGCAGAAGGTCCTGCCTGCAATCTTAATTTTGTATTTGGGCAAGATGTTTGGTTACTCCTTGAGCTCCAGTAACTGAAATGCTTTGGAGGATGGTACCATATTCCTCTGGCATAAATAACCTGGGGGTCATTCAGAATGAAATGACTCTGTAAAAGTGCTGAGTCTGTGAACAGACTCAGTTAAAAAAGCATCTCCCTTGTGAGCTACCTCTGCTGACAGCTTTTTTGAGAGGTAGGAAGCAAAGGTGCTGAATATCAGAGCAGGAAAAGGAAATAGACAACTCTAGATGTGTTTAGGTGAGGGCTTGTTTGCTTCCTGTGGTGCTTTCTCAAGATCACTGTCAGAGTCTCCACAGGAAGAATTTTTCCCCTGTTTCTTCTGTCTCTGGGGAACTGTTTGATAGGCACCATGGATTTGCTTGCAAGCACTTTAAATAATTTCCAGAGCTTTAAGTCCCAGAAGGGGGTCTAATTCCCAGCTGAAGCTGCTCAGTGGTTCAGGTCAGATCCCTGGAGACAGCCTATCTGATGAACAGGTTCACCCTACAGAGCAGGGGATGTCTCAAGTGCCTTAAAGGACAGTGTTGTTATTTGTAAACACATGTTAAGGTGTTTTTCCTGCATTATGTTATTACCATAATCATTACTTTTACTACCACTCTGTGGGTTTTGCCTAACAGTTGTCATTTATACATGTCGAGGCCACTTTGCTTCAAGAAATCATGAGATAAGGTTAAAACAGAGATAGAGAGTGGAGAGTGCATCCAGCAGGATTGTGGTATTACCCACACCTGCTCTCATCCAGAATCATCAAACCCACTCCCTGGCTCTGTGCCCCTCTTCTAATGAGACTTTCCTCTAAAGAGATGGAAATTGCTGAGTTCACAGCACTTTTGAACTATGTCTCTTTTCCTTCCAGTAATTTAAAGTGTTTTCTTGTTTTATGTATGGTGTCTGATATAACTCCAGAATCCTTGTTCCCTTTGCCTTGAGTGGGAAAGGTGATGGTACAGATAAGGAAAGCAGTGTGCAAAGAGCTGTCGCTGCAAGAAACCCAAGAGATTGGTGTAGTAAGAAAGAAGAATTAGGAAGCTGGGTGAGAGAGAGGGGTACTGTGGGAGGCATTCTGTTGCTTCTTCTGTTAATCTCCCAGCAGTACCAAAAATCTGTTTTTGCCTCACAGAGGAAGTGCCATCGTAGAGAGAGGCCAAGTGCAGTCCTGCCCACACCAGGGAGGAGCTCTGTGTGGTACGGGTGTTATTGCAGTGTCTCAGGGCAAACAGTCCTATAACAACAAAACCCAAGTTCTCCTGAAAATTCTAACTAGAAAATATCACTACTTCTGGACCACACGAATCGGCAGTGGTCTTCAGTGCTGGCAATGCAAATTAGTGAAAGGAGGAAACAGAGTGGGTGAAGCATGAAAGATGCAGAAGAAGAGTGGCAGAAAGGGACTGGAGTTTAAAGAGAAGAAAGGAGGATATGTAAAGCAAGCAAGGTAGTTTATAGGGAGATGCAAATCCTTTTGTTAGACCAAATGATACAGATGGGGAAAAAATAGTGTAGATTTTTTGGTACAACAGCTGAACACCCCACGTAGTCCCTGTTGGAGACCGTAAAAGGTGGCTATGCTGACCTGCTGACCAGCTCCCTTCTGTCATCTCACCTCTATGAACTTTGGGCTCTTTTCAGACTTTTCAGGCTTCTGTAACATTGGCTGTTGTTGACTATTGAGGGCTTAGAACAGGACATATTCCCATTTGCCATGTTTTGCCTAGGCAATGTCTAGCTGATGCTGTTGAGAATCCCTAGCTGTCAGGAACTGCTCTGTGCAGATCCAGGGTGGTGAAAAAGGTGAAATGTACCCAGCTTTAGCGCAGGAATGGAGGTAGGTCATTTTCTGGAGAAACTTAAGCCATTCCAATTCATTGGCTCATTGATGAGTGAAGTCTCTTATGGGATAGGATTGTGGAACACCAGCAAACCTACTCCTTATCCACCCCCTTCTCCTCGGCTTTAAATACTTCCAGGTGCTAGGACAATGATACAGATTAAGCTATTAAGTTTGTCCAGACAGTGTAATCACACTGGGAACTGGAAAGCAAAGGGACCTGAAAACCATGCAGCAGATGTGAAAAAAGTCTGGCATAAACATGAATAAGTATCTCGGGCAGGGAGCTTGTTTTCATTCTTTGCAGCAGGCTCCGTGTTCACCACAGCCACTCAGCTGTCTGAATGTGTATTTAAAGCAGTTTTATAAATCTGTGGTGCTACATGTGCATTTTTATTCCTATTACACCGTATACATATTTTATTATGTTTATCATTAATATTCAGCATGGGGTATTAGCAGAAGTCAGAAGCAGTCAGTTCTGCTATGGTTCCTCCAACAAGCTTTCAAAAGGGCTTTCCAGAAGCTGAGACCTCTTCATTTCTGCCTTGCCTCATATGAGCTCCTTCCAAAGCTCATGAGAATCTGCTGCATTTCCTCATCCCTCCCCATCCCATTAGCTTTAGATACAGTGAGGAGCAGATGCACAGCTTTCTGCCATAAACCCAGATTTTGCCTGGCTGGATGAAAAGTGATGAGGATTATAATTAGTGTCGGTTTGAGTCTTTTGGTTGCAAAACTGGAAGTGGGTTCCCTCAGCTTTTTCTTTTAATAATAATTAATTATTAATCACCTTAACAGAAGAGGGAGGAAAGGAAAATTACTGGTGCTGTGTGAAATAGACATGATGGGAAGTTGAGACTCTGGAGTCTGATTTGAGGAAATATTTGACTCATTAATTGTTGCATTTTAAATAGGCTGGGAAGCCCACTGGAGAACATATTTCTCTCCTTCCTGCCATGTCCAACCACATGTTGGAAATCTCTGTTTGCACCCCTTTCTGACCTCAGCACTGCTCTGAAGCAGCTGGAAGCTACAAAGGCATTCTGATTAACGAGACAAGCAAAAAGACCTCTATGTGTCCCTCAGTGCTTCAGAGAAGCCTGGATCATCCCACAGATCACCACAACAGAATTCCTCTGTGACTGAGATGGCAGAGCTCCCCAGGCCCTTTGATTCTACCTTGCCAAAGTAAAGGATAGGCCCAAAGGCAGAGTCTAGGAAGAGACATTCTGAATGGGAGCCATTGGAAGACAACAGTTAAAAAAATAATAATAGCAATTAAAAAAACCAACCAACCAAAAAAAAAAACCAGCACCCCTAACAAAGAAAACAACAATAAAAAAACCCAAACCAAAACCACCCCAAAACCCACACACAAACTAACCCAAATCAACAAAACCCAACAAAGAACACACAGTGAATTCAAGGGGCCCACAAAGTTAGACAAAGTGCCAGCTTCTTTCTTGAAGTTCACACTTGACTGACATAGCTGTGCTTGGTGTCGATACAAGATAGGTCTTGCTCAGGCGAAATCAGTCTCTCTCCTGCAATGATCATATTGGTGCTTCAGTAGCAAGCTGTCCATTTCCTATTTTTTTTTCTTTCTTTTAAGAGGAAACCCTTCTTTTTTCACCCTTATTTTCTGTGCCCTCCCCATAGTTCTCAGCACTACTGATCAAGGAAGTTTTCCTTGGGTGTTCTATCTCTCTTTCACCTTCTGGTGTGAATTGTGCCTCATCAACTGCTGCTCTTTCACGCCTTTCACTGCTCTTTCACTGCTGTTTGAGCCCTTTTTCCTCTTCTCTCTGACTTTCAAACAAGTTCTGTCATTATCACTGCTCCCTTTTCCGCTGCCAGTGCTCACTGTAAGCCTGGTGGTGTCCCTCCTGTGTGGACCACACTCTATTCTTCCATCTCCTTCAGCCTACCCTTTCATCTCTTGTTTGTCTGCCTGTACTGTACCACATCTCTCCCTCATTCTCCTTCCTACTTTTGAAGCCTTCCCGAAGGGAACTGTCTGTGCCTGGGTGAAATGCTTCCTCCTTGTGTGGAGGCAGCATGGACTGTTTTGCAGGATACTCATCACAGAACCCAAGGCATTGAAATTTTGCTCGTTTATGCTTTCTGGGCAAATGACTTGTTTCTCCATGTCTCTGTTTTTCAAGGTGTAAAATAAAGTAGGTGATGCTGATCTCCCCCTTTTTTTTATTATTGGTATTTTGTGATCTGTGAGTGGAAACTGGTAGATGAGTAGCAATGGTCGTTATGCTTCTTCTAGCACCAGCTTTTACTGAGTTCTCACATTTATATTAGCCATGATTTCCTTATTGATATCTGTGTCAGGTTCTTGCTCCAGCATCCCAGACACACACAGAAGCTGCTTTTGCCACAGCCACTCCTCTGTTAAAATCCATCATCATTGACTTGTTACGCTCTGACCTATTCACAATTATCCCTTATGTGATTCTTCCCAAAGCCATGCTGGGCACAGCACCAGCAGTCATGAAGACTGCAATTTTAGGGAAGGCTGATTAGCACTGTGGAGAGGTAATTCCCCAGTAAGGTGCCCAGATCTGAGCTGCTTTTCTGATTTTCCTGAGCCCTCTGATACCACCTGTGACTTGTGTGATCACCCTGGTTTCAGCCAGTGACCCTCAGTTGCTGCTCCTCCCCACCCTTCCCCCTTGCTGTCACACTTGATCCCAGGCACCTTCTCCAGGTTGTTCCTTCCCGCTCCACTCTGCAGTGCCACTCCTTCCCTGCTCTCTCACTGATCCTTTGGGCCGTTCCCACCTTCTTTCCCCCACCTGCAGTCAGAAGCCTCTTGAATGTGCTGTATGTGCAACAGCTGCCTGTGCAGAGCCTTATCTCTTCCTTTAACCTGCTCCGTGGTGAGCTTTTAGGCTCTCTGTGCGAAGGATGCTGCTCACAAATGAATTGCTCCGTGCAGTTTTCTCTTAGGCGCCGAGGAGTGCCTTTCGGCTGCTTTAATATCGCTTTCCCTTCACCACTTGATGGTGCTCTTGGACACAGCAATTTTTCATTGTGCTGCAAGAAGGGCCAGGGCAGCCAGGGTCTTCAAAATCGGCCACTAGCTCTGAGGAGCGTGATTATTATGGAGCTCAATTCTAATCCATAGCTATGTTCCAACCCGCCTCTAAACAAGGTGCTCTTTTTTATTTTTTTTTTCCCTTTTTTTCTTTTAATGTAGGAAGCAGCATCCTAAATTTTTACCTGTTTGGGTAAAAGCCTGCTTGCTTCTTTTCCTATTCCCTGTTATCTTGACTGGCTTGTTTTCTCCCTATTTATTTGGTCAAACTGTTTTCTTCCATTTCCTACATTCTT
>VXAD01007024.1:1589368-1670404 GCA_013399195.1 Dicrurus megarhynchus
TTTTTTCCAATCTTTAAGGCCACCTTCATCAAGGTAGATTTGCCACTTCCATCATACCCCACCAGAGTAATTTCTTCTGTGCTGGCCATATTCTATACCAACCAACACCAAAAACGTGGATGTTGTTGTATTTAGACCTTGCTGAGACTACATGACACTGCTTCAGGTGTTTGACTAGCCTGACTCAGTTTTCAAACCCATACTCTCGCTCAGTATGGGAGGTAATTCTCAAACCACACTTGAGTTCTGATCCTTTGCTAATGGGAGACAGTTGTAGAATTGACCGAGGGGTTTTTACTCAGCAGACTGAGCAAATATATCTGCTCCACTCCTTCTCTCTCAAATTTGCCTTTTAATTTTTGCATCTGAATTATGAAATGCTACCTCCACTAGCCACTGGCATGAGCAAAGAGCATTAATATTGATGTTGAAAGGTCCTGCTGCTGTGCAGCAGGGTGATTTAAGGGTCAGAATGATCAGGGATAGTATCAGAGTAAATAAACTCAAGGTCCAGTTTGTATTTTTCTTTCATCTATCTTCCCTCGCCTCCCCGCCTCCCCCCCAAGGCAGAATTAATAAAAGAAAGTAATTGAAAAGAGGGCGAAAAAGAGTGAAGTGACAGATCCTCTAGGCTGCTGACTCAATTGGTTTGTAACATTTTCTGCCTTGCTGGCTTCTTTCTATTCCTGCTGCCACCTGTCAGGGCAAAGGCAGTGCGACAAAGCCCGGTGCGAATAGAGCTGTGCTATCTGGATGGCAGCAAGCCACAGCCTGTCTCTGTCTGGAAGGAAAAAGAGGCTGGATGGCCAAGAGGCTTGGGAGAGGGGCTCACAGGTCTGCAGTAGAGATGGGAAAAAATGTCAGAGCCTATGCGTTGTGTCTCTTTCTCATAAAACTGAATGAGCGGGGCTGATTCTGGGCTTTTTTTTTTTTTTTTGTGGCAGAAACTTTCATGACTACTGTTATTACTGTTTTCTGAGAATAAGTCAGAGCTAGTTTTTTAAGCTGCCACAGAGGAGACAGTGATGCTGCCTTTGCGCTTGCCCGCTACCCTGAACAAGGCACATTGTCAGTCACCACACAGTCACCATGATCTGCTCCCAAGTGTGGCCCAATGCTCGTGTGTGTCAGCTGTGGGAAAGGGTGGGACAATTATTAATGCCAAAGTGGCATTGCCATTTCGAGGGTGGGTTGTAAAGCTCCTGAGAGTGTGGGGAGTGAGAAAGATCTCATTTCCCAAGTACCTTCCTCCAAGGCAGTGGAGGCAGAAGCAGCTGCCCAGTGTGTGAGTAGAGGGCCTGTGGAGAGAGGCTGCTGCAGCACAGCTGTCCAGCTTCCCAAGAAGGCAGAGCTGTCAGGCCAGCAGCTGTGCTTGCACAGGTCTCCTTGCTGGGGACCTCAGCTGAGTCACCCTCTCTCCATGGCAAGCTGGAGAGTGAACTGACAGCAGGACCTTCTGGTGCTTTCCTTTTGCAGCTAAGTGTGCGGACATGGCAGCACAACGAGACACGTTTTTGTAGTTAGCTGCTGGTTTTGTTGCTGGTGACTGATGCCAGCACTGCTTTGTGTCCTTACAAAGGAGTTCCTGCATGGTTGGGGATCACCACTGTTACAGTATGGACTGATGTCATCCTTGTGAAATAAACACAGCTCAGGTAGAAGAGACAGGTCTTTTCCACACTGAATGCCAGCAGTGCAGTTGCCGTTCACATTTTCTTCCTTTGGAATCCAGACTGTGCAACTGAAGTCTTCAAGACAGCCATCTTTTCCACAGGCCATCAGACAGCAACGGCTTGACCAGGCCATCGTGGCAGCAACGACTGTGAATGGGTTGGGCATGGCAATTCACGAAGGATGCAAATACCTAAACTCTTTTCCACAGGAGTGTCCAGCACGACATCAAGACTGTTGCAGCTTTGTGGGAGTTTTGCCCTTTTTGTCTTTTTTTTTGTTTTTTGAGGAAGCTGTGTTTACTTCTCTTCTGTCTCTAGCTTCTTCCTTGCCTCTGAAGCTTTGCTTTTTTTTCCCCTTCCCACTTAGGGCATTTCTGTCTCAGATGTTGCTTTTGATGGGATTTTTTTTTTTTCTCTTACCCATTTTAGATTCTTTTGACCCCAATTCTGTTTTTATAATGAGGCCATGCTAATTCGTGCTGAGAGCTTATGAGTTTTCTTTAAGCACAGGGAGAGGTCACTGTGAAATGGCTGGGGGTGTTTCTTTCATCCCATGGCTGCTGTTCAAAAGGTTTGATCAATTTATTTCCCTATCACCATCAAACCATTTCCTGGCTAAATTAACAGAAGTGTCTTCTGCAAGCATTGTACCAGGGTGGGGGAAGGAAGGAACAAATAAATTGATGGAGGAAATGGGGGTAGGAAGACAGGTTATGGGAGAAGTTAGGGCTGGACCAGAAAATGTCTGTCTACACAAATGTCAGCTTTGTCGTTCCATGGCGCCAGTGTAACTGGTAAGGGAAAAGCAAATTAAACAGTAACTAGAGAGAAGCAATCAGCTGGTACCTTGCAGTGATCTGTAAGCAGATCTGTCAATTGTCTTTATTATTTGAAGACATGCCTTAAGGGGAGCCCTTTTTAGGCACATTTTCTTAGTTACATAGAAGGTCCTGTCCCTTAGCAAGAGCCTTATCATTGTTATTAGTGGTAATACAATAATAACAGTAATAATGCTGGCAAGTATAACTTCCTTCTCAATGAATGCTCTTGGAGAGGTTTTCTTATTTGTATTATTATTATTATGAAAAAATCAGCCTCCTCATGCTGGGCTCTAATTACCATTTTTATGAGAACTACATGTTCTTCTATTCATGGAAGAAGATTTGTTTATTGAGGATTTCTATTCCAGTGCTGCTTTTGTAGCATTTATCTTTTCATCCTTAGCAACAAGGGTTGAGGTGGTAGGCTAAATGAAAGGCCTGAGTTATTTGTATGGGTGAAAAGGCGAAAGGATCAGATTTCCTCATCAGGTGAAAAACCATAAGGATCAAATTCCTGGTCAGAGTAAATTGGTACAGATCCAGTGGAGTCTGTGATACCATATTAATTCTTTCCATTGCAAACTTTCACACAAATGGGAAAAAAGAAAGATCAGTTAGTCTTTGTATAATTAAGTATTTTGCAGACACAGCAACACCTCATCCTGATCTGCAGAGCAGTTTAGAAAATGAAACATAAAATCGGATCTTTTAGCAACCTTCTGACTTGAAATTTCTTTGCCTTGGTTCATACAAGCAGAGCGATTCAAACCATAACCAGAGCAAGATCTCTTCAAAGTGGGTAACCAGAATTTATGCCCTCTTTCAGATGAGATCTCTACCGGTGCTTTGTACAGCGACATCTCCTCTACTTTGTCAGGGCGCAGTCATCCCAGGAGGTTACTGCTCCCAAGTCCTCCTGCTCCACTGTTCTTTCCAACTAACGAGCTCCCCACTTGCATGAGAAGCTTTTGCTGTAGTGCCTGTCATTGCACTTTGTGCTTTTTTCATTTCTGTTTGACCAGTCCTCGAGGTGAGGCAGATCTTTGTTTATTCATCTCCCTCTTTCTGCATTGACAGTGTTTTCTAACTATGTCATCAGTCCATTTCAATGGCAGGCTCTTACTTTTATGTTAAGATCAATCATGAAAATATTAAATAAAATTGTTCTCATTCCTTTAGGAGCTCTGTTAATAAATTCCCCTCTCAACCTGACCAGTGGACATCTCTTTCATCAATTCCTTATTTGCCTAAAAATTCTTTGCTAATGCCATCATCTACATCTTAACTAATAATCAGACACTGTGTCCAATGTTTTACTTAAATGGTGGTAGATTGGACTTTACTGCATTTCTTTTGTTTAAAAATCAGTTATCTGAAAAGGCAGTCAGGGTTTTTTCAGCTTTTGGAAAATTCATAATGCATTTTATATTATTTTCTGCTTGCCTTTATGTCTTTAATTGCTTCTGCATGTATTCTGCATGGCGTTACATACTTCCAGGATCATATAACTAAATCTGTAGTTGCCCAGATCACCTTTTTATTTTTTTCCTTACTTGTATGTTTTAAATCAGATATTCTGCCATTGTATAATACCCTTCTATATTGATAGGTGTACTAAGATTCTTTGAGCTTATCCTGCAATATCCCTTATCAGTTCTTTAAACATTCTGGGGTGAAAGTTCTTTTGTTCCACCTCCTTGAGCGCAGTATTATCTCAGAGCTTACTTGCATTTCCTCCTTCCCATCAGCTGCACTGCCTTGTCCTACGCTCAATATCACCACTGCTATTAAAAATATTAAGCCAAGGTTTCGTTTACCTTTTTAATCTGTGCACAGATTATGTTCAGTCTCTACTGCATGTCCATTGTATAGGATTTCTACTTATTTTTTCTTTGCTGTCCTGTCGCTATATAGCCAAAGAGTATTTGTACTGCTTTTTATAATAAGTATCCATTTCAAGGTTTTGAACATTTTAACTTTTGAGAAGTCTCACTTTATTTGTACATTTCTGGACCATGAAGAGAATAAATTCCTCATTGCCTAGGTCGTCCTTCTGTTCCTGACAGGTTCTCCCATTGCATTATATCATTTTTGTGGGATTTTGTCTTCCTTACTTGGGATGCAGAAACTGCAAAAGAACTGTGTGCTACCATTTAAAAGTGTCATCATGTGATGAGAGAGAACATGCAAGGTTTGCACAGTCACTACCCAAGTGCATTAAAAAAAAATAAAATCCCACCATTTCATGTCCTCCAGATCATGCGTTTTAAAAAGAGGTTGTAAACTTCTGTGTTTAAATAAGCAAGCTTAATTAATGGGTTCAAAGGCAGCCTCTGCATCTGAAATTTGGAGAAGTTTCTGTGGTGTTTTGATGCTAGTTAGGTGCCAGCACCACGAAAACCATTCACTTATTTGCCTCTGCTACAGCTAAGCAGAGAAGGGGAAACCGAAACTCCACTTTCATGAGGTGAAACAAGGACCATTGAGGAAAACAGAAAAACTTCAAGGCAAAACAGGTCCAAACTTACACGGTATAAGGAAAATTTATTACTAACAGAATTAAAAGTAAAAAGAATAATGAGAAAGCAAAGCAAACTTTCAGAACATCTTTCTCTTCCAGTACCTCCCTCATTCCACCAAACTGTGCAAGGGAAAAAAACATGGGGTTTTGGTCAGTGTTTCATTTCTTAAGAGTCTTTCTTTATGTTTAAGGAAAAGAGTTTCTTCTGCTGTGCTGTGGGATTCTTCCCACGGAAAATAGTTCTCTGTGAACTTCTCTAGCATGGTTTCAAACTTCCCAAAGAACAGTCCTCCTGAATCTGCTGCAGTGACAGATCCCTCCCATGAATCTTGCACTCTTCCCACACTGCCGTCATGGGGTTTTAGTCTTTTAAGGATGAGCTATTCCAGCCAAAAGCAAAGGCTCTCTTCTTCAATCTCTAAAAGCCTTTCACAGCATCTATGGCTCTGGCGTGAGCAGTTTTCCTTCACGGGCTGCACGTGGAATTCTGCACTCCTCCATGTACCTCATCTCATGAATTATAGGCAAAACAATTTGTTTTATTATAGTCCTCACCACGGCTTGCAGGAGAATTTCAGCTCCGGTGCTAGGAGCGCCTCCTCTCTTTCCCTTCCCCCACCGACCTTGGAGTCACCGTATTCTTCTTCCGCACGTGACTTTTCTTTTCTCTCTGACTTGGAAGAAAGTTGGTATCTGTAAGCTTTCAGCTGAGAAGCTGATCTTGTTTAGGCTCTCCATCGGGGAAAGACTCGCCCTGTCTTTCGTTCCCAGCTGCCTGGTGCTTTTCCCGCGGCAGCCTCAGATGAATGTCGGATGTGCAGTCCCGGCCTCAGCTGCGGGGTTTTCTGACCACATGGATGTTCGCCGGCTGTTCCAGGGTGCCTTTCTCCTGGCAGCCCGGCCCCATGCTGCCATGCTGGAGGAACACAGGCCCACTCAGGGACAGGGCCCAGAGGCCCCTGCCTCGCCACCCCTCGGCAGGCAAGCAGGAGCAAAAAGGAACTTCCCGCACTCCCTCCTTGTTTAAAGATGTCCTCACAGAGGCCTTGCCAGCTTGTTTAATTGGTTTAATAATCTGTCCATCAACTATAAACCTTTCTGCTGGTCACAGAAGTTGTTCTAAACTGCTAAACTGCCACAGTTTCCAACAAAATTCCCAGCCTTGCAACTTGGATTTGTGTCGGTTTTGAACACACGTTTGTGGACTCGATAAGGAAGAAAAAATTTTTGCCTCTACTACTCCAGTAATGGGTAGGAGGAGTTGTCTCGTTGTGAATATTACTTCCTGGGACAGATTATAGCTATTGAGGTAGAGAAGAATTAGGAGACCTAAGGATGCAAATAGGTGAGATCAATCCAGACTTCAGCAATGCTGACACTGTGGTCTGCTTGCTCTCCTTCCATACAAAATGAGAGCAAGCAAGGTGCCTCCCAGATTACTGCTTAGTGAAGATTAGACAAGATGGAGTTTTCTTGGATCTGAGCTTATTTGTATTCATTGGAGTCCTTGATGCCCACCTCAATTCCAGCAACCTAAAAAATAATGGTTACGTTTAAGCTTTCCAGCAAATGCCCACAACACAGATCATTATCATCTGAGTGACAGGAGGGAAAGAGTGGAGGAGGAGGAGAGGCTGGAGGAATCTGCATCCTTCTGCTGCTGCTACTGGATTAGCATTGTGCAACACTCTAGTAGGTAAGAGGGAGGTATTTTTTCCCAATATAAATGCATGTGTCTTTGTTAGCAGTGAAAGCAGGGCACATGTGGTTGCACAGAAACATTCACAAGTCCACAAAGAGTGAATTTAGAAGAGTACAGAGCTATTACAGTACCTCCAGCCACTGTCTACACAGACAGTTGTGGCTGTGGAAGCATTCATGTAGACACCCTCGAGCAACTAAAAACCCCAGACTCCCAGGAAAACTTTATTTTCATACAGACCGTCTATGGACTACTTATTAAAAAAGCAAAAGACTGCCCCAAGAACAGAAAACTGATTTAGCAACAATAAAGGGCATATACTGGGGAGATGACCCTTACACCCCTTGTGGCCCAAGCAGGCTTCCTTTTTGTAATTCTTCATAGCCTACTATTTTGCTCTTCTGTAACCCTTGGACTCTAGTAACTTGAGGTTTTGGGTTATTTGAGGGTACAGTGTTAGCTGAAGGGTTTTGTCTTTTAAGCCAGTGTGTGTTATCTGAATTTTAAACTGTGGTGTGAAAAAATACATAGTTGTGCACAGAGCAATTTGAACCCACCTGGCCACGCCAGTTTTTTCTGTCGACCCTCCCTAAGCCCAAATCCTCATGATATACCAAGTTTAACAGCAACTATTCTCCTCTCTTTTCAATAGGGGATGAATGATTAGTGTAGGATGTTGGTGACAAATCTCTGTATTCTGGGGGTTGTGAACCAAAGGGGTCAGGACATGGGTGGCTGGGTTACCTATGTGCAGGTATCTACTACTGGTTTACACACCCTGGGGTATCTGAGGTACCCCTGAAGGCCAGCACAGATAGTATATGGCCTGTGCTATTCAGGACACCCAAGCAGGCTACCCTGGGGTCCTTAAGATGGCATCAGCTGCCTATATTGAGGAAACTGAATCACAGCCTACTTGATTCACAGGAAGGTGTGTAATAGTTTAGTATTGGATCTCAACAAAACCTGAGTACTCAGCAGTGAAAAATACTTTATAATGTTAATAGCCAATATCTTTGTTTATACAGAGACAGACCTATAACAGCAATAAAACCCACACAAACAGACAGGATTCAAAGGCTAATTATCTAAATGTATTTTCCCTTTCTCTTTTTATTCCCTACGTTTTTTAAAAGCAGAGAGAGAAACTGTGCATATAGCTACTACTGTGACCAGGTTTTGTATCTTCCTGATTTGAGCACATCAGGGCTTTATAGCAATGCTGTTTCATAGTCTCGAGCTTTGGTGCCAGTTTATTTGCTTTGCCAACAATTTTGAGGGGTTTTATTCTTGACCTCATAGGCACTGACTGTGTGTGGTTGTAGGAAGCTGTAAAAAGGGAATTTTTCAGCTGGTGCTGGTGTAGCAGTGACAAGCCCATCACTGCTTGATGTTAGCATGTTTTGAGGAGGCTGGGGGAAGTTTAGCACACGTGTCTGAAAACATTTGACTGTCTTTTGGTAGTTTTGGTAACGAGAAGTCAAGGGCTAGGTGCACGGTGCAGACTGCTTGGCATCACTACACGGGTGCCTTGCTGACACCAGCTTCCTTTGCTTTTGCATGGCACCAGCCCCTGCAAAAAGTCACCCTAGGATTTTTTGAATGGGAAAAACAGGCTATAAGGAAAGTTAAACTCTTGCACTCCACTAAACGTGGGCATCACTGTATTGCATCTCTAAGAAGTGTTCCTTCTTGAAAAAAAACATAACATTTAAGCCCAACAGACCTGAAATATCTGTTCCTGGGGGATCCTCCAAAAGGACTTTTATCCCTTCCACTATGTAATTTCTGATGGAGGAAGGAATTCAGGTCTTTGGAGTGTCATTTTTGTGTAGTTTTCCCAAAGAACTTCTAGTGGATCTCTTAAAAGCACTTTTTCTGTGGTTTCTGTCACCTCTGCCCTCTGCCAGTAGGGCGTGTATGGTGGGAGTGAGCAAGTGTTCTTCCATTGCCTGTTTCTAAATAGGGTTTGTATATACTGCACTGTACACCCAGATGTGAAACACTGATTCTGCAGCTCTCTTTTTATTTCAGGAAGTATCTGATTCCACCCCAATATCTTTACCATTTCATAGTAATTTTTTTAAGAAAAATAGATCTAGACTGTCCTAGAAGTGTACCTGAACATAATTTTTTAGGCCTAAAAGGTGATGAGCGGAAAACTAAAATATGGATATTCCAAAATTTGGTTCATTGGACTTGCCATAGGATAGGGAGGGAGGGAAGAGGACAAAGACACACAATAAGATGATGACAAAAGAAAGTGGTGTTTCTCTTTAGCTGAAGAAGCTCTGGCAGTTATATTTAATTGGTCATTCTTCGTTTAGTGTTCCCTCATAATAGTGGCACAAGGGAAGTGGGACTGGTCTACAAGTAGGTGGTATTAATTCTGCTTGGAAAACTTCAATTTAGGCAAGCAAAGAGCTTGAGGGAAGAGCAGGTTTTCTTCAAAGAGGAGGAAGTGTGCATGTGTGTAGCTATATCTCAGGAGAAAAGTGGGCAAGGATCAGAGGAGGGAAGCCAGTGAGAGAGACATCATTTTTGGTAAGTGGAAGATAAAAACCACCTCTCAATACATATTGTTCTTTTTAACATCAAGAATGTCATTTTCAATTAAAGATTACTGGAAGCATGAGAGGGCATGGGGAGCAGCACAGTCATGATGCTGATGTCAGCAGTGGGACTGCCACTTCTAATATGTTTGCCCTTGTTAAGGACCTGTTCAGGCATACATGGAAATCTGAATCTCTGATTTGACTGTATTTCTTTACATGTTGATTCTTCCAGTTCCTGTTCTCTTCACACACACGTCTTTGATTCCAGCAGTGTCAGAGCACCCTGTATCTTGAATTTACGAAATATTCCATGGTTAGACCAGAACAGTTATCTCAGTTTGCAATTAGGATAGTCTGCGTGAGGACTTGGACTATCGATTTGCCTATGTCTGCAATAGGAATTATGTAGACCTGTAAAAGTGGATTGTAGAGTTGAAACAACAGGACAAAGGACCTGAATGTAAAAATTTCAAGGGGGGGGTTGCTTTGAACTAGATCTAGCTTTGAATTGAACATCCATTAGCAGGTGGAGTATGTATGATGTGTACCTTATTTTCAATAGAAAAAACCCAGGCTGTGGCCTTCTAGACAGCTCCACAACCCAGACTCAGGGAATGGGGATGACCTGGCAATTCACTTCATTTACACATTTATCCTCTGAACCGAAACA
Source organism: Dicrurus megarhynchus (assembly GCA_013399195.1). Taxonomy (NCBI): domain Eukaryota; kingdom Metazoa; phylum Chordata; class Aves; order Passeriformes; family Dicruridae; genus Dicrurus; species Dicrurus megarhynchus. The sequence continues at coordinate 1,599,311 of VXAD01007024.1, forward strand.
CTAATGTTGACACAGCAGAAATCATCTGCTACCTTTTGAGATGTCCAAGGATGTCCTGCCTGCTTCCGAATAGAGGAGGCCTCCCATAGATCTGATGTCGTGTTTGCCATCCTTGTGCAGATACCTCACGTGCACCACGGCAAATCAAATGATTTCTATGAGGGTAACTGAACCAAGCCCAGGAGGATGGTAGCAGAACGGTAAAACAGAGCTCTTTCACATCCTGGGAGATCTTCCCTTCAAAAAGTTCCCTTCCAACTCAGAATATTCTGTGAAATAACTGTGAGTTATTTAAAAGATATGTAGATTGGGTGCTTATGGACATGGTTTAGTGGGATTTGGTAGTGTTAGGTTTACGGTTGGACTGAATGATCTTATAGGTCTTTTCCAACAGAAATGCTTCTATGATTTTAAAGTGATGTGACATAAGAGGGCACGTGTTTTACATAAAAGTGGGAGTCTGGTCATGGATGGTGCCTGTTTGCAAGAATTAGATATTAGCATTTTTCCCATTCCATCACTAGCTGCTGCCTCAATATTGCACAATTAAACCCAGCTGGGTGAGGCACCAGAGCCACACAATGATTTTCCATCATCTCCTTTTATGACCAAAACTAGCCACAAAAAGGACACAAAAGGGACTCAAGCTCTCTTCTGAGACCACCAAAGTACTCTAGCTCTCTTAGTTCTTCTTGGTGGCTTTTATGGGAGCTGTCTTATCAGGCTTAAATTAGAGGTGGTTGGTTATGCTTGGATGGCAATGTATCAAAAAGAAGTAGTAAAACTCAGTTTGAAACATGAAGAAATTGCAGAACTTTTACACTGTATTTTCTAGCACTATAATTGCAAACCCTGTAAAAAGCCATGTTACTGTAACCTGGTATAACTATCTACTACCTGAAAGGAGTATTTTTTAGCTGCAGTCTCCTTGCAAAATTCCACCTTAGACAGTTTATTCTCCTTGAACTCTTTTAAAAATGCCAAGTAGATACCGAAGTCTTCTGCACAATTTCCTGTGATAAGCTTATTCCATAACATGGCTCTTTAAAAAACACAGCCATCCCTCTCCAAAGAGGGCTGCACTTTAGCAGCAGGTGTAAAAAAAGGCCAGTATTCTGCAGGGTGTATGTAAATCTTCTGAACCCTTTGCAATAAAGTGCAGTATAACTGTCTGATGATAATATGGTTTGGAAACATTGTCCTTGCTATATACCTTGTAGTTGGTTGAATGATTTACTGACTAATTATCTGATAGGAGGCAGCAGTTACTTACCCCCGGACCATGTATTAGAAATGTTGATAAAAAAGACAGCCGTAACCAGCATGGCTCACCATGATACATACAAGGTGGGGCTCCTCTTCAAATAATAGTATCAGCAAATTTAACCCTGCAGACAGCAAGGTTTCTATAAAAACACCTTGTCGGAAAATGTGGAGCCTGTGCTGAATGGAGCAGGGACCTGGTGTCAAAAGATTTGCAAATGATCAAGGTACTTAATGCCATCATCACCTTGATTTTTACTAGGAAGGTTTCCCTTCAGGAATCTCAGATTGCTGAGTGCAGTGGGAAAACTGGCGTAATGGCAACTTACCCCTGGTAGAGCAGTACCAGAATATTTAAACAAACTGTATGCAAACAGGTCCATGAAACCTGACAGGATCTTTGCATGAATACTGAGGGAGCTAACTGATGTCATTGTGAAGCCACTCACTGATGAAGTATGAACTAGGTAAGTGGACAGCAGAGTGGATTGAAAATTGGAGGCAGCCAGAGAAGGTACAAAAGGCAATGGGCACAAAGTGCAAGACAGGAAATTCCAATTAAATGTAAGAAAAACCCCTTTTTTTACTGCAAGGTTGCTCAAACACTGGAGCAGGCTGCTTAGAGAGTTATGGTTTCTTCATCCTTGGGGAGAACATTAAAAATTGGACATGGCCATGAGCAACTCGTTCTAGTTAACCTTGCTCTAGATGATCTAGATGATCTCCAGTGGCACTTTTCAATCTCAGCAATTGTTCCGTGAATCTAGGTGCTTATGTTTGACATGACAATGTCTGTGTTAGGTTCACAGCTCAAAAGTAGAAAACATAGAGCTGCTGGATGGACAGAGGCCAGTATGTGGAAGAAAACCAACCAAGACCTTTACTTTTCTTGTAGAAGTTTCCTTGAACTCATTTTGATGTGTCTGAATAGTATTTCTTGGCTGCTTGCTTTTCCAAACTTCATGAAAGAACTGTCAGTCACAAAACGGCCTTATTTTCTGGTAAGGTTTCCTACTCTTATAAGCACAGAAATGTTTTATTCTTTTTTTTAAGGGTCTCTGCTCTCGCTGAAACAGTCAAAGGCAGAATTGTGTGTTCACAGAATAAAAAAAGAAGAACATATATACAAGATACTCTCTTTCTCTTTCAATCTTAAATGGATGAACGTATATTGACCTGTATGTGTGACACAAATACAGTACAGAGAAGGGATGATGAAGAAAGAACAACTCTTGCACTTAATGCTGTCCAAGTTCTCCAGAGGTATTCCATGGATTCACTTCACATATTGAGATTAATCCCTTGATTTTACCTGGGTAACCTGCTCTTCCTGTTTTAGAATTAAATCTGATGACTCTGGCAACAACATGAAGGTGTACAGCAGACATAGCAGAACCAGCACTGCTATGGCAAAAGCTAAAAGTAGAAGTGGAAGTAAGGGCATATTTGGGCTGCAGATTCCTTATCATACAAACCTTATGTGTTTGAAGAAACTAAAAGGCCACCTTGGTCAGCTCCAAAGACAAATTTTTGGCTTTGGCAGTCAGGAGAAGAATAAATGTGTAAGAGTTTCCTTTATCAACAGAGCATGTTTGCTGTTAAGCCACTGCAGAACAATAAACTTCCTGTCTAAATAATTGTCTGTTCTCACCACAGCACTTGTATGCTGAAAAGATACAGGGACTCAAGGTTCTGATAGAAAATATTGATCTTTTAGTTGAGGTCAACAAGTGGTGATGAGAAGGCAAGACAGAAGGATGGCAAAGTGTAGGCTCTGTTCATATTTTTTTCCAGGAGCGCCCACTTGAAGAAACCAGAAAATGTCCTTGTTTCCTTAGTTCATTGTAAAGATCTCCCTTCTGCAATTGAGACATTTAGCCTCTTGGGAAAGACAGCTAAACAGAAATCCATTTACCTTTCACATGTTTTTCATAATTTCCCCTGCTACTTTGGTTAATTAATTATCACCGCTATTTGTGTTTAAACAAGGGGTCTGTCTCCCTCCCTCTTCCCAAGCCCATCTGCTCCTCCATGACCTTGCTTGTGAAGTCATTGCTGTGCTGATTTTGTGAAAGCACAAACACTACCCCAGCGACAGACAGCTGTGTCGCAAAGACAGGGCTGTGACCTCACGGCAGGAAGGACTGAGCTGGTGGTGGGGGAGAGATTTTCTCCCACAAACACAGAAGCTTTTGATGATAACAGAGAGGAAGGCAAGGCGTTGTTATATCCAGAACAAATGATCTTGCTGTTTGACTGCTCTTGCTTTAGAAGTTGTCCATCGCTTTAAATTCTCTTCTTCAAAGAACCTTTTTTAACTTGTATGTTTTTCATGCAAGGGGACTGGCTTCTCCCTCAGATCTCAGCTCAGAAGATATCTCCAGGAAGGAGTAGGGGGTGGATTTAATCACAGAGGACATGGGCCTGAGTTTCTACAAAGTGTCCAGATCCAAATTTTGATTTGTTCAGTTTGCTTGAACAAACCTAAGTCTAAAGAGGCAGTCTCATTTTTATTCTGGCTGCTCATGGATTTCTGTCTTAGTCTACTCCTGCCTAAACTGCCTCTCCTTTGAATGAAATCAGGTAGAGCTATGCAGCAATGAAAGCTTTCTTTTATAAACATTTGCATGACTGGATGATAAGTGGAAATCGGGTCTCATGATCACAAAGCATTTTTAATGTAGATGCAGCAAGACACATCAAAGCTAAATAACATACAAGTGGTACTTCACAAGCTGTCTGCAGAAACTGCCTCTATATGTATTGATTGTGAGCTACAGAAAATGTATCTTGATCAGTCTGTTACTGCCTTCTTCCTTGGCTGATTGCTTGGTTGTTCCATGAAATGCCAGTCTTCAAACCCGCACACCTCCTTCGTTAGCTAAAAGTATTCGGTGTTTCCAATACAAAGCATGGCTGTTTACTGCCTGAGAGCATTTTATAGTGCAGTGTGCTACTGTGATAGGCTAACTGGGTCAAAACACCTCTCCCTTTTGGATTTATTCCATGATTAAATCTCATTCTTTCAGAGCATGCATGATGGCTCCTCACTGATACGACTCAGAGTAAAGAATTAACTTATCTGGAGTCCATTTTCTTTGGACATGGAGGTGATATGGAGGATGATAGCACTTACCCTGCACCTTGCCTTCACCACATCTCACTCAGCCTTAGAGATGGGTGGGACTCAGCAACACCAGCCTACAAATGGCAATACTGAATCACACTGAGTGGAAATGATTTCTTCAGGTTTTTTTTCTTCCTTATGTCGCCAAACTAGGAAAAAATAATTTCCAGATTTGCATATTTGTACATCCAAGTGCCAAGCCACCACCTACTTTTTCCAATGGGGTTTATTTGATAGGTGGAGGAAGTAGGAAGGGAGGTGTAAGAAGATGACTGAAGGAAGAGATTAATTTTCATTTAAGAACTGTTTACAACACTTTGTGGAGTTTAAGGGACCTAGTACAAATAATCAATAGTTGGAGGCTGAATATAAGGAGAAATCAAGTCCTTTGTGCCCCATTGAATGGCTCTCACCCAAGTATCACTTTATTCCGTGTCTGATTTGTCCTTAGCATCCTAACCAGCTGCTGCAGATGTTTATTTGTGTCCCATCTGATTTTCTCCTTATGTCTTATCTGGCTGACTTCTTATGTCCTGCTTGATTTTTACTAGAGAATCAGCCATTTCCCATCATTCACCAGTGTCCTGACCTCTCTATTCTCTGTTTTACACGCAGACCTTCCTTTCTATGTTCTCTTTATTTGTTTGGACATTTGGACCTATGAACATGCATACCAAACCTGCTTCACTCACCTGGATCTACTAGTGTCCTGCTTTCAGGCAGCTTTTTTCTGGTTTGCACTTGCCATATGTTTGATTTTGTTGCATTTTGTTCTTGCAAAATTAATTTTCTTAGAGTCCTGCACCTTTCACAGTATGGAACGATTATTCCTGTCAAATCTGGAGATCCAGCTGCCTCAGATCACTGTAACAGAATAGCTGGCAAAACCCAGAAAGAAACTGTCTTTTCTGTTTCACCATGCAGCCTGTCTGTTCCTTTGCTCTGGTGTAATATTCCACTAGAGGACCATGGGCAAAGCTTGTTTTTGGGCAGCAGTAATGCTATATTTAAGTATGCTTTTAAAAAAAGAAAAATGGCAAGAAGTTTCTTTAGTTGGTGCGTTCTATCAGAGGCAAGATAATAGAATTTCTAAACCCATTGATTTTATGGCATTAAGAATCTGCTTGATAAGTCAGTCTCTGTATACTGGTGATCACTATCTCCAGCTGTATAAGCAGAACTGTCCCCATTTCATTTTCAATAAGAAATTGAGGGAGACTTAGATGTGCTGGAAAATATGGGGAAAATAAGTAGCATAAAATCTCTGTTCTGTTGAGGTATGGCATAGCTATTTGTTATTAAATACTGGAGGAGCCAGAGAGAAACAGAGTTGGACGATGTGTGAGCAAAGGATTCTTAATCTGCGAGTGCCAGGCTCCCCCAGTTGACAGTGCTGAGCGGCGCACACAGGAGCACTGCTTGAGGGGTATTCCAGCACCAGCCTTTCCAATGGGCAGCCCCAGAGGGAACAGGCAAGAGAACTTTGCTTATGGCTACTCTGAGCTGTGTGTGACTACCCTGGGAGCAGCTGCTCACTCAGGAAGTGTTGCAGGGAATTGGGGTGGAGGCGAGATCCCAGTTCCCTGCAGCCCTATATACCTGAAGCACATACAATATTAAAACACCTCTTAATTCTGGAGGGAAAAAAAAAAAAAAAGGATTGTACTCACTTTAAGGAGTGTTTGGAAAAGAAAGAAGAAATGAGGAAGGTGGAGTCGCAGGCAGACCTGTGGTGTTGCCAGGTACCTTGGCCAGATAGATGCACAACATCCCTTTCCAAATGCTGCCTCCCTCCACGGGGCTGTCCAAGTCTGTTTTCTACTTGGCTGGTTGTGCTATTGAGTCCCATTTGGAAGGATTCACATGTGACCTAAGACTGTCCTCTAGATGTCTGACTCTGTCCTCTACAAGATAAATAATGCAAAAACAAACATGCCAAACAGTAACCTTCACTTGTCTCCCTGACACTGCTGGAGGGAGGGAGGAAAGGAAGGAGCGAGCCTGAGCAAGCGAATGAGCAAACTGCGTGCGAGGCAGGCAGGAGATGGGCACGGGGAGGAAAGGTGCAGCCAGAGGAGCCGTGAGAGCAGCTGGATTCCCTCTCCACGCTGCTCTGCTGTTTCAGACTAGGGTGCCTGTCTGCTGGGGCACTGTCTCTTACAAACAAAGCCAAGGAAGCATCCAGCCCTGCTTCCTGGCCAGGGCACTCAGTGAGCTTTGGCAGCCTTCTGACCACTTGTGCTCATCAGGGACCATGGCTGGTGTTGGGTGAGGGCACCAGGACCGCACAAATTAAAGCCTTCCCTGTGCCGCTCAAGTGTTCTGGTAACCTCAAGCAAACTGGGTAATGTTGCACACTGCATGATTTCTTCCCTGCACCCTCCCCCAACATCACCACCACCCCCTCAGGCTCCCCCTCCCCCAATCTCTAAAAGTGGAGAAGAGGATCCCTTTTTCCTATTGAATGTACTTATGATGCAAGTATTCATTAATTGCGGATACAGTTGTACGCGGCATGTGTGCTAAAGTGCTATCAGCTTTGTGTGGAAGACAAATGCACGCAGACTTAAATAGCTGAGATTTTTATCTTTCTCCTCACGGAAAATATGCAGCAAGTTGTCCCCATCTAGAGCCTTGCTAAGGAAAAAAAGGATGTTTTTCCATTTTTTCTTTCTTTTCCTGAGATACAATGAGGACGGGGACTGGCCTGCGTGGTTCTTTCAAAGAGAAGGGCTTCCCCAGTCCAGCTGTGGTATGTTTTTGTCAGGTTAAAAGTGGTGGGATTTTCTTAATTTGTAGGTGGCAGAAAAGCAGAGGCTTTTTTTCTTCTTCTGTTGGTCCCTTGAAACTTCCCTGTGGAGGATTCCAGGACAGGGAGCTAAAAATACAGATTGTGGACTAAAGAAAGTATTGTTCCTGTGTTTTACTCTAAAGTATTCTGCAGCAGAAACCAGGATGGATAGAATTCTGTGGATCTCACACAGACAAGTGCAGGGCTCAGCAAGTGGTGTGGTGACAGTGAAAGTACCAGGTACCCAGGGAGAGCATGTGTCTAGAGGATCGTGGAGTGGTTGGCACAAGCTTGCCTTTCAAATAAAGAGAGTGCAGTGATTCATTCCCAGAGGCAAGCTGGCAAAGGCCCGAATCTGATGGATGCATATAGGACACGTGGGACAGTATCTTGCTGCAAAGGGGCCACCTGGACAGATGGTAGAGGCTAGGCCCCAGCTCAGCTTCTGATCAGGGTCCAAGAGCTAGGCAGATAACTCCAAACCAACTGTGAGGCAGGAGGGAGAGAGGATGGTGCTCAGGGAAATAAGGAGGAGGGCTTCAGCTTGAGAATCTGGCATCCAGGCACCTTCAGAGTTGGGCTGTCCTGCTCCCAGTAGATTTCAAACTGGGTGAAGTCCAGGTTTCTGGGATGATCAGATGTCCTAGTTTATGCATAAAATTGGAAACCTTTTGTTCTGAGAAGTGCAGAAGACAAAGCTGCAAGACTGAGAGGGTGAGATTGTTGGCATGTAGGAATGCTGGCTAACTAGCTGCCTTGAAAGGGAGCTGGGTAAGCTATTGAAGACTGATTCTCTGTGTACTGCTGCCCCTGTTCTGCCGGGCTGTGTTTGCCCAGAGCTCAAACAGGGCTTGTTCCCAGCCGCCGTCTTTGCACTCCAAACCTGCCTCCCCATCTGCTCACCTGCCGTCCACCACTGCCCGCACTCTGGGATTAATGTTCCTACTCCTGCATGCCAGCAGTCTGACTCCCTCAAGCTTCTGTAGTTTGCTTTCCCGAGGATGAGATCAACTATTCTTCTGTCCTGCTGCTCAGCACACAGCAACTCAGTCTCTGTCATACTCACACACTCTGTTGCTCACACATACACACACTCCAGCCCTGCTCACAGCCTTAGGAGAGGCAAGGTTTGCTTCAGCAATGTGATTAGCCTGTGTGTAAGAAATTTGTTGTTCATTTTTATTCTTCAGTCGGGGTAACGCAGTTCTGTGCAGAGCTTGCAAAAAATTTGTTTGCGTCTTTATTAATAGTAGCAGCATTTTGTCTCTGGTGTGTGACAGGGAAGCCTAAGCCATTATTTTAAATTTTTGTTTAAAAAGTAGCAACTGTCACAAAAAATTCACAACAGAATGTCTGTCTTACCTACATAGATCATCATCATCTCCTAGCTATATGCAGAATAGCTCATTTTCCCCTCAGCCTTGTGCCCTGATGGGACTCAGTTCCTAAAGAAATGGGATTTATGATTCACATAGGTTTTTAATATGCCATCAGAATGCTGCTGTCTGAAAAGCTATGCTACTTATTTTGGATCCCAGAAGACTTTCTCACCAATATTGACTTGCAGATGAAAGCTGCCATGTGCCTTTAAAATAAAGAAAGATGCTGAGCCTTGTCAGTGCAGAGTTGCAGGGCACAGTCATCCTGCTCTAGTGCAGAAATGGTGGTGGCAGGGGATTTGCAAGCCTTTTACTCTGGCTAGGAATCCTCAGGGCTCCAATCACTCCTTGAGCACAGAGGAGCCATTTGTGAGCCCATTCAAAGGGCAGTGTCAGGGGTAGGTTTATGGTCAGCCTTGCTCCAAACCCAGCAAGGTAAAAATGAGGAAACGAAGGCTGTTGCTTTGATTGACAGGGATTTTTCTGTTGTGTGGGACCTGCTTCCTGAGCCTTGTCCCCACACGTTCTGGCAGATGTGGTTCTCCACATGCATCAGGCTGTGCTTACAGCATGCAGAGCACAAGCCCGTGTTTCTGGTGTTCGCAGTTGTGAGTAAAGTTTGGAGTAAATAGTGTTGATGCAAATATTGCAAAGGGCTCAGCCCCTTGATTCAATTATCATGGATTTACTGTTGGCTTCGTTTTCTAGTTCTTCTTGTGTGTAGTTGCAGCAAGTGCTGTGAGGGAGAGTAGAGGTGTGCTGTATCAGATGGATCTAAGCCGGATCTTTGGCATTTGCAATGTTTTAATAGTATTCCTTTTCTATCTTGGAAACAAAACACAACCTAACCACCCTCTCTGACTTTACGTTAGGTTCAAGAGAGATGTTTCTGATAAGCTGTCTTCAGAGTGCAGGATGGGTTAAAAGCAGCCAAGGTAATTATGGTGGGGGAATACTTGAGTTGGGAAGTAGTAAGGAAAGAAAAGAGGCCATGTACATGTGTGATACCTATGTGTCTGTGAGAGGGGATGCGAGTGCCCACTCTTACCTCTGACTGTATGTATGTCGTCTGCTTGGACTAATGAGTTTCTGTGGTTTAAGAAGTCATCCAGCACTGCTCATCTGTGTGGGTTTTCCTGCCCTTGGAGTAGTGACTTGATTCACGGTGGTAGTTAAATTGGGCTTCAATCCTTTGTATTTGCTAAGATCATGCCCACGCAGTTACACAACTTCAGGTAATGGTGAAGCACAGCCAACTGATTATCTGTGTCAAAGCTATTTATTTTAGTCTTTCATCTAGTTCTTTTTTTGTTCCCATTGTTGCTGCAAAGTGAAAGATGTATGCGTTTTTCAAGCTGGCCACAGACAGTTGCTCCAGGACCTTTCTAACAAAGGGTAGAGGCAGGAGGAGATTGAAGGGGATGCTGATAGCATCCCTCCTCGCAGAGGTCTGGCTGCTGGAGCTCAGAACCAGCTTTGAGACTGTGCAGGTGAGGATGGCCCCGCTTCTTTTGGTGGCCTTGGACAGAGTGCCTCAGAAAACACTGTCAGAGGTTTCTACTGGACAAGTCTCCTTTCCTGTGAGAGTTGCTTTTAAACTGAACCTTTACCATTCAGCTGCTGCCTGACCTACATCACACAGAGTGCCTGTCTAGTTCAGGCAGAGCTGTGCCTGGCCATGCACACTGTTAATCCAGACCTCCATCCTGCAGCTGATGTCCCAGCCTGGCTGCAGCCCAGCTCCCTCACCATGGCTTTGCCCACTCATCTCAGGGCTATGTCTGACCCTGGGTACCCTCACCAGCACTGATTCTGAGCCCCACCTGCAGGCTTATGTCCCAGCCAAGCCTTAAGCTGTCCCAGCCCCCTTCCCAGGATCCTGTCTGGCCATCCCAGGGCTGTATCAGGCCCTGGGTGCTTTCAAACACACCAGATCTTAAATACCGCTTCTTTCTTCAGGGTGCCTGAATGCAGAGCTGTCAGGGCATAAGATGCACATTAATGCTGGAACAGAATAAAAAACCTCATAAATGTCTGATTACATAGAACAGTTTGGGTTGGCAGGGACCTTTAAAGACCATCTAGTTCAACTCCCCTGCAATAGGCAGAGACATCTTCAACTAGGTCAGGCTGCTCAGAGTCCCAGCCAACCTGACCTTGAACATTTCCAGGGATGAGGCATCCACCACCTCTCTGGGCAACCTGTTCCAGTGTTTTACCACTCTCATTGCAAAAAAATTCTTCCTACAGGGCATCATGGACGCTGTGACACAGGACCTACCATAGGCTCTGCGCTGCCATCGGGCTACCTCTTTCATAGAGCATCAGACCCTTGTCTTAAGTCTGAGTTATCACAGATAAGAGTTTGATTTCATCAAAACAAAGAAAAATCTTTCGGTCAACCCTAGCCATGATTATGCAGCCAAGCACAAGGAGTATAAACAAAACCAAACATATTTTTGCTATGCATAGCTTTTCATTCCAGATTAAAGCAAACAACCAGAAAGAATATTGGTCTCCCATGAGAGAGCAATGTATTGGTGAATCTTCTGTAAGAAGATGCAGCAACTTTGAGAATAAAATGGCCGCTGGGGAGAATTTCTGAAACCGATTTAAAGGGGAAAAATGCAGAAAGCAAAGAAGCAAGAATTTCATGCTGCTTCCACCGTAATAATAACAATAACAATAACACTTTGCCCAGTGCGTATGCTTTACTGTTCACTGTAGCCAAGGGCAAAATTCCCTGCCCACCAAACAAAATCAGCAAAAGGCAAGACTGGCTTTGCAGGCAGGAAAACTTCACGGGTGCATCCATCAAATCCTGCAATGGGACCAGTGAAGCACACAAGCTGCAAGGCATCAGTAATGAGAACTGGAGAATAGAAAGCCCTCAGCAGTACAGGCTCAATAATTAATCAAAGCTGAAAATCTTTCTAACGAAGGCAGCAGCCCCAGCAAAACAGAGAGAGAGTGTTTAAGGAGTTAGGGGTCTGAACAAGAAAGGAGGACATCTCAAAAAACAAGTTAGCGAGGGATGGGGCAAGAATCACCGCAGCATTTCCCTTCCTCAGGTTCTCAGGAGTGCACTGAAGCCAATAAGGCAATAGATGGAATTATTTTATCTTCTTGCTTTTTCTGTGATCTGATTTGTCTAAGTGTCTCTAGCAGTGGCTAGCTACCACTATAAGAAAGAGGTTGTTCTACAGAAGAAAAGCTCCTGGTCTGGGAGACTGCATCCTGGAGATGCCTCTAGTTTTCAGGGTGACACCATAAATGAGTTTCTCAAAGTTCCTGTTCTAGTGTGTAACGTTGTCTGGCAAAATTCCCAGATGAGTCTCAAGTCTTACTTAATTATGAATTAAAGGCTTAATGTAATACCTTGTGCTTCTACTCCTTTCAAACTGAGGACCTCAGGTTGCTTCTTACACAAGAGGGAGGAAGTGATTCATTTACAGTGGGTTGTAAATGGCAGATGTGCTGCAGCAATAGCAGATGTGAAATAAGAGCCTTGTGATCCTGGCTATCATGCACCTTGTGAGCCACAGGGTTTCCAAGGCCATGGAAAAGCACACTGTTAGTCACAGCAGAGTTTTGACTAAGCACTTGAAACTTTTATGCCCTGAGACTTGATGCTTTCTTTAATGTACAGGGCAGGATAGTATGAACATGACTTCTGTGAAAAAAGCTAGTAAGTCCAGTGGATGTGTTGACAAGAGTACTTTTCCTTTGATGATGGGAAATACTTATCCAGATGCCTGAGTTGCCTGTAATGTGATTCATGGCTTTGTCACAAGTGTACCACGGGGACTGGAGTTCCCCTGTCTGGAAGTGAGCCCTCACAACTGAAGAAGAGCCCATCGGTTGAGAACTTGGCAGCAGACCTGCTCAGGGAAACAGCTATCGAGGGACACATTGCCATTATCTGCCACTGTCTTCTCCATCTGTCCCTTGGATGCATGGCCCATTTCAAAGGCTTTGATCTGATGTTCAGATTCCTCGTAGAGCTACTAACTTCTCTGTGAGGCTGTACCACTTCTGTGTGTAGCTGCATTATAGGCTTGATCAGGTGGAGTGACACAGATGACACAGCATTCCCAGTGACTTGGATCTGTACACTGGAGTTCTCTGGTGCATGAAGAAAAGGGTACTAAATCCTTGCCCCGTCAGGGAGGGTACCTGCATCCTTGTGTGACCTCCCTATGGGAATGAAAGTGTAAAGTAAAAGCACCTTGCTCTTGCTCTTATGCCTTTCACCTGAAAAACAAGCTTATTTTTCCTCCTATAAGAAGAAAATATACTTCTTGTTGTTTACGCTTATGGGAAGTACGCAAATAAAAGCAGGGATAGGACTGAATTAGAACTGATAGATAAAATGGATTAGGTAGATAGATGCAAACCAAATTAGCTGTGAAGCCAGTGTCAAATAGAATAGAAAATCATTTCCACCCAATAGCCAGCTGAAAGATTTAGCAAGACAAGAAGGAAATAATCAAGATTGCCTAATTGCCAAGTAACCTCTCCGTCTTTCCTTTAGTCTCTTTCTTTCCTGATACAATCTGTCTCGGATTTCTCTATTAAAATGGAGGAAAACATCTTTTGATCTAGTCTGCAATGTGAACCTTAGATAGGCTCAAAGAAACCCCTTCTGCAAGAAAGGGTGTTTGTGTAAAGCTCTCTCTAATGCACCATACAGCTGCCTCATGAGGTTTTTGGCTAAAGGAAATAGAATACAACATGCTAGCAACTGCTCTGTGTGCTCTTCCCTTCTGGCTTGCCTCTGTTATCTGGCATGTCATGTACAAAATTTGATGTGTGAATGGTTGGTGAAGAGCTAAGTAAACAATGGGGATACATGGGGTTCTTCTTCTCTCCATGAATCGCTGATAATCTCTTCCTAGGGGTGTAAAGGAAGAGCTTTGAAGAGCTGAAGAGCAGCTTTGTAATTAGTGAAGGCCCCTGGCCACACTGAAAAATAGTGTTCAACAGCAGTGTTCTTGCAGAAAACAAAATTTATTACAGGAATTGCAGTGATGGAAATCTTTTCCTACAGGCCTGGCAAAATGGGTCTAACTTGTCCTTTCTTTCTATTATTTCTAAAGGACTTACAGATCTGTAAAGCCTATAACATAACCTGTTGGTAGAAGCATCAGTTAAAGAACCATGTGTGTCAGGAGACTGATAATAGACTGCTTAGATTTTCCTGCAGATGGCTTGTTCAAACCTGGAGTGGGAAAAAGTTGCCAGAGGTGACTCTCAGAAGTGAGCTTCATTTTTCTTTCAGACTATATTGACAGTTACTGATAAGGTCCTTCAGAAGAAGGCTCTCTAGATTCCTACAACCTGAATATATACTGGGTGAATCCAGTGGATATCAGGCACCTAAGTAAGGCCTGGGTGCCCATACATTTTCCATGATCTAAGCACTTCTCTTCCTCCCAACCTGTGAGCTGGGGAGACAGTGCCTGGCTGGTGGTTGCTCTTCAACAGCTTGAAGAGTGCAACCAGAAGAAGCCAGTCTTGTTTGCCAGGTGCTGAGGATAACTGTGGGAAGTGGGTAGCAGCTGCTACGGGCAGGCGTGCTGCTGTTTCTGACTGCAATGGGATGACCAACTGCCTGCTCTTCCTAGAGGAGTCAGCTTTGGCTTGTGGTTCTCAACTGGAGGAGGGGGTGAGTTTGGAGATCTTGCTGGGATTGTCTGTAAACACAAAATGTTATTTTTGACTGACTGGCTGTTTTCTGTGAAGTAGGAAAGAGGGAAAAATGTTATTTAGACTGGTTATTTCTGTTAAATTCTGTTAGGCTGCTATGCTTGCTATTTTCATTTCTTCTCCTAGATTAAAAGGGATAGAAGACTCCCTTGAGAATATCTTGGTTGTATTCAGGGCTGAGATTAGCTTTTGTATTTAAGTCTTCCTCCATTATTGAAAACCAAAAAATTTCCTGAGTTGACAAAAGGTACGATGTTACTAAATGAGGCAAGTAGAAACTTAAAATGGAGATCTCTGTGGTTTAGACCTGAGAGCCTCTGAAAGGCAAGGAGGTAAAGAAAAAGCACTTGACCTTTTCAACGTGGTTGGAGCAAAGATTCTGCTTTAAAAGCTTTCCAGATAGCTCTTCTTTAAGTCTTGTCAAAACCTGAGTCTTCAGCCATGTAATGCAGAGTGGTATTTAGGCAGGTGTTTTGCTGTGGTAGTTGAGTTCACAGAGTCTTAGAGGTCTTCACCACTTTTATAAGTCAGTTTACCGAACTGTGTGAGGATGTTTCAATTCTGTAAAAAACTATAAACTCATTTGCTCCCCAAAGCCATTATGTCAAACAAAGGTAAATGAAGCCTTTAATAATTTCAGTGTTGTCCATTGCACCCACGTGACAGGAGTGTGGCATGGGGCAGGTGGTGATGAAGTTCTGCTAATAGAGAGAACACTGGAGTCTTGACTTGGTGCCCTTGAAATGCTACCCCTCAGCACTTGGCCAGATTTGCCAGTGATTTCCTCTCACCACAATTGTTTCTCAGTGCCAGATTTGAAGGGGCTGGTGGCATCACAGTTTAGGTCAAGTTGTGTACTGGGGCTGTGTGCCACTCCCCCACAGTGAGAGCAGGGAGGTGGGATGGCTGAAATTTGGCCAAGTTCAACTTGCCCCGTTGCCCTCCAGGCCAGAGCCAGGAGAGAGAAGGGCTGCTGTTACTCACAGGGTGTCTGTGTTTCCTGAGTAGACCAGGTGAGGGAGGGAGCTGTACATCTTAAAGGCAGTCTGTGAACTAGCACCATGTTTCTGACAGGAGCCAGAAAGGCCTATTCTTAAAGTAAGTACCTGTTCTGAGAACCTGGTTTAATTTTTGCTCCTCAGGGAGATTGCTTTGAAGGAGAGAAAAGTGCTTTTACAGCAGAGTTGCAAGCAAATCCTTTCCCTTCAGTGCCGTTTCCTACTTGTTGAGAAAGGGAGAGCAGTTCTGGGGAAAGGAACATTGAAATCATCTTCTAAATCACTTTGGTTATGGATCTCTTTGGTATTGTGTGAAAACCTGGTGTAAATACACCATTAAGAGCAGACCTGGTTGCACAGGCCTTACATAGCCAATGTATTCAGATCAAATGGGTATAGTGAAAGCTTTAAATAAGTAGCAGATAAAGGGGGAAAATGCCTATTAAATAAATACGCACATGCAGAAAGACACGTACAAAGCAAGCAAGGGGAAAAAAATCTTATGTGACCCTCATGGGAAATAATAACATTACTGCAGGAGACTAGGCAAAGGAATGAAGCTAATAAATGAGAAATATCTAGTATATCAATTCTATGCCCCAGCAGTGAATTGTGCTGTTTTATACTGCAGCTAAGGCTCTGGATTTTATTTATTTATTAACAGAAAGAATCAAAATAAACATTGAAGATTCAGAAGGGAGGTGTGAACTGAATCTGTTTTTCCCTAACTATACTAACAGAAATGCAAGGAGAATGGCAAATTCCATGGTTATTAAGACCATCGGATCTGTGGAAGACTTTTCCACTTCATATTTTCTGCCACACAGTTTGACAGTAATATGAGAAAACCCACCTCAGTTTTCCAGGGTGTAGGTCTGAGTGACGTAGTATGAAGAACTAGAAGTTTAGCAGTTTCAAGGGCACCTTTGTAGGTCAGAATAACTTGTTTGTATGAGATTTTTTTGCTGAAACTCCATTTAGGGCTGATGTGTTGTTTTAACTTGGTCAGGAAACAGTTATAAGTGGCAATATAATGTATCTAGCATCTGATAAGAGCACAGAATGAATGCAGTTTGCACAACGCAGAGTCAAAGGAGGCAGCCAAAAAAGTATCAAGAGGATAAAAAATAAAGCAGGGTACCGGGGGGGAGGGGAAAGGGGGGGTATTTGTTGTTATTTTGAAACTTGTAGCTTTATCAGGATTTGTTCTTGTTTTCCTGCTACAGAGCTCATGTCACCCACCATTCATGCACATAGAAACACAAGTATATAAATTACATCCACCTAAATGATCACTGACGGAAATGGCAGCATTTGCCCATCTTAGTGTTTTACAGCTTAGCTTAAATGAAATCCCCAAATTAAGAACGACTATTTAGTTTTAACTCTCTTTTCTTGAGCACATGCATTATAATAAAGCCTTAAAGACAGTATAATAACATATCAATTCTGAAATAACACAACGTTAAGGCATTCATATTTTTCTATGAGCTTTGACAAATGTGTGGGATCTTGCAGCTGTTCAGTATTCTGGCTATTTCAGACAAATGAGCTTAATGAAGGTTGCTTTTGAGAAAAGTATCTGAACAATGCATCATAGATGAAGAGATATTATAATGGCCATTATAGTCAGAAGTGTGTATATGCTAATGCATATGGGAGTTTGCAGATAAAGGCAAAATGAGCTCATTACAGACACAGGTAAAGTTTTGCTCCTGTTGCTGTCCATACTGCTGTTGGCCTTTGCTTCCAAAAATCTGGCCCTGTAACTTGGCATTATTCTTCAAATACATATTCCACTGTAATTGACGGTGTGTCGACATTTCATACAATTAAAAGGCATTGGGCTTCCCTGGCTTAGCACATCATTTTATGGCAGAAGACTGCTGTTCAAGAGGCTGAAAAACTGTCTGAAAATGACTGGCCACCTTCTAAGGTGTTTCTCTTTTGTTTCTGATGTTTCTGGCACTTGTTTGGTCTCAAATGTCACATATCAACCTCTTACTGACAGAGCTGCTGCGTTTACCCATATTAAACCAGTCCCTGGTCTTATAGTGTCCTTCGTATTAGTAATGATTATTTGGAAAACCTGTGGGGTTTCAGGACTTCCTTCTGTTCCTAGTGATGTCATGGCCTCTTCAGGCAAAAATGCTGTGCATTTTTACATGTAATTCTTGGGCTATATCTGCCTAGCCTGAAATCACATGTCTTATAAAGGGGACTTAAAAAGGTCTGTTTTCTGACAGATTCTGGAGTCTGTTCCTTTTATCAAGAAAATTGTCTTCTGCTTTTTGATGAACTGCATTTTGATTTTGCTGTGATGGATCTTTCAGTGCTAAAGATTTTACTATTCTTAAAGAAGTTTAGTAGGACTGGAATGAGTTGGGGTCAGCCAGAACAGAGCATAACGCTCCTTGTATTATCCTTTAGTATTTGATGGTAAGTCAGCTCATCTGCTGTATTACCTTTCCCTTCTTGGAAACAGCAGTCTTTGAGTTAAATCAACATATACATTCAGAAAATTGTCATCAAGATAATCAGTTTTTCATGCAATGAGCACAAATTATTTCAGGCTACTTTGAATTTGCCATAGGTTTAGTGGTTGCAGTTCATATTACTGAAGGGCCATCCCTCTCTTTCACTCGCTCTCCATCTACCCCCTCAATGTTAGGAGGATCAGAGACAGGGGACAGAAGCAAGGACAAGTTTTGGATGAAGTTGTATTGATTTGCTGAAAGTAGCAATAAGGGAAAGGTAAGAGATTTTGGAAAGCTGTGAATGTGGATGACTTGGGCAATCTGTATTGAGTAGCAGGGTTGAAACTGTGATCCAGGAGACACAAAGACACAGAATATTGCTAACAGTTTTAAAAGAAATAGTTGATGCTGGTTTGCTTTGGTTTGGACACATCACTATATTCTATGAATATAGAAACTAACTACAGTTTATTGATACAGTTTGATAACAAATTACATGTAAGCCTCAAATTAGGTTGTGCTTCAGCACAAAAAGTTTGGCAAGATGCCACAAACCATACAGGTTTAATACAGCTCTCTGCGTCTGTTACTCTAGCAAATAGCTGGTGAAATTCTCCAGTAATAAATTTTTATTCAGGAGTGTTTATACTTTCAAGGGAAAATAAGGAAATTTAATAAATCTTTTGTTTAAAATATAATGCACCGTGCAGGCAAAATTTTTACAATACATACCTTAAAGAGAAGATCTTAAAATCTGTCAGTTATTACAGGCAAGACTACCTGAGGCAAAAAATAAGCGCACTGTCAAATATGAAAAGGAAGCACATGGATATTTTAGGAAAATAAATTTCAGATGAATTTGAGAAATCATTTATGGATCTCCATTTCAGTTCTCTGTACAGAGGCTGTGAGAAACATTACAATCATGTTGCAGATGGGGTAAATAGAATTGCTTACAATTACAAACTAGATCAGTGGCAGAGCCAAGAGAAGGAGCCAGATTTTTCTCTTTCTTCTTCACTTTGAATCCTATGTCCAATTTAGTGAAGATTGTGGTTCTAAAGTTATATTAAATTAGTTGTCTATTCCCTCTCTCCCCTGACCTGTATAAACATAATAGTCCAGACCCTCAGCTGCTAAAATCACTGCAGCTCCATCTGGCCCATTAATGCATGTATACATGCCAGTGGACAAGATTGCAAGTTGTTACCTACTCCCTGCCTAACAAACCTGGCAAAAAACCAAGAGTAATAAACACATAAAACTGTCATTAAAAAAATTGCCAACTTAGGTCTCAGAGATTTCTCCCTCTGCACCATAATGGTGCAGAGAATACACAGTCAAAAATCCCCCACCTAATACTCTATCAGTAAAGGAATATTCTTCCAGTGAGTGTTGGGTAGAATTCTGCAAGCCTAGTATAAAATAGCCTATGTACAAATAATAAGATTCTTCTCTATTTTCTGGGGGGGAGAGAGAGAAAAAAACTAGCTGGGCTTTATGCAGGTAACGAGTTTCTAATCTCAGGTCTCTATAACTTTAATAGCGGAATTAGTGACAGGCTCAGCATAGCACATCAACGTGATCTCTCATGTGAAACCAACAGAATGTCACAGCAAAGGGCCGGTCAGCAGGGATGCTTGATGAATTTTTTTTTTTTTTAATTGGGTGTGGGAAAGCAGAGATCTACTTTCTCTAGCCATAGTGCTTGGGATTTGGCAATATTCAGAAGTGTTTTGCCATGTGGGAAATTAAAATTTGCAAGTACAAAATTGCTTATTTAAAAACAAAGAACAGCAACAAAACCCATATTAGTTCAATTAATGGGTCAGTGCAGGAAGCCAAAATAGATATTTATTTGCTAAGAAGCAAGGGACTGGAAAAAGATACATCTACGTAGAGGGTGTTTCTAATTAACCAATGTGGGCAAAGGCACTTGTTCCACTTAATCATGAAGCAACAAAATAGAAAATAGTCCTTCTCATCTCAAGAATATGCTTTGGCAAACAAGCTGGGATGGAGAGAGAAGCTCATGGCATTTCAAGAGTATGTTCTACTCTCTTTTTTCCCACACCTCCCCTTCACGTTCTTTGTAATAAAATCTGCCTCAGCCTATAAGTAGGTATTTATTTTTAGGGTTTTTTTTAGGACTGGCTTAGCTGTTTGTGGTGAGCAGATGGGGATTTGATGTTGCATTCTGTTTCAATTGTATTTCAGTGAAATTAATTGCAATAATGATCCACTTTATTGATATAACTCCTGTTTCCAGAAGTATCGTACTGTAAGAGTATTAGCGTCAAAGGAATTTTTCAGTCATGTGTCTAACTACAGGATTAATGCTAAAGATGGTCCTTGAACAGATTCTTGGATTTAGGCAGTGTGATACTTGAGAACTCAAGCAGAACTTCACATCTTACTCTTGGGTCTTTAATTGCTGCCAAACCAGCAGAACTATCAGGTGTCTCTTTTGGGTTCAGGCCTCCCATACTGCCCCTAAAGGTTCTTGCATTTAGGGCCGTTTTCTAGGACTCTCCCATCTGATGTAGCCCCCACGCCCTCCTCCATGCTGCACACACTCCCTCGTCTTCCTACACATCAACAGAATGGAAATCTATTTCAGTTCCTGTTAGACAGGTAATTAGTTTGATAGCAGATATCAGAAAGGCACTGAGACTAATGTGGCTGCCTCCCAAGCAGCAAGAGGCATGAAGTTCCAGCAAGACCTGTGTTTTATATCCTGCCTGAAAACCAAACAAAGAGAGCTGCTTTTTAATTCACCACTTTTATCTCTCTGGGCTCAGTGAATTCTAAAAATTCGTAAAAAGTGAGAGACAGCTACTGCAAGACTAAAGGCAAGCACAGTGCAGGCTCCATGCATACAGGGCTCTGCTAAACACACCTCAACCCCCACCCTGCAGCACATCCTACTCCAACAATTCTTCCTCCCCCACTTCCCCTCACCAGTTCCTCCTTGGCTTTTCTGTTGTGATTTCAATTTTCCTTTCAATACTGTAGGCTTGCGTGCCCCCGATTAGTGACTGAAATTTATGCTGAGCTGCACAGCAGGTTTTGTGAAGGGTCTAGGGTGAAAACTTCTGAATTCATTGTCACTCTTGATAGAAACTGGACAAGGAACTTCAGTTTCCAGATGAGATAATGATCTGCCAGCTGATCCCTGATGGTCCTTTCTAGTTTAGTGTCTTCCTTGGGAGGTGCCCTGAACATTTAGGGATGAAGTCACTTTAACAGCACTCTACTGTGAATTGGAAATCATAGGTGTGGGCCTCTCCCAGCCTGTTTTCTTTATACTAAATGAGAGTGTGTTATCCAAATGAGAGAGTTCTTTTTTCAGCACATGTTTTTCCATGCTTTGCTTTCCTTCTTAAAAACACAATGAAATTCTAAAGGCTGGAAAAGGTCAAATGTTTTACTGAGCTTTATTCAAGAAGGAGGAAGAGATCTATCATGAGAGACAGTACTGAGACCCCAGAAATGTCAAATAAGCAGATTATCTGGTTACCAGAATTGGAGCAGCTGGTCCCAGGTGACAACAGCCCCACAACTTCTTAGCACTGTTTCATCACTTAGCTTTAGGACTCCTTCAACTCTTAAAGTCAGGTATTAAAAAAACCCAAACCAAACTGCTTTTTTGGATCAAAGAGAATTTCAGGCAGAAAATTAAATCCTGTCCCTATTTAGATCAGAAAGACATAGCCATTGACTTCAAGGGGGCCTGGATTTCACCTGAGAGGAGCTACGCCTTGTTTGTCTCATTCCATAATGTGAGGTGACATATTTTGAAAGGCGGGAGAGAAAAGATCATTGCTCGTTAAGGTGCAAGCACAGCCTATTGAGGAGATCTACATCTGGTCTGCAGGATAGATGTGACAGCCACAGATTTTAAACAGTGTGGTATAGATTTGTTTATAGAGGTTAGTCTTTAATTGTAGTGGGAATTATGTCCAAGTGTAGGGCTGTAGTACGGATCCTCAATACAAAAAACTAGAAGGATTTAATAAATATCTGCCTCTAACAGAATTTTCCATGCCATGAATCTCCAAGCACTTTGTACAGGAGGTAAGCATCATTATCCCTATTAATGGGATTTTCAGATTTTTCCTGCAGACATTTCTGGTTGGGTAAAGCCAGGTTGACTGTGAGAGAAAGTGACGCTGTTAATGATTCTCTCATGCTTCACGGAGACCTAACTGCCTCATGCTGTAGGCCAAAGTTACAATGTGGGTGGGTCTGGGACTTGCCTTGCCTTGCCTTGCCATATGTGTAATAAAAACCAAGGATGCAGCATTGTGATACTTTCCTGAAGTTCCAGTAGGTTTCTCACAGGGGTCAAGAGTTTCTACATACCCTTCCTTTGTCTATGAGTTTGTGATGACAGTTTGGAGTCATTAAAATAATGACTTAGAACAGCAGATTCAATCCTTTTGTATCTTGCCTTGGACCTGTCTTGTTCCTTCACGGTGTTGGGGTGGGTTTATCCAGCACAGTGCAGGAGATCCCATTAGCTGAGAGCCGCAGCCCACTGGTGTGTCTAGGCTGTGCTGAGTTTCAGATCTGTGTGGTGAGGACCTGTGTGGTTGTGGACCTCTGGGTGGGTGCTTTGCTGCGTTGTGGTGAACGTGCTTTGGATGTAGAGGAATTTTGGGGTTTTTTTCAGGAGTGTTTCAGCTGAGTTAGCCCAAAATATTCTTCCAATTTACTGCCTGGACAGCCACCTAAAAGAAAGTCTTTTTGCCATCCTGGCAAAGATTTCTTCATTCATTTTCCATGCTCAGTCTGTTGATGTTTTGTAAATAAGATTGGTTGGCTCTAAGTAGTTGAAATTTTGCTTATTCTTCTGACTTCTCTAAAATTCTCAAGGTGAATGTATAAGCCTAGTCCATTTCTCTTGCTATAAATGCAAGAGATGTGGGTATGATGCTGCATTTTTTTATATATCAGGCTTTCCTAGACTGAGTTGACCATTCTTAAGCATTTCAAAGGCCACTGCTGGGTCAAAAGTCCTTGTTAAATACTTTTTTTCACTATCAACCTTTCATTCTTTCAACAGTGGGGAGAAAAAAAAGAACATTGGTATGCTGTGTCTGTAAAATTACAGTTAAGCTTGGACCTACAGAACTGGTTGTTTTGTCCCTTTGGCTGCTGCAACTGTACTAGCCAAGGTCCAGAACAGCTGTTCTGTGATTTTTAGCTCAAATCTGGTTGTTCATCTTGTGTATTTGTACAGTGTAACTATTAAGGAATGTTAATAGGGTGCATGGAAATTATTTCAAAACAGGTTGTCTCCTGCTCTCAGGCCTTCTGATACTGGGCAACTCATTTCACTTTTGCACATCAGGTTACCATTTTGGAGATTTCTTAGTGTTACTAAAATGGGTTGTTCTCTGAAATATCTAAATACACTGATGTTCTAATGCACACAAGTTTCTTGTGAATATGAATCAGTTGTTCGTGTTCTTTGCTTGAGAGGTAGAGCAGCCTCCTTCCAAAACCAGTGCTATGCCTGCAATTAGTAAAAGGCAGGGGATGTAGGCAGGAGATGTGGGCAGGGATGACAAAATCTTTGTGCATGGCTGGCATCAAATGGCAGCCCACTGGGAAGAGTGCAGAGCCTCCCTCAGAAGGACTTCATATTCCTCTGGAGCTTCCTGTCTCATATGCCCTCAAGAAGCACAGTTAGCCATCAATATTTGCTTTGTACTTTTAAGAGAATGTCTTTGGAGTTCAGTGATTCAATTTCCCCTGGCTGAGAGCCATGAACACAGCAAAGAACTGTCATTGCTCATCCCCTTCTAGCTGGTGTCCCTGAAGATCCACCACTGGTCCTGGTGACTGTCTAGTTTGCTATCATGTGAAAATCACTGCTTTCACCAGCCCTGGCTTGCCTGTGGCATACCCAGAGAGCCACCTCTGCACCTCCCCAGTGCAACAAAATTCTTAATGGGAGAATCTTGGTAGCTCCAAGCTCCAAGAATTCTGCTCCCTGCAAACTGCTGGTGGTGGGTTTTTGCTTTTCTGAACAGAAAGGATAAAGGAAAAATATACTGAAGAAACCCCTAAGAATAATAAGAATAATGGCAAAGCAGAGAAGAAATCCCAGCCAAAACCACCTTCCACTTAGTGGGAGAGAAGAGGGGAAGCCTAAAGCTGCAGCACAAATACTGATTATGTCTGTCAAGGATTTGCTGCTGTTGCTAAGTTACTGGTCTCTTTGGAAAACCCTTGAAGTATGGGGTACATTAGGAGCTCATTAGGGTCCCGGGGACTTATGCTAAATGTACAATATGTCTCTATGCTAAACACACTTCAGAAATAACAACAGAAACTTCCTGCCCAAAGTTTATGTGCTTTTATGCCTCTGCTCCTCATTGCTCCTTCATGGCTCCATTTGTTCCTTTATGACAGCTGAGCTATTTGACCGGCTGGAGAGGTTACTTGGTATAGATGGAGATGAGCTCTGCTGCACTTTGTAAAGTTTCTGGCTTTTCATGAAACTTACCCTTCAGGGGAACACGGGGAAGGACAAATGCGGATGCATCTCTAATCTGTTCAGAGTGCGGGTTTAATGATGCTCCAGGGACTTTGTGTCAAGTCTGCGGCGTGAAGAAGTCTGAAACTTAGAGATCCAGGGGTGCAAGCTCCTTTGCAGCGTGTCAGGGAGGGCACTAAGGCCCATTTAACATTGAGTGTCAGAGGCACAGAGCAGAATCCACAGCCCGGAGCTGGCTGCCTAGGTGTGACGGAGGAACCCCAGCATGCCAACAGATGGTGGTAGGACGGATGAGTTGTCCTCAGGGGGAATCTAGGCAGCATGCCTGCATCCAGAGATATCACACATGATCTCTGCAGGGAGTTAGTAACGTGTCTGGGCTTAACAGAAAATATGTATCTCTGCTGTTTTACATAATATTTAATGAATGATATATTAGTAGCCCCAACAGGATTTTAGTTTTATTTAAAGTAATTTATAAATTAAGCAGTCCAGACTGGGTGGAGAAAATTAACCAGCAGGCTCACTAGGAACTAACTGTGGGTCTTAGGAACAGACAGCAACCCTGTTTATATGGATCAAGTGCTGTTTAGCTAACTAGGCAGGAGTTAAGTGGGGGAATACTCTTTCACGTTGCAGTGTTAGCCATTTCCACAACTCATCGACCTGGCATCTATGTTTGAATTGGCAGCAAACCTCAGTGTGTTGGTTTTGGGAAAAGTTTGGGGGGAGGTTGGGAGCGAAAGAGCTCTGTTTGCCTAGAACAGATGCACAAAGGATCAGGCACATTAAATGAATATTAAGTTTATCCTGTAGTAGAAGGACAGTGAGTAGAGTAAAACAGAGTGAGCAGTCTCTGTGGAGGCAGTGAGTCAGAATCGACGTGCAGCCAGTCCTCAAGGAATAGCATCTCACAATATCTTTAATGAGCATGGGGACAGGGATTGATTTCCACCACTGAAAAGGAGCACACTGATGGCTTTTTGCAAGGAAATTTCCTCCGCAAAACTCAGATGTCTGTGAATGAATGTTCTGCCCTGCCCTAATCCTGCATAAGCCTGAAGTCGCATACGGTTTTTATTGTGTGTTGTATGGGGGGAAGTTAAGAAGCCCAAAATGTCATTCATCCACAAGAATGCATGGAGGGATCTGCCTTGGTTAACAACAAGGATAAGAGGGTCTTAAAACTCACTCCTGTCTTAGAGCTTGGCAAGTGTTTTCCCCTGTTGTAGTGTTACACTTTCCTGAAGTAAAATGTCTTTTCTTTAAAGGCCCTTTCTCTGCAGGGCCTTTGAAGTGGCAGAGGCAGTCTCCACTTGTGTAATGATTAAGGAAAACACTCAGGAAAGGAGTCTTTGTGTCCTATCCTGCTAAACAGAAGAGAGACAGGGGTCAGGCCACATGACACAGACCAACTTCCATCCACACTACTTAGGTGTCAGGTTAGCCCACTCTGTGGGAAGTTGGGTTTTGAAAGTGCTAGTTGGATGGTGCAAAACTTGGGGAGAAGGAGTTAACTGTTAAATACTGTGGGTAGGAAGGGTCCAGAACTTGATTTCAGTCTTTGCTCTGGTTTTCTTTAGCGATAGAAGGCATTGTTTTGGTCCAGTTTTCTCCATCAAAGGTCTCAAGTGAACATCTCTGGGAACATTTCCTGCTCCTGGACCAGGGACGGAGGACAGCGTCTAACCTTCCTGTTTTCACTTTGTGTGGCTATTTGAAGATATAGAAACGCAGAGTAACTATGACCATTCTTGTTAAGTGGAGCAGACACAAACAACACTTACAACACCTTCATCCTGAGCTTGCTAAATTCCCTGAAGAGGCCAAGAGTGCTTTCTCCCTATCTGCAGAGCAAAAAGGGTGGTATTTCTTCCTGAAAACCCACTCCTTTTCCTGTTATAGTTGCAAAGAAAACTTCCCAAGCATGAACTAAGCCAAATCAACATAGTATCTGCCCAAACCAGTTTCGCTGAGGGAGAATTGATACACCTCCAGTCAGTTGTGAGTGATCTTAACCCTGAAACCTAATTACTTGATTTTGATGTCAATATTCTTTACTGCTTCCCTGCTCTTCATGCCAGCAAAAAGGATGAAGGGTCAAGATTTGTCCATAACTGCTGGCTATTGTAGCTTGCAGCAAGCAAATGGATATTGGGGAGGCTTTCTGACATGGGATAGTTTGAATCTCTGTCCTTCAATTTTCAAGCTCTGTTCAACAGCACCTTATTGTTAAATGGGCCAGAATACTTAACCATATTCTGCTGAAAGTCTTCTTTTCCCATGGATCCTCAGTGATGCAGGCCTACAGTCTCTATAAGAAAATCTATTGCATGTCAAAGAGACAAGAGCTGCAGAAAATAACTGGAATATAATGCTTCTATAAATAACACATGGAATTCAGTAGTAGTTGCAGTATTAATTATATGAATAACGAGGTTATAATATTCAACTGGCATCCTTAAAAGTGCCCCTAAATCTGCTGTAGCACTTCCCACGTGCTGCAGTGAAGGTTGCTTTTAAATTGCGGCCCTTCACGGAGTTTCAGTCTCATTTGCTACAGAGAACACAAGGCTCTGGCTCCCCTGCTTTGCCTATGGGTTTGGGGAGACTAACTAGGTGGTGTTTGAAAAGCCCTTGGAAGATAAGTATTTGCCTTGATAGGGGGTGATAAAGGGGCCTGAAATACCTGTGGAGGAGGACAGAGCCTCTCTGCCTACTGATATGGCGTGATTTCACCAGCGTCCTCACAAGATGTCTGTTCAGCTGCATCCCCTTAAAAAGCTGCAACCCCAATTGTGGTGAGCCTGAAAAGCTGGGATGGCTTTCTTTTCATGTTTATGTATGATCCCGTCATGGGCAGCGACAGCAGCAGCCTTGAGCGCTTTGGCTGTAGTGGGGGCTGTAAGAGTGGCTCCCTTTGCTGAGCATCAAATTCTTGGGGAATTAAAGCCGGCAGCCACCTGGGCGAGCCGCAGCCCTGCGCTGGTGAAGGGCTGCTGCCACCTAGCAGCTGTGCCGGGCTCCTGCCTCCCCGGGACAGCCTCTCGCCTCCAGTGCCAGCTCTCCTACCTTGAAGCAAGTTTGTTGACTATTAATTAGTTTCACAGGTGAAGGGCTTTTCTTTTTCCGTTTACATCATCATCACAGCATGTCGGGCTAAACACTTTGAGTGGTCCTTGCTGAAAACAGCAGTGCGGAGCTAGGAAGCTGTGTGTGCATCTGTGAATCCTGGCAGCTGCGTGTGTTTCTGTGGAAGTGTGTTTGTGTGTGAGTTTATGTGCACCCGACCTTTTCAGGAATGAGAGGAACCTTTCAGGGGCTGATCCCCGTAAGTCATGAGACAACTGCCAAGTCTGATAGGCCAGAGTTCAGAAGAGAGAGAGAGATGACTTCTGGATTTGCAGAGGTAACACAGGATCACAGGAAATTCTGAGGGGAAATAGCTGTGCTACTAGTTTGACCTTTATAAGAGTAAATGCAGTTTCTGAAGATCAGGCTATCTGATGCAGAGTGGACACTTGACCTTCGAGCCAGGGACTGAGAGATGTTGGTGGTGCAGGTGGAAAACATTTAAGTGTGTTTTTCAGAAAACTGAATGATCTCTACAAGGGGTCCATTCCCTGTTCTACTAGACGTGTCCCAAAAATATGGTCTCTGCTG
Organism: Dicrurus megarhynchus; assembly: GCA_013399195.1. Taxonomy (NCBI): domain Eukaryota; kingdom Metazoa; phylum Chordata; class Aves; order Passeriformes; family Dicruridae; genus Dicrurus; species Dicrurus megarhynchus. The sequence goes on from VXAD01007024.1 coordinate 1,627,226, forward strand.
TAAAATGCTAAGGCCAGTGTTAGTGGAGACAAGAGTTAAAGGGCTCTAAACTCTTCACAAAAGAATTTGAAGTGACTGGGAGTAGAATAAGAAAATGAAATTCAGGAATTACCAGCTCATCTGAAAGGCAGACCCTATCCCGTTAAAATTTGCATGCATGCTGACATATGTCTAGGATGGTATGAACAGTGCATCACCCAAAATTGTCTTTGTTCCTCATCTGATGGTCTTAAATGCCATTTTAATTCTGAAATGGTTTGTTCTGTGAAAGGAGAGAGGGTCTGAGGAGATCCATGTCCTGTCTGCCTCTTGCAGTCCTGCTGGATGTGAAGCAATCACCCCATGCTGCCCAAATTCCAAGTGGTGGAACAGCAGTGCCACCCACTTCTAAGCAGGTGCCCGTACCAATGCACTTTCTCAGCATCACTGGCACACTGTTCACACCTATACATCATACATTTTCACCTCTGTCATCACTGACATTTTGCTTTGCTTTTGGCTGTGGCTCTGAGTAGGAAGTGGAGTGAATAAACAGTGTTTTACATCCTTCCCACTGGACCTTCCCCTTCTGCTTGTGTTTGCCTGCCGGTCCATCGGTACCCTATGGATGTAAGCCTTTGCTGCTGCACTGTGTGACCTTGCGGGTGACCACGCAGTCATCCGCCTGCACCCTCTGTGTCTGTAGCAACTCCTTCTGCTTCCTTCACTGCATACCCCACCCTCAGGAACCTCCCCCTCTGCTTCTCATTCTTGTGCCACATCTCCATAGTCCTGGTCTTTTCCTCACCTCCTGACACCTACCCTACGGCCCCTGCACACCTTCTGCTCTTGCCTCACCACACCTGCCTCTTCTGACCTTTTTCTCCCCTGTCTGAGGCAGCAGGACAGAGAGACACTCTTTCCCTAACCTGCTATGCAGCAGGGTACCAGGGGAAGAGTGCTGCAGCTACCCAAAGTGAGACGTGGAAAGGGAAAACCTCAGCAACAGCAGAAAAAGGAAATGCTATTCTGTCCTTTTGCTCCATCCTGATTGCTCTCCTCATTTTGCTGCATCCCATGGGACGGGTGGGCAAACTATGCAGCTGCAAAGGTACAGGTACAATGAGGAGATTTCTCTACCTCTTTCACACTGAGAGCCTCTGCAAGAGGGTTTTTGGTTGCACTTCCACTGATGCTGACCAGCTGAATGACAGCCATGAAGTCTGTAGGTGGTGATCAGAAAGCTGTAATAGAAAAATCTCTTAGTCCGTAAGGCACCTCTATTTGGGGTCTAACTGCTAGTCTGTACCTTTGTATGCCCACAAATTGCTCAAGCAATAACATGTTTACACTTGAATTTCAATTGCTTGGAGTGAATACCAGTTTGGGGAGTGGAATTCTCACAGGAAATGAGGGCAGAATGGTGTGAGAAATTGCTTGTCTGTATCAAACTAATGGCCCATCCAGTCCAGTATTCTCTGCTAACCATTGCCAGTGCTGGATGCTTTAGATAGGCTTGTAACAACTCCCCGGTGTGGCCCATTTTACAATGCTAAATAATAGGGAGACATTGCCTTCTGACCCCAACTTGCGATCATTTTATACCCTGAAGTGGGAAGGCTAATAACCCATATGGTTTTTATTTTAGCAAGCCTAGCTGCAGATGCTATTCTTGTAAGGTCTAATCCTTTTCTGAATCTTGCTAATCTGTTTTCCTCTATAATATCCTCTGGCAACAAGTTTCACAGGTTAATTATACGTTGATTGCACAGTCTTTCCAATCATAGACACAGTTCTGTTGTACCTCATCTTATCCAGGCGTTTTTAAGTCTCCTTCGGCAAGCAGAAGTGCCTGCAAATTTACTTCTGCAGGAAAATAATGAGACAAATTTACTTTATACTGAATTCTACATGCACAGGCCTTGAGTTACTAATATTATCTCAGTTTCCGTTGAATTCAGAGCATGTTTCTCTCCAAGTAATCTATCCAGTATAGCTATAAAGAACCTTTCCCTGGGGTTCTGCCCTATAGCTCATGCCTCTAAAATTCCTGCTCCCAAGATGTCAATAGCATACCCACTCCAAAGTGCGTGGTACGTCATCTAGACAGGCTACAGCCAAATCACGACATTATGTGCTTGTATCCCTTATGTCTTGCTTCCTGATCTTCACAACTCACCTGGAAGAGGCCTAGACAAATTAGAGAGATGGGCAATCACCAGCCATATGAAATTCACCAAGGGCAAGTGCCAGAGTCTGCACCTGGGATGGGGCACCCCTGGTTCTGTGCACAGACTGGGGAACGAGAGGCTGGAGAGAAGCTCTGCAGAAAGGGACCTGGGGGTCCTGGCTGATGGAAAGCTGAACCTGAGCCATCAGTAGCCTGGCAACCAGGAGGGCCACCGGTGTCCCGGGGGGCATCAGGCACAGCACTGTCAGCCAGGCAAGGGAGGGGATTGTCCCGCTCTGCTCTGCACTGGGGTGGCCTCACCTCGAGTGCTGGGGGCAGCTTTGGGAGCCACAATATAAGAAAGACATTAAACTGTTAGAGATGGATCAAAGGAGGGCCACGAGGATGGTGAAGGGTCTGGAGGGGAAGCCTTATGATGAGCCACTGAGGTCACTTGGTGTGTTCAGCCTGGAGAAGAGGAGACGGAGGGGAGACCTCACTGCAGTTATAATTTTGTCTGTAGCGAGGGAAAGAGACAAGTATGATCTCTTGACTCTCATGATCAGTGACAGTACTCGAGGAAATGGCCTGAGGCTGTGTTAGGGGAGGTTTAGGCTGGATATCAGGAAAAGGTTTTTCACCTAAAGGGTGGTTGGGCACTGGAACAGCTCTCCAGGGCAGTGGGCACAGCACCAAGCCTGACAGAGCTCAAGAAGCACTTGGACAATGCTCTCAGACACTTCTTGCAACTCTTGGGGTGTCCTGTCCAGGCCCAGGAGTTGGACTTCAATGATCCTGACAGATCCCTTCCAACTCAGTATATTCTATAATTCCATGATACTAGGACCTTTTGCACCCCTGGGGGACAAACAGCTGCCACCAACCAGCCCACATTCCCTTGTGGTCCCGTTGCCTCTCAAAGGAAGCTGGTGGCTACTCCAAAGAGAATAAGTAATGTCAATAGCACATCTTCCAGTGGGGGCAGGAAGGACTCTCTGAAATATGCATGTCTTCTCTGTGCCTCAGTACACTGCTTTTTTCTACAAGCTCTCGATCTGTTGCCTGTGCTCTGTCCCAAAAACTCCCTTGAATCCCTGGCTGATGTGTCATATTTGCTGTATGTGCTGCAGAGCTATGCATGTGCATGGGTGCTGCGCTGTTGGTATTTTCACCGTTCCTCTGTTCATGTTGCCCAGACGAACATACAGTAGAAGCTGAAGGGCACTTTTAATCTCCCATGTTAATATCAGCCAGCGCAGCATGGCTACCCAATATGGTGTGGCCTTGCACCCAACCCATCCAAAAGGGCACTGGATTCTCAGTCTGATTTTTTTTTCCAGGCTATATGCCTCTGAACTGCAATTTTTCTAATTTAAATGATGGTTCCCATGATTTCTGATGTCCTGATTTTGGCCTTGGGATCTTTCTGGCTCTTAGATCTGTCTGCAGCTAGCTGTTCCATGTCATCATGTTAGTCCTGATCCAATGGGAGCATAAGCAAGCTGTGGATCTAAGTACATAGTGTGTATGATTCCCAAGTATATCCAGTGTCTGCAGTGGAAGACAGGCTGCTACTGAATCTTGCTACCTCCCTCTTGCCTGTTCCCATGAGTGCTCACAGTTGTGTGAGGATCAGCTGAGTGCATGTCCACTTCAGAGCTCTTTACATACTGATTGCACTTGTCAGGCCAGGTAATTGTTTAAAATCTCAGCATAACAGAATGGGAAAGTGAGGCAGAGGGAAGTATAATGACTTGCCCGAGGTCATCTTGTTTCTCAGCCTAACATCCAGCTCTCCTCTTCTTGTCACTTATCTCAACTAGAGGGCCAGTGTTCTTGCTGACATGCAATTGAAATGCTGCTGTGACTCCCACACTTCTCTTAAATGTCTGCTCTATAAATACAGTTTCTATTGAAAATGTCACATTAGAAAAATGCTACCATATAATCATATATCTTTTTGTTGTTGTTGTGAGGTTTTAATTCATCACAGAGAAGCCCCCCGTAAACGTCAGCTACCTTACCCCTTCCCAGTCTCTCTTCATGGTCTAGAAAGGAAGAGCACACTCCTAACATGAGCCAAATTAAACATACTGGTAACAAAGAAGAAAGTGCAGAGAGCAATCTCTGAGCTCTTGAAGCCTCCTTCAGTACAGGGTGGAAAGGTAATTTTTCCATACCTAACAAAGATATCTCTCCTGTAACATGTGGAAGCAGACACAGGAGGAAGTGCCTGCAGCAAGAAATCTTAATGTCTGTGTGTAAGCAGGAAAAAGTAGGATTGAGTGGGGGGTAAGTTCACTATTTTAAGTTGCATATTGAAGTGTCTGTTGAAGTCCTTCCCTTCAGATTTCTTCCTAAAATATTGATATCTTTTCTGTCAGAAATTTCCCTTCTTTTCTATTCTATGTCTGAAAATCCAAGCAGCTCAATAAAATCTAACTACAGTTATAAAATAGATTTGAAGTTTGAAAAGAAAGATAATATTGCATTGAGAGATACAAAGTGAGTTGGAAGCAGGAAGAGTAGCAGCAAAAAAAGTTTAAGCTAGTCCTTCCAGCTTCCATTTTTTCTCTGCATTTTTCAAGGTAGAATGGACACCAGCCTCATCTCCCCATCTCTGGCACTGTTGTATTGTTACGTGATGGCTTTGGCGTGTACTGGAGCCATGCAAGTGAAGTGCTTGTGATCCTGGGATGGGAGGGGCAGAAACTGCTTTTCTGAGCTTGTTGACAGAGACACCAAGGGATTCACGCTTCTCTTTTCCCTCTGGTAATGAACTCCTGCAGAGAATGTACCAAGTGTAATTCCTTTCTTCAATCCATCTGTGCAGGGAGGGTTTTATGGAGCCCTCCCTGCGTCTGGGAAACAGGGAATTTAAAAGCTTCTTCCCAGAAGTCTAACCCCTCAGAAATAACAGTGGCATTGCAAAAGAAGGTGGCCACCTGGTTCTCTGGCTGCCTGCTGTCAGGCAGCAAGGCCTAATGAACCTCTCGGGGGGAACATCCACAGAGGGAGGATGATGAGTCTAATAGGCGCTTTGGTCCCTGGGGTTGGGAGGCATAAAGAGCAGCAGGGATGGTGCTTGGGAGGGGGAGAGATGAAAGGCTGATGAGCCTTCTCACCATCCTCCCTCTCAGCATTCAGCTTCTCACATATGGTGACTGGTGGTATATCAAAGTGGGGACACAAAGTTGGTATAGCGGGACTCATGTCTTCGTTTTGGAACAGAGCTGCTTTTCTTTCCTACTTGCCCTCTCACTCCAGATGTTGCCCGTGCTGTTGGCTCTGATCTGCTGCTCATTTAGGTGTGTCATCAGCTTAAAAGGCACATCAGCACCTGAGAGCCTGAGAAAGCTGGGGTGTCTCTCCAGAGAACCAGGGATCGTACATGTTCTGTGTAGTTTGAGGCAAATGCTGCCCCTTTCACATGATTTTGGCTAAGGCCACAATCACCTTCCTGCCTTATAAAGCAGCAAGATGCAAAGGACCCAAGCATAGCACCCAGCATAGGTGTGACATATCCTTGTCACACCTGGACATAGGTTAGTTACACCTCTAGCCACAACTCAGTTATGGGTTGATGCTGTCTCTAAACCTCAATCCACCAGCTCAGCCTTATAGAGGAAGACTAAGGGCTGTAGATAATGTCACATTTAATGATGCTTTCTCCTGTCACTGTCTGTAGAAGATCCTTAGGAGAGCTGTACTCAATGGAAATACCCCATTCCATGATTACTAGGGGTCTTCCATTTTCTGGTGAGATTATTTGCTATATTCTAACCTGGTACTGCTAAACTACTGTGTTTGGAGACTTAGAGAAGGAACTATTACTTGCTTTATGTTTTGTCGCATTCTGCAAAAAGGTGTGATGGTGGTTTATAATCTGTAATGAGTGTGATCAGTCCTGTTTATACCAACACAGTGATACCAAGAGCGCTTGAATAACATGATGATGGATATTGCACAGGAAACTAGAGAACAGCATAAATACTATGATCCAGGTAAATATCCTGACTTCAAAACACGGTTGTCTAATGTGCAGCATCTGCCACTATCAGGCTGAAAATTGCCTCAAGGATTTCGGAAATTAGGTCATAACAAGGGAAAAAAATTCCATTTCTTGGTAGAATTGTATTGCCATATGGAATTTGTGAGATACTTTGCTTTTTTGCTAGTGGGAAGGATTGGTGGACAAAGTTTGCAATAGAGTTTCAGCCCCAAAAGCAACTGAAATGCTAGGAAAGCTAAACCTGGGCAGAAATCCTTCAGGATCTTTCGAGTAGTCTTCCTCTGTCAAAAATACTTTCAGGTTTCTGGACAGTTTCCTGGGGAAAAGGGAGTTCTAAGTCTCTCTTTGAACACTGTCCTTGCCCTACAAGCACTTGCAGGAAAGTCCTAATGTAAGGGTGAGTGGGAAATAGTGCTTTGCAGCTGACTTTCTGTCACCTTACCAAACTCCTTTGCCTCTTCTTGTCCTGCTTTCCCCTCTGTGATGGAAAACCTTTGCTGGGGAGTTTTTTGGGGGATTTGCCTTTAAAAAAATTAAATTAGTAATGTAAAGTGAAAGACAATACTTGTGTACTTTTAGTATTTTTAGTGGTCTCACTGTTCATCCCACACTTGTGTAAGATGAAAATAACCAACTCTGTATAAAACTCAGCTTTGTGGGCAGATTTCCTCTATTTACAAAGCTCCAAAGCCTTTTGTTTGTTAACAAGGCTCCTTCATGCCTCCCATTAGTCCCAAGGTTGAACAGAACATACTGCAAACAGCTTTCTTCCCCCAGAACAATTAGGAAAGCAATATGAAACACCCTTTATCTTTAAGGAGCCAGATCTTCAGCTTCCATAACTCATTCCCAAGCTAGGGGTTTTTGAACACTTCAGCTAAACTTGAATTTGCTGCAGTCTAAGAAATCCTCTTGAGACTACCACGACCTTACGGGTTTGGTATGCTTTAAGAGAAGACATGATCAGTCCTGCAAACAGCTGATCCCTGCTCTGTTCTTTAGCTCATTTTGTTTGGAAAGTGAACTCTCTTCTCATCAAAGAGATCATTGCAATACTGCTTTCCAGGCATTTGTCTCCCATCCTCATTATAGATTATAATAAAATTGCCAACGTTGCAAAGAAAATTCAAATTCTGGCTGTGCATACATAAGGCTTCCTGCATTTGAATACAACATTTCTCTCCAGTGGTCAGCAGATGCACATCTGAGTTGCTGCATCCAAACTTCCATAAACTTTTAAGTTGCCTTGGTCTGTGTTTGATCTATAACAAACAATTTCAACAAGACCAAGCATCTCCTTGGCCACTGCTCAAAATATTCTTCACACCAAATTATTTGAAAGTGACTGGACAAACAGCGGTTTTCAAACTGTTCAGATCTTTACAGATGTAGAATTGGGATAAGTGAGTTTTTAAGAGAACGAGTGCAAAGAGCATTAGAGCTCGTGTCACTCTCCTATGTCACCACTGCTCAAATATCATTACAGATGTGTCCCAGGGTTCTTCCCAAGGGTTATGTTAAGCTTTGGTGCAAGGATATACTGTCAGCTAGGTAGGTCTTCAGAACTGCTTGGCTGTGCGAATAGTGCTCAGTTTACTGAAATTAATCTTGGAGAGTAGGCCAATTTTCAACAGCTCAGAAACTCTACAAAAGTAAATATGTAATTCTGTAGCAGTATGTATTGCATGTGTGTGCAGATAATATGAAGGAAAGTTGCCTTTATAGCCCTTTTTTCTTTGTTTTTCTTTTCACTCTGTAATTTGGTCCTTCCACCTAAATAGTCCCCTATTTTTGATTACCCCACCTGCTTCTCTATGGGTTACATAAAGGTTGCTTTTGATACTGACATATTTTAAAAGGTGGTTTATTATATTTATTCCTATTTGATTATTATAGCTTATCTGACATGTAGCTGTAGTCACTAGGACCATGCAGTCTTTTGCAGTTCTAAAGAAGTATTTGTTAGCAGTTACAAGTTGTCAGGTATCCTAGATCACGCAACGTGAACTTCAGTTTATTTACGTAATGAAAGCTGAACCTGCAGACTCAAACACAGAGAGGCTGTTCTGTAGGGTGGAAAGATGCATTAGAGAAGGATTGTAAGTGTCTGCTATACTGAAGAAGAACCTGGCTCACAAGACAGAGTTGATTGATATAATTAATTGAAGAGATTAGTGTCAGTCTCTTCTCTCAAGTAACAAGTGGTACTTAAGAGGAAATTACCCCAAATTGCACCAGGTGAGTTTTAGGTTGGACATTGGGAAAAATTTCATCACCAAAATGGTGGTCAAGCCCTGGAACAGACTGCCCAGGGAAGTGGGTGAGTCACCATCCCTGGGGTATTTAAAAGAAGTGTAGATATGGCATTTATGCACATGGTTTAGTGGTGGGCTTGGCAGTGCTGGGTTAACAGTTGGACTCAATGATCTTAGGAGGTCTTTTCCAATCAGGATTCTATGTCCAGTTAGACCAAATAAAAACATTTGTTCAGATTCTCAGAAGTTGAGAGAACTGAGATTTAGGATTCAAGGCCTTATCTAGTTATAAGAGCAGACTGAAAGGCAGGAACCACCTTAAAAAGACTGTGTGTCCCAAGCTGTCCTTGCCTTGCAGTAGTAATCATGCTCTGTTCATTTGAACTGTCCTATAGCAGAGAGAACCAGAGAGGGTTATTGGCTGATTGGCTTTCTGCTGCCATAAAACTGTACTTTCTCCAGGCAAAAGGAGGCAGAGTCTTGAGTCTTTTGCTGCTTGTCCTCTTAGATATTCATATTATACCCATGTGGCATGATATTTCTGGGTGAATGTACCATCATGTGCTAGCCAGGAGGAGCATGCAATATGTTTCCATACGGATCCATACCGGCGATCAGTTGGCAGGTCTCTGTTCTGAATTTAAGACCAAATGCCTACATTTATAAGGACCTTGTAAGAGCTTGAGTCACTGTCTTGTGACTCAAGGATATGTGATTTGAGCTTACGGGAACTGACCGTGCTTTTGGCTGTAGTATTGAGGAAACATATGATGAGAAAACGTGAGGTATATTTATATTGTGAAGGCTAAGTGTATGTTGCAGAATACTGTCTAGATTTTCACAGCTTTTGGAATCCGTGGGTTGAGAAGTTTGTGTGTGCTACTAAGCAAGTTGTAGGAGCACAGACTTACTCAAACTGACAACTGTTGGTCCAAATAACCTGCTGCTGTGCAAATTGAAAAGTTTGTGCTGAACAAGAGGAGCACTGATACTGGAAATGTGGCTGAGTGATTATGAGCCAGACCAGGACTCAGGCAACTTGGGCTGTAGTCAGAGCTCTGCCATAGACTATCTGGGTGATCTCCAGCAAGTTATGTCTGTACTAATAAATCAAATGTACCTTGCAGCATTTTCAGGCAATAAAGCCACCTGGCATGGAATCAGGTCTGTGGTAGTAAACCACTGGTAATTTCCAAAATAGTGTAGCTTCATGCAGCTTTCTACTTATGAGTGACCCCTGGATCATCCATGGCTTGGAACTGAAGTACAAGTTTTAACAGGCCAAGTCTTATGCCAGCAAAGTTGCATGCAGTTTATTAACATTACTGCATCTGTGCACATTCAAATTTGCTAGGACTGCACAGCCTTAGTTGCTGTATCCATGTCTCAGCTGACGGTCTGGGAGAACATTCAAGCTCCTACTGGAGCAACAAGGGGAATATGACTATCTCTTCTCTCCTTTTACAGTCCTGTGTTTTGATGGGAAGGAGCATTAGTTACATGGTCTGAAGGGCAAAGCAGCTGTGGGCACTCCAGCCAGGTCCCTCACTTAGACTGGGGCAGTCAAGGGGCCAGTACAGCTTTACATATTACAGTTCTCTACCCTTTTCTGTATCTATAAAATGAAGGTGACAGGATTTCCTGGCTTAGAAAATATGATGTAGAAGTGTTGAAGTTAAAAAGAAATATTAAATAATTACTGGGTTAGCCAAGCACTGTGTTTTTGTCCTTAACTTGAGTCTGGGTTTGTGGAATCATCCCATATGGGCAGGTTATTCTAAACTGTGTATAATGTGTTTCTCTTACAGTCAGTTCTCCAATACACAAAGCAATAGGAGGTAGAAGATCCACGTCTTTGCTTTATCCAAGCTAATACCAGCCTGGATGGTGGCCAGATGAACCATTCACTGATCCCCTATGCCTTGGCCATTGGTAGGGATTGTATGATACTTCTGACAATTGTAGAAAAGCAAGAAGTAGGTGTACTGAGGTTAGACTAGATGACCCACTGTGGTCACTTCCAAGAGAACTCATTCTGTGACACTGTAATCTGGGAATCTAGGAGGTTTTCAAGACCCTAAAATACTTGGATCTTACCTTACTGCTTATTAGGCCAAAAAGGCTTCTTTCAACAGCTGCTCCTACATTCATTGTGGGGCAAAAAACCCTAATGTGCCAGCCATTCTTATCTCTTACACATTCCCTGTGGGAGCACAGTGTTCAGGGCATTCAGCATTTATCTGGTGATGTTCACATTAGAATAGACAAATGAAACAAGCAGAGTTCCCAGTGAAAAAGAAATAGTGTTAGATGTCCATTCACTGGCTTTGGCACGGTAGACTTTAGACCCACCAACTGAGCCTGTTTATTTTATTTTTGTCTCATCAGCAGGTGGGTGGTTTTTGTTTGCAGAGGTGTGCTTTGCCTTCGCAATTTTTGAAAAACACCCTGGGCAGAGCTGAAAAAATCTCATTGTGCGCTTCAAGATATGGGGTCAAAATTTTGTATTTGCAAATTCAGGTCCTCCTAAAATGCCCTTCTTTTGGATTACGTAGGACTACGAGAGCAGTGCAGCCTGCTAAGTGGGGAGATTGATGTAACTTCCTCAGCTCTTGCACTTTCTGGCTGTCATCCTCACCCCATTTCTACCACTCAGATCAAACCCATTCACTACAGTATCTTTCAAAGGCTCTCTGATAAGGCCATACAATGCAGTTTTAAAATACAGCCCTGCTACCGGAGTCACAAAAGAAACTTCCAGGACCTTCAGAAATGGGGTAAAACTGACTCCTAGAAAGCAGCCACTTTCCCTGATACTTGAAATCTCACAGATCTGAATTTCTATGAATGTAAAAGGGAACTGCAGGGAAATTCAGTGTCTTTTTCTCAAACACACTGCCACACTACGCAGAGGAACATTCTCCTATATCTTGTTTAAAGGTAAAATTTTCCCACAGCAATGGAATGTCTCTCTCTTCCTCTTCAGTTTTGGTGCCTGCTCTACTTGTCTCTCCTGCTTCTTTACTGACCTCTGCTAAGGTCTTGACAACACACTGGCAAGATAGTCTTGTGTGCCTGCCATTCATTGAGTATTCTGAATGAGCTCTGTACTGATTTTTGCCTCCCACTAGAGCTCAGTGGTCCTTGTCCCCTGCCTGTAAAAATGGACCTCAACTCATTTGTTAAGACCTATATAGTATGAAGGAGTCAAAGCTCCACTGAAACAAGGGCAGTAATCACAAAGGATGTTGATAACAGAGGAAGTTGTATTTAGGGTACCTTCAGGTAATGCCTTCTCCTTGTGAGTTGTGCTCGTGGCTATAGGTATAAACTAATTGGTTACATCTGAAGAGCTCAGATATTTCTACAATTTCCACAAAAATTTCCTATTTCTTCCTATTTCCTTCCTTCAAGTCAGTAGCATCCTCTTTTGTCCCTGATTTTTACTCCTCTAAGTTGTTAAATTAAGGTTTGCATTTCTTACATTAGCATTCTGGCCCCAAAGCTCGCTCTCCATTGTAATTGTGTTGTCAGGGAGGTTTGCTGGAATCCCACACCATGTCTGTTCCAGCCCCAGGCCAGTAATTGTGTTTCTTGGTTTTCTTCTGTATCAAGCAGAACTGTTTTCCTGAGTAAACAGTGTTCCCACTCCTGGCTCTTTACCCATACATACCTTGCTTCAAAAAACTTCTTTAAAATCTGCATAAACGCCACATTTTCGGTAGAAACACCTCGGTCAGAATAATGATCATTTGCATGTTAATAGCTCCATCTCTGTAGGTGGTTGTTAGTTGTTACTGGTCTTGCTTGTTACAATGAATGCAAATCCTTTTTTTGTCCTAATCTTAATTGCAAAATGATTGTATTTTTCCAGCATTCCCTGTATTTTAGTAATTTTAATCTATATCAAATATGATTTCTTGACACGCTATCATCTGCTTTGTCTTTTATGCCTAGGCTCTGCACATGTTCCAATAGGCTTGCTAATTATCAAAGCAATTTGGGTTTTGAACGGAAAATGGGCCCTTAGCCAATTCTTCCCCACCAAACTTTGGTAAAGAACAAAATGAAACTTGAACTTTGTGTCTTGACTCTACTTCACCCTCTTTGCTCTTCATCCTTTCAGCTGTATCTGACAGTTAAGTGACTGACCTGGCAAAGTGCTGCTGGCACCATCATTTCCTCTCTGGGTGAGTGAGGTTGCTGGGGTGGAAGGCTCCCTGTCACCATCCTTTCAACATCTGTGGCCTTTGCAGCACCAAATACTCGGTGTTTAATGCATGTAGCAATATAGAGTCTGTTTTAAAGGGAAAGTATTAAAAGAAACTATGTTGTTTCTGATATCATTGATGAGCCACTGCGGACAAGAATTTTGTCTGCTGAGGTACATCTGGCAAGATCTTTCCCAATGCACAGTGCTGCAAGGGCTCAGTTCTATAGGCATCAGGAAAAGTTAAATATGACTCAGGAAAGTCAGAATGCAGAAGGGAAAGCCACCTGAATTAGTTTCTAGGAAATGCTAAGTGAAGAAATATAGCCTTTACCCTAAGCCTCCTAGGGACTTAGCTATTCCTGCTTATCATTCCTGGTTTTGAGCATGAACTTTGCAGAATCATAGAAATTCTGTTTGAAGGGATCCTCTGGAGGCTTTTTGCCCAGCATCCTTCTTGGTTGTCCTTTTTGGTTTTAGGAATACCTGTGGGTGCAACACAGTAATGTGCAGGAAACTGTGAGTTGGTCCTTCCTGATTATTTCCTAAGTACTGTCAGCTCTGGAGCAGTCCTTTAGGTTTACCACTACTGACTATATACCAGATCTGTACAATGGCAGGGTTGGCCCTTCTCAGCTTCAACAGGCAGAGCTGCTCTTTAATATCTGTTCTGTGTATTTGTAGCACAAAATGACTGCAACGAAAGCCCACTGTATGTCAGCAGTTATGGCAAGCTTTGTGCATGCTGTCATGAGAGACACTTGAGAGAAGAACTTCCTGAAAATAAATGAAAAGTCTCTGGTATGATTTTAGCCAAGCTTTGTGAATCTATGGCCCACACATTTTGCATTGCAGAGAGTGCCCAGCAATATATTCTACCTTGAGGAGAAATGTCAGATTATGCACTACACTCAGATCCCACAAAAGAGTGGAGCATTATTTAATCATTGCAAATTTAAAAGTTTGTGTGAGTTCTTGAAATTGGCAGTACCAGGTTCCCAAGATGATGTAAATCTGCTTTCTGACTGATCTTCCATCCTAAAATGGAAGCCCTTCTTGGGCTGTCTTTAAAGGATGAAGGATTTTCTCCTGAACTCAGCACACCCAGGCACTGTAGAGGTGTGTAAGTAAGGTGTGTGTTGGGGTGGAGGGTGGGGTATTATGTGTTAAAACAATCCTTTCTTTTTGGCTTATAGATCACTGAACTGTAGGTTAATTGGGACTGGTCTTTTCCTGAAGAGTAGGTGAGATTTTCTCAAATGGTGTCCCATGTCTGCAAACTTGGGTTCATCTGTCTAAGGCAGAGCTTTCCAAAATGCACTCTGGCTTCACTGCTCTTCCAGGGAAAGGCAGCCCTCATAAAGAGACATTCTTGCTGCGATCAGATTTTAATGTACGCAGTAGCATGTGCAACTTGTACATTCATTCTGCTTTACTGTTCACAGTGTGAACTTCAAAACAGTCTGCATCTCTCATAGCTTCTTTAGAGCAACAGAAGGAGAGAGGCTCCTATTTGACAGCAACTTAACCCATGGGGTAGAGAGGCTATAAGAAAATTAGCTTATCCAATATGCTTGCCAGCCCTTCATGCTGCAAACCCACCACGTTGCACTAAATCCATGAAGGTGTTTATTTTCACATGCAAAAACATAGTGCTGGCCATCTTTCTTTCTACTTGTGGATAGGATACACGAAGGGAAAAATAAGTGCCCAAGTTGCCAGCAGCAGAAACTTGCACTGGCAACACCTCCCCATCCCTCATTACTCATAGTGAGGGTGTGGAGTCTTCTCTGCTTGACCTCCCAGTGAAACAGCATGCACACAGCTCCTCTTGTACTGACAGCTGTGAGCTGTCTTTCTTGCACTGCTTGATCCAACATCCACTTCAAGTGCAGATCGCTCAAGTGAGTAGGTAAGACAGCTTTTTCTCCATTGGCTCAAAGGCCTAATGGAAATAACGCCCACCATGGACATGAGAACTCCGAGCTCCAGGCTTTCCTCTGCTTCAGTTTGCTTGACCCCCATCCTTACCTCTGACAAAAGCAACCCACTTGCATAGCAACGCTGTCCTTTAAATCCAGTGTTCTGGAACTCACAAGATAAGTGAGTCATAGTAGGAAACTCAGACACCAGGAAAGGTTCCCTACTGAGCACAGAATCTTACAGAGACGAGGCTCACACTTGTGTTCAGTTTCACATAGTTGTTGGAAGGAAGACCTTCCCTTAACCTGCTGGGCACATTGTTCCTGTTGTAGCCCAGTTACACCAGTTTGATGCCTTCAGGATGAGAGCTGACTCCTGTAGAACTCTTCATCTCCCTCACCGACCCAGGAATCTGTGTCGAGTTTGAGGCTCAACAATTCAGGAAGTATAGGGAGAAACTGGGGAGAGTATAGTGGAGACAACTACTAAGATAATGGTGGCCTATGGTATGTGCCTTGTGAAAACAGATTGGAGGATCTAACCTTGTTTAGTGTAGAGAAGAGGAGGTTAAAAGGTGAGCTAGAAGCCCTACGGCACTTGATGTATAATTACGAAGAACCAAGTTTTTATAAGTAGCAGTAGACAGTATAACATTGGCAACAGCCACAAGCTGTGGCTCGGGAGGTTCAGATGGGACATTAGGAAAGACTTTTTACTGGGAGAGTGGTGCAGCAATAGCAGAGGTGTCCTGTGATTCGTGGAGTCTTCTATTTGGGGGCTTTCAAGGCCATCTTATGTGAGCTAATATGGGAACAGCCAAATAAACTCATTGGTCTCCTTTGTAGTGAGCAGGGATTGAACCTAGTAGAAGGTGTAGCAAGGACTTGCTCTGAAAGCATTTTTTTAATTACAGAAGGGTTATTTTAGGTCTTTGTGAGGTCATCTTTTCCTGCCTCGCCTATGTTTTTTTGGTGATCTTTTTTCCTAGGACAGCTCCATCTGCATTGGGCAGCTGCATCTTCAGAGCAGTACTGCTGTGAGCATTTGTGGGAGTGGGACTGCTGTTGATGGTTTAGTGCAGTTGTTGGGAAAGATTAGAACAGATTGGTACTGTGTGAAGCTGATGTCACAGGCTTTTATCGAATTCGCTCATAGTGGGATCTAAAAGTTTTATCAGCATGAATTTGGGATGGTCGTTTCACTTATGGTTGGGAAAGCAGAAAATGAACAGTGCACGTAAAAACTTCTTTTATTCCTTCCATAAGTCTGTCTCCAAACTTCTGGTACTCACTGAGCATTGTTTCTGCAGTTATGGAAGGTAAACTGGAGTGCATAGGATGGAAAAGAGGAATAGATCACCGCTCCTTTGGAGGGTCCTTATGGAGGAGTGATGAGGCAAGAATGGAGAGGTAAAATAATCACAAAGAAATTATGCTGAGAAGAGATCAATAACCTGAAAATTACTCATGTCATTTGACGCCAGAACAGATCTGTTTAAAACCTTTCCCTCTATAGAGGAGTAATCTTGAAATTGACCCATTCTGCCTAGTTTATTCTCTTCATGTTAAAGCAACAATGAAATTATTGAAAAAAACAATGCTGATTTTTAGCTTCTTTTCAGCAAAAGGTTTGCAGTTGGCTCCTTTTCACACAGATTCCAACAACTAGAGCAGGACTTGGAAAGACCTGCCAGTGATCACTTCCATAGTATAAACATTAAATACAGCTCTTCCAAATGGGGAATGATCTAACAAATGAACTCCCCAGAGAGTGATTGCAGGGAGCTCTTCCAGAGATTAAGGCAGACAAGCACATAAAAGTGATTATGTTCTGTTACCTTGTGAGGCTTGTGGATAACGCTGGTGTACAGATAGATTGTGACAGAAGAAGCAAACGGATTGGGAGAGGTGGAAATGGAGAACTACAAAAAAATTTTTATGATGGAAAGCTGTGAAAGGAGACAGTGGAGCCCTTTCCCCTGGAGGCTGAAGAAGGTTTTAAGAAGAGAAGGGACGTAAACTCACCAGTCCACACAGAGTGGAGCCCACACTGAGAGAATGTGCAAGCAAGCAAACTCTTATTTTTAAATGTTGGGAGGTTTTGCTTTATAATGTACCTACCTAATTTTCTGCCTTCATTCTCACCAACTTGCTTGTTCCACTAGAAGACACAGGTCCAGCAGAGCTTGTAAGAGAACAAAAGGATAAGAGAAGCCAAGGACACAAGCCAAGTAATGGTGAAGAATTGCCCTGGATTTCCCAGCTCAGCTGATGACATGCCAGGCAGTGTTATTTTAATTCCATAACAATGAATTAGTCCCTGTTCATAGTCTCTTCTATTCTCTCTCTGGCTCATTTCTTCATGGAAGGATCACTGAAGAATTACACGTCTAGATTTTCAGTTATCTGCAGTTCCATCCGTGTGAAATCGCTTGATTTTCGTACACCTATTTTTTACAAATTTAAATCTACATTTATTTTGCTTATTTTAAGACAGTAAGAGGTGAATTCTGTGCATTACTGAGTGTATAATACTTGCAAATGCATAGCTACTGTTTCTGTATGAGACTGGTTAAAGTTAGTTGTGTCTTGCTGAAATGCTTTTCAGTCATGTTCATATTTCATCCTTGGCTTTTATATAGGTCAGTATTTCAGTTGTAGCTTGGTTTGAATTCTGCCAGATTCACATTGTTCTTTTTTAAACAAAGCCTGTAGTTTTCAGTTTTACTTCAATTCTCATTAAGAAAACGCAAAGCTTTCGGCACTCATTAAAGCCTAATCTAAATAGTGCCAATAGTACCCAACTCAAGGGTCTGCAGGGAATGAGAAGGATGAATTCATGGGTAGGATTATGAGGTCAGGCAGATCAATTAATAGCCCTGGAATTTCCAGATAAACTACTTACGGTAGTATTTTTAAAATAAAGAGAATTCACACTTGTTTTTCAGAAAAGACTTGTACACGGAGGAGTCCAAACTCCTTTGATTTACTTCTCTAGTTGCTTACGTCTCTTTCCTAAAATGGGATAGAGGTCAAGGGCCAGATTTCCAAAGCTATTCCAGCATTTCATGATGCAGATAAATACATACTGAAATGCTAAAAACCCCTCCATTACGTTGCTCACCTTTCAATTAAATCAATGAGGATTAGTTAGGCGCGTGCCTTTGAGAACACTGCTTTGTGATTGCCCCCATCATTAGGCATCATTTAAGTCTTTTCAGGAGCTTTGTCTGTGCTTCCATTTCCACTCTCTGCAATTCAGACAATAGCTTTTCTTTCCCTTGCTACCCTATTCAGAACATGGGTATGTTATAAATAGGGTCATAGAGAGTCTCTTAAATGAAAGTGCAATAAAAGCCTCTCTCTAGCAGCTCAGAGAATTTCCTCCTGGGCTTAAGGGTTTTACAGAGTGGAAGAGCAAAGTAGTCGATGAGACGACTGAAAAATGAGAAAGGACAAGCGTATTCCAAGCCATCTGTTCCGTTGGAAAATGGAGCCTGTACAGGTTAACACCTGTTTCCATCTACTCAACATGATGCTAAACACATCCTCCATGGTTTTTGACTGAATGACATCCCGGGTACTGTTTCTAGATATATTGAGACATTACATTTATGCAAGCACTTAATGCACTTTTCCCTGGCTTTAACTGCAGCTAAGAGTAGGAACCAGTTGACTTTGCCTAAGCCTTCTGAATGTGGTGGTGTTTGACAAAACCTTCTGCTGCTCTGACACAGTGGTATCAGACCAGCTTTAACCACACTGGCCCTCTGCAGACTGAAGAGGCCATTGCCACTGTCAATAGAGTTGCCCAAATGAGAGATTTTCATCACATCAAGTTGCAAAAGGAGTGTGAGTTGATATCTGAGCAGTGCTCTTTATTAGCAGACATTCTATAATTACTCATTAATTATATATAGATGGATTAAAGATTTAGTAGTAGATTTATAAGTAAAATATATGGAATTTTCAACAGAGAGTGAGGGTAAATAAGAGAAGGCCAGAAACCGGTTGTGGTTCTATCTTAACTAAAAAGAATGATAAGAACAGGACAAATGATGCAGTGATACATCATACTCGGTAGCACAATCTACATCTGGTTTCCAGGGCAACTTTTCAAAGCTGGAATAGAACTTTCCACTTTTTAGGTCAGAAAGACACTTTGCTCAAGTAGAAGAAAATTTATGGCATCATCGTTCTATTTATACTTACTTAGAGGCACTTGTGAGCCTCCCTCAGAAATTAGTTACCATGTTATGGTATCACAGATCCAAACACACACTCGTGATAATGAAAATTAACCTGGCTGGGTGCACGTGGCTTTGGAAGGGAATGATCAGTGTTCTTTTCTGACCATTGCTGCGTGGTCCAAAGAGCTGTTGCAAGAGATACAGTAAGAGTGATGGAGTCCTGCATCAACACAATTCTGGAAGAAACAGTTGCTATGAACACAGAAATACGAGGGCAGGATTGGAAGAGAGTTAGGAAACTTTTTAAAAATACTGTGCCATCTGATACATTCCAGAGGCCAAAACTGCACTCTTTGGTTGCATCTTTTTTGAGTCAGGAATAAGTCAGCCCTTCCAGGGCATGTCTGGTACATTTCAGAAAGAGATTAATTTCATCATAAAAAGAATAATTTTGCCCTCTGTGTATCTTGTTTCCTTACTGCTACCAGGGATTAGTGTTTGGGGGTCTTCTGATGGGTGCTGAGATTCTACTGTGTTAGAAAAGAGAAGGAGACGAAGTAAAGTACATTGTAATGCCTCATCTCCCAAGGCAGGAGAGAAAGAGGAGGGAAATGAATGGCAGAGTTAAACTTGCAAAAAAGAGGGAACATGGGAATTGAGCACTGGTATATTAAACTTTAACACTGGTGAATGCCTGGCTCAATAACCAACCCATGTGGGGAGGGAACTAAAATGTAAAATAATGTGTGGTCTTCACACACACACCCCCACCCCCGAAGGAAAAGATCAAAAAACTCTAAGCTTTATGGCTAAGAAATGGTCATGGATATAAACAGCTTAATTTTGCTGATAAAAATGGGAAATTGTGTTTCATTTTAGGTAAATTAGAATATGAAAGCAATTATGTCCATGTCCATTCCAATATATTTTGGCTACAATGAATGATTTGATTAATGAGATGAGCATGAACTAACCCTTAAATCCTAAATCCTTTTATTTCTGGAAAGTAAGATTCACACTAGAACCAGCTTATTTTACCATTTGGCATCACTTTAAAGTATGTGAGAAGAGCCACACCAGTTAGATTAAGCTTGAGATAGCAGTCAACTAGCCAAAAATATAAGTGTACCTTCTCAGGTTTTTGTTTTTTGAAGCTGAAATTTCAGGAACTGTTATGGTATCCTTAGATTTGAGCTCTAACTCTCATTAAATGTCAAACTTCCATATCTTCCCAATTCAAATGCTGGTTTCTTGACCTCCCCCTACACCTGATCCAGGTTTGTTAGTTGTTCCTGCAGAATATAAACTGAATTGAAATGTTGTGAATCACTTAGCCAAGTGCTGTTAAGTTGGCTGTCCATACCCCAGAAGTATTGAGTATTATTAAAGGTTTAGTGTCAGGTTAGGCAGTGGTGCATGGAGTCCTGTGTGTATGTGCTCCAGATCTGATACTGCTCAATGTTTTCATTAACATTTTCACTGGAGACCAGAATGGAGAGTATGCTAATCAAATTCATATGCAACACCAAGCTGGAAGCAATCGCCAATGCATTGGAGAATAGGATTAGCCCTGAGTCCCACTATGATGAATTCAAGAAGGGAGCTGAAATCAATAAACTGAGATTCAATAAGCACAAATGTAAAGTAGCTCACATAGGAAGGGATAATTAAATGCACAAATGGAAAATGGAGCTGTCTGTAGGCAGCTAATATGGAGGGAGAGACAAAGAGGTTTTGTTCCTTAAACCAAATCTAGGTAGACAAGGAATCATTTTTATTCCTGGTAGTGAACAGTCAATAGCTCCAAAAATTAGCTTCATGCTCAGATCCAGCTTTTAGCTCCACATGAGCTTGTCACTGATGATGCATAATTAAAGGTGAAAAAAAATAATCAAACACAAAAGCACTAGCTCAGCCTTTTCTGTTTTACACAGGAGAGGTTAGCTCTTAGGTAAAAGAATTACAGGATTTTGTTTTTCCTCTCTTTAGCTGTCTGTGACCACTTCTCTAAATCTTCCTTCATCTTCACATTCTCCACACCTGGTGTGGGCTGTCAGAGATGCAGGTTTGCAAAACTGGGCTGACATCTCTTTTTTCCTTGGAGAGCTCTCGTGACAAGTGTCTCAACCTGTCACACATAGGCCCTGTTAGCTATTTTATTGTTTTATGTCAAGAAGAACCACACACTCTGTTATAAATAGGGATTTCTACACCCGGGTTTCCATGCTGATGAGAGTGGTTGTCAGTCAGAAGGAGAGGTGGATGTAGGCTGCAGGAGTTAAAGGCAGCATCTCAGTGTTGGGAACTGTAGGAGGAACTGTGTAAGCCCTAGAGATTGCAATAGGAAAAGGTTGCACGGGACAGTACACTCTGGAGGCAACATGGGTGTAAGGATGGGAATCCAGTTGCTTCACTTGAGGCAGGGTAGTGGTAGAAAACATGATGAGAATACCAGTCTGTGGTTTCCCTGGTGAGGTCTGGGGTACTTCTCCAGATTGTCTGATATGATTTGCATGGCCTTGCTCACGGTGGGCCTGTCTTGGGCCTGCCCTGTCACTATGTGTCAGACACAGTGTCTTTACAGAAACTATCTTTGCAGGAAAAATATTTGCAGTATTGTTTGAAAGGAAGTTTGAGATTTTTCAGCAGTACGGTGAACTTCCTCTATTTACCCTGAGTCATACCCAAACCTAGGACTCATTTTCTGAAGAAGTCTTTTTCTCTTCCTGAGTGCTGAGCAGGACCAAGCAGGGTGCTGATCAATCAGATACTGCTGTTCATGGAAAGGACTAACTGGGGAACATCAGTGGGTTGCCTGATGTATCCATACCAAAGGTCAAAAGCATCCTTCATTCAAACCAGAAACTGTGATCTTTTGAAAGCCATTAATGCCCACATTCACCAGTCAGGTTCTTTCACTGAGTGTACTTTCTTCAGGCTAAGAGCTGATTTTATTTCCAGTCTCCTGATCCTTCCCCTGTTGATCTTGGACTAGAGATGTCCTTTTTGAAAGCGCACTTGCTTCAAGGACACACAGGCCTGAACTCTTAAAAAAGGGCTTCTTGAGAGACAAAACCAAAACTGTGCTTTATTTGTGTGCTTGAGGCTGTTAAAGAAGATTTTTTTTTTTGCAGTTGAGGCCATGAGAGCTGCTTTAAGACAAGTGATAGTTAAGAGACAAGGTGGAGCTGTCAGTGTGCTTGGTGCATTTAGTGATTCCAGGGTTTTCTGGCAGGGGGGATGACAAATTGCCCTTTAGAGACGTCAGATACTGTGGATCATCTTGACCTGAAATCTTAAGATTGGAATTTGTCTCAACAGAAACTTCTTTATGGCAGAATTGCTCCTGCTGAGGGCTCTTGCCACATCAAAGGAGGTTTTTGACTAGTTAAATTTGGCATTGCCAGTGTGGATAGGATGAGACCATGCTTTAATCATGTCTCTTGTTTTTCTGTCTCTCTCCTCTCAACCCCCTCAACTTTACCCAAGCAGTAATCAAATTGAGAGGTGGTAGCAAATTGCACTGGGATGCTGTACTCCTCCTTCCCTTATAGAATCTCATCTGTGGTATTTTTAAAGCTAAATTATAGGAGTAACTGGCCTAGGATGATATTTTATTAGTTTAGTACCAGTTTCATGCAGCTGTCACTGTACTGGGCCATTATGTATCTAGAGTGCATTTACCTCCAGCTATATCCTTCCCATGTAATAGCCTGGAGAACACAGTTCAAAATAGCAAGATTCAGGGCAGTGCTGAGGTTGTATTTAAATCTGGTGTACAATGAAGTTGGCATAGAATTGCTTCCAAAGTCAGGAAAAATAAACAATTGCTTATTTCAGAACCCAGCAGTTCCTGCAAGTGGCCAGGGATGTTACAGTATTGCTAAGGTGGCAGCCACATTATGAGTTCAGGTTCAGGATGCTTCAAACAAATTGAACTAATGCAGCAAATAATACACAGAGAAGATGATCTCTTGCTTTAATGAGCACCACTCCCTTAGGACTGCCAGCAGGGAGGAGGAGGCACGGGACATACTCATTGATGAGAATAATTCCAGCGTGTATGACTTGATTAAAACCTGGTGGCATAAAGCACTTGATTATAACGTTTAAAATGTGACTGGTCATTAAGGAACAAGAAAATGAGTAATAGGGCTGGAATGGTACTTTGCATGAAGCTGCTTTTAGCCTTTCACAGTTATTGATAAGTCAAAACTCCAGAGTCATGCATGGAAGCAGGCAAGTGCCGACACCTAAGAGGAGGGCAACCTTTCAGAATACGGCTGGAGGAATGAAATAAACTTAACTTATTAAGAAATATACTTGTTTACTGAGGACAGCTGGCCCAGAGTAGCTGTTCCTGTGGGGTGCTTACAGACTTGTGTTGGGGCTGTGCTAGACTAGCAGTACAGCTGATTACTTTTCCATTCCCAGAACCACCTCCAGGCACTGTTTAAGTTAGGGATATAGTTGCACCCTGACAGGCCAGCCAATCCTACCTGACAACATTACTCCCCAACATGCCAATCTGAATGCATGCAAAGCAGTTGAGGTGTTCGGAAAGATATCAGTGTTGAACACTGGCTGAAAGTCTTACACAATCATTATTATAATTTCTGAAAAAAAAAGCTCAGGTTATGTATTTTAATGAAATATAAAGCAAGAGACAAAGGCAGACTCTGATGAAGAGATGAGTGGGTGAAGAGAAAAAAGAGGTAATTTTGTTGCTCAGCCTGAGAAACAGAGATGCCTGAGAAGCTGAGGACTAGCTGTCATCGTTATTCCTTTGTGAGCATTGCAGTTTTAGTACAAAGAGAGTTTTAAGGAAGGCAGTGAGGGAGCTTTGCAAAAGTTTAGCAGAGAAAGCTCAAAGGTGCTGTTGAAAATGTTTCAGATCTGCTGGTGTCTGTCAGCACTGTCCATCAGACATGGGAGCTGACCTTTCACTAGGTGTTCAGAGGTGATGCTCAGAGGAGGGTAAGCTATAAAAGTCTTGACAGCAAAGACAACCAGCTTGTGTTTCATGAAGTAGAGGAGGGGAAACCAAAAGAAACATTTAGAGAAAGGTACAACATACTCCAAATGACAGGAAGGGAATGTGACCTTTGTCTTTCTGCACTGATTTGAGTTAGGCAAGTTTGCATTGCTAAGGCCAGGAAAAGGATGTTGTAGTAATGAAAGGGTAGGCTGATGTATGCCTGGGCAGCTGCTTTGGCTGTAGTGAAAATGGACCAGTAATTCATGCCTTAGCCATGGTTTCTAGCAAAAGTCCATGAGATTTATACAAAACCCAAATGTGGGGACTCAGAAAGATGTCTGAATGGGAGACAGTGCATGGGTTATAGGTCAGAGGGATGGCTGGCCAGGCTGACGGTACAGTCTGCTGCAAGGCAAAAAGCATTTTAGTGTTTCAGATGGGAGGCTTTCTTTTTGCCCACGTTGCACCATTGCTACCACATTCCAGCTCAGCAAAGCATTCATTTGCATTTCTTTTGAGGAAGTGCGAAAAAACTTGCATCATGTTCATGTAATGCCAGCTTTTTTCTAGATGTTCCATATGGGGCATTTCCAAGGTGTGAGGGGAAGTTACTGGAATGTTTCCAAGGTGGGAAGAGAAATTGGTAAACTGAGGTCCCAAATGTAGGAGAGCTTTTAGGAACCTGTTACAGGTGGTTTAGGCTGGAACATGGAAACTCTTCCTCTGCTATGAGGGTGGCGAGGTCTTTTTCGTCTTGTTAATAACTGTGATGGATATTAAGCAATGCTTAATGCTCACTAAGGACAGATATTTGAAATATATAAACTCTGGCTGTTCATGTGAAAGAGTTGATTGAGGGGGTCTCCAGCTCACAGATCTTAACTTTAAATCTTGGTGGAAGAATAACAGAAGTTTTATAAGAATGTTAACGTTGTGCTGGATTCAAGACAAAACAGCCAGGATGACTTGAGTGACAGTAGTGCAGTTATTTTGAAACCATTCCAGAATAAAAGAATGCAAATTTCCCATAGAATCCAGCTGCTAAAGAATAA
Source organism: Dicrurus megarhynchus (assembly GCA_013399195.1). Lineage (NCBI taxonomy): Eukaryota > Metazoa > Chordata > Aves > Passeriformes > Dicruridae > Dicrurus > Dicrurus megarhynchus. The sequence goes on from VXAD01007024.1 coordinate 1,651,994, forward strand.
GACGGTAAGAATGTCATTAGCACTAGTCAACACAGATTTAAGGAAAATAGGCTTTTCAAACAAATCTGTGGGGTTTTTTGTTTTTTTTTTTTCCCTTGTGGAATTATAAGTCTAGTTCATAAAGATACCTTCAGATTTGGATTTTCCTAACATGCTATACCTCATGGTGTTCTGATAAAAAGTTAACACTATGAAATAACAATAAAATGGAGATTAAATGAGTTGAGAGAAAACTAAATGATAGGCCTCAAAAGCATGTGTCAGTGGGGAATTATCAGCAAATGGGAATGTTCCAGACTGGATTCTGAGAAATCAGTACAAAGCCCCATTTTATTCAGTGTTTTCATCGATGATCTGGGAGTAAATGTGCTGATAAAAAGGGTGGATGCACAAAGATTAGTAGAAGGATACAAAAAAAAATGGCAGTAAAAACCTAATGTGTGGATTGCTCAGAAAGGCTGCATCCTTTCATACAAAAGATATGTAGCACACCCAGAATGAATTTAGGTATTTAGAGCAGCAGACCTTGCTTTCAGATGACAGGACTGTATCTGGAAAGGAAGAATAAGATATTGTGCACGTGGAGCTCAGATTTCCCAAGTGGTAATAGTAAAAAGGGGCTTAAAGGCCACAGATGTATGAACACAGCACTAATAAAATGTAACGTGAACTGGTTTTCTCTCTCATATGGCATTGTTGAGTCCAGTTCAGAAATACTGCTTTTTTCTGGTACCTACGTTTTCACAGCATGATGCAGCACTGAATACAAAAAACGTCTGCAACATGACTTTGATGGTTGGACAAAATGAGTTGCCATGAGACTTCAAGATCATTTTAATTTATCTGAAAAGACTAAGCAGGCGGGACTTGATCAATACACAGCATAATTTTCTTCATTTAGAAAAAAACATATGAGTGCTATAGAATGTTTTAATCTACTGGAGAAAGGCATAGCAAGGACCAAGACATGGAAATTGATGTCAGACAAATTCAAATTAGGCCCAGCCTCTCAACAGTGAAGGTGATCAAACACTGAAACAAACTCCCTTAGGACATGCTAACTCTTCATCACCTTCAACTCAAGACTGGATACCTTCCTAAAAAAAAAAGATAAATTAGATAGGGAAAATTCACTGAGCTGAGTACAAGGATAGCTGGGTGAAGATGAAAGCCCTGTGACATATAGAAGGCCAGGAGGGATTGTTTAAACCTCTATTCTGACCTTATAGCATACGAATCTACCAAACCTCATCTCTCTTGGAATGCTTTGCTTATTCCTTGCATTTCTCTTCTGCCATCATATTTCTATCATAGAACTGTGCTGCACAGACACTGTTACACACGTCAAGCAAAGAGAGGGCAACAACGTTGTTAGATGGATCTGAAATTTCTTTCCATCTGTCTTCCTCTGTCTCAGTGCTGCCCTTCTCCTTATCCTACTCCATGAATGTTGATTGAGAAAAACGAAAAAACCAACCAAACCAAAGAGATGATGTTTCAACAACTGTGGCTAGAACCATTTTGAGAAAGAATTTGTTTACTTAGACATACTGGTCACTATTACCAGAGAAGTAAGAGTAGGAAGCATCTGTGCTGCTGAGAAGAGTCTCTAACTGAGGATGTAAAAGTAAATGATGGATCACATGAAGTACGTGGGATTCTCCACAGGCTGCAGGTGGATCTCTGCTCCACTGTGGATCTCCATGTGCTACAGGGACACAGCTGCCTTACCATGGTCTGCACCATGGACTGCAGGGAAATCTCTGCTTCAGTGCCTGAAGCACCTCCACCATCCCCTTCCTCTCCTTTTTTACTAGCCTCAGTGTTTGCAGGGCTTTTTCTCTCACATGTTCTCACTCCTCTCTGACTGCAATTGCTGTTGTGCTGATTTTTCTCCCTCTTCTTAAATATGTTATCCCAGAGGCTCTGCCACCATCACTGATGGGCTCGGCCTTGGCCTGCAGTGGATTTGTCTTGGAGCCAGCTGGCATTGGCCCCATCGGACACAGAGGAAGCTTCTGGCAGATCCTCAGGGAAGCCCCCTAATAGTCCCCTGCTACCAAAACCTGGCCATACAAACCCAATACAGCTGAGTACTAGTGAGCATTTTTCTATACTAAAATGTGAAACCAACTGCAAAATGGGTAATACTTAGACAAGTGTTGGGAGCTGCGGACAGGAAGTCAGATCAGTTCATGTACCTTTCCTCCTGGCAACGTTGTATGTCTTTTTCAGGACTTGAGAGCCTCTTTCTAAACATGAACCCACTTAAAAATTCAAAGATCTAATTCTCATTCCTTGTACCATTAAGACAGTGCCCTCAGTGAGAAGGCAGCCTATTTGGGCCATTGGAATCTGTCAACTTAGCATAAGCCTCTGTGCAAACAGAAGGCTAGTGCTGTGGTTCAAAGATGATAGTTGAACAAGATTTGCAAGTCAGAGGCTTGAAATTCCACAAAGGGAAGATCAAACAGCCTCTTGCTTTTAACAAGCATTTTATTTCTTTAGGGGACTGGACAGTTTTCATCCAGAAAATAAATGCAGAAATTTCATGCAGAAATTAAATGTCATCGTTGATACATTTGACAAAATGTTATCCCTGACACACACATTGTCAACTGCCAGCTCATCAGCATATCTGGGAATCCATAGAGATGGTCCTTAAGTAGCTGGATTCAGAGCTGTTGTCAGCAAAGATCACACTTGGACCCTGTCTCTGAAGGAGACATTCTGATTTTTAGGGATAATTTTAGAAGTGGCTTCAAGCCTGTGTGTTATCTCTTTAACAGCCCTGACTACAAACTTAAGCCCACGCACCTCTGAACTTCGTCACATTTAAATTTTGAATCTCCTTTCTCTGGCATCACTCCATTTCTAATTATGATCTTAAAAAGTAACAGCTACCCTCCCCCACCTCCCCTTCTCCAGCCTTTTCAAAACTCAGGCAGGCTGGAGAATGATAATTCTGTATCACAACAACTTCCGAGTTTCTGAATTTTGTTTTTGATCCATGTTGGATTACACCCAAACCTCTTCAAGCATTCTGATGAAGCACAATTGTGTTAAAATGTCTTCTCTGCTTTTGGAATGAAAATGTTAAGTACTTGATCTGGGTCTCTCTGACACCCCTCAAATAGTCTTCCGGAGACTTGAAGTGTTTTGCCTTCCACTAAGAATCACATTTGACCAGAAAAGAGGTGGTTGAAAATGTTCAAATTCTACTTCAAATTCTCCTGCTATAGCCATAGAGTTTGCAACTTACCTTATTGTTAAATAAATTGTATTTATTTCAACCTCTGCATTGCATTGAAACACACAAGAAAGTAGATTCTGAGTGTGGCTTCTGCCTCTGCTGCTCATCCCACAGTGAATGACCAGGAGGTCTTGTCGCTGTAGGTGTGATGACCACAGTAATCCTTTGCCAAACCATAGTGGACCTATTTGGCTATGTTCTTATGTTGATGGTTTGGTGTTGTAGGTTTTGTGTGCAGAAACTTTGGCTGCAGTCATCCTGAGTGTTTCAGTGGTTATTTAGCCATTGGTCTTTTATGCCATGCCAGATGCAGCAGTCAGCTTCTTCCAAATAATTCTAAAATGATGCTGCTAAATAACTAGCAGCTGCTACTGTCAGAAATAGGCAAGGAAATGCTGGGTTCCTCTAAGATCCTAAAATGTCAGCAGTGACATCACAGTGTTTGAGATAGGAGAAGTGTCTAGGGTGGTAAAAGAATGGACAGAAGACAGACTTTCAGTAGAAGGACTTAACATTGTAACCTAGCTTACTTACAAGTACAGGAAAAGATCTGTCGAGTGCCTGAGGACATCTTATATAACATTTAAAATGCCCTAGGTGTCTGCTTTGAAGCCCTTGCTGGTTTTGGCAGTTGTATCATTTTGTTTCTTTCATAACTATATTCAGCTTCAGCTTAAAACCATTTTTAGGTTTTTTAGTCCATATTTCTCATTTTGACAGTCTGTGGCCCAGAGGCTGAGCTATCCCAAAATGACAGTGTTTAATAAATCCCACGTTGATTCATGATAATGCCCTTATTACAATTTTCAGCTCTTCTTAAAGGCTTCCTGTGTTCGATCTGCCCTGACGGCCCATGGTCGATATCACTGCGGAGTGGAATTGGGGAGCTGAACCCCCCAACTGAGATGACACTGGAAATACATAACCTTTTGGATAAATCTGTCCCCCATCCGTCTGTCATGGCTGGTGTGCAGCTGTGATAAAAGCCTCCAGCTGCAGCCAGCCAGCAGATGTTTTAGTTCAGGTAGCCGAGCCCCCCGCTGTCGGCGGTGGAGGCGTGGAGGGCCTGGCGCTGTGTGAGGCAGAGCACAAGCACTCTGGTGCCAGGGGACCTCCTGTGGTGTAGGAAAGTAGGAGGAATGTTTAAGTAGTCTTCATCCAAGCTGGATGAGTGCTGTCAAGTAGCTTTCTCAGTTCTTTCACCAATTTGTCTTGATTGCATTGACACTCTCTTGGCATCCATATCCCGTCATTATTCCAGTGAGCACATTTATGATGAGGAAGGTTTGTAGAAAGAGTAGGTTTCAGGTAAAGCTCACTGACAACAAATTTTGAATTCACATTTGGCAATACCTGCACTCAAAATTTGCTTTGAGGAGTTAAAGATTCATTCAGGCAAGTGAGGAAACAAATATGGCGGGTGACTCAGGAGTTGCATCCAAACTGGTCAAGCTTTTACGACAAACACCTCACTGGGAGGCTCTTGCATTTAAACAGTGCATTTGAAACTTCTGAGGGAAACCATAGACAAATGAATTTCAAGTTGGACCAATTTTAGCTTGCATAGTCTGGTTCCAGTTTGTAAGCAGAAGCATTTGGGAATATATATTTGTGTCTTTAATTTTGTGACTTCAAAAAGGGATGGAAATGATCTTTTAAAAAACCCCTAAAGTATCATGGAATTGTTTGCAGCTGTAAATCTGTTCAGTCTGTTGCTCATCTCAGGGCTAAGTACTTGCAAATTATTTATTTATATTTGTCAAGCCATTGCAGCCTTCTTCCCACTGTCTTACCAATGTAGTATTGGCATGACCTGTAGTCCTTCAAACATGGACAGGGGCATCATTTGCAGCACTGAATGTGTAGGGTGAGTTATTTTTAGCAGAATCCACCAAAGATTGCTTCCTGGCTCTGCTCTTCAGCGATGCAGACACAGATACTTCCAGGCAAATCTCGACAGCAGCTTCTTCACCGTGGGGCATTACTTGTCCAGGGTGGAGTTCAGTGATCTGGCTGTTTTGTTTCCTTTTAAAGATGTGCTCTGTCCCAAGGAAGATTTTAATCCACTCTACACTTCCTTATTTCCAAGTGTGATAGATGAGCCACTTGTTAAAATGCATATGAGGATGAGGTGTTTTCGCCTGTTCTGTCCCAGACTTACTGATCTTTGTGTGTCTCTCTCCTCTACAAGATGAAGCCAAAGTAGAGGTTTTTAATTTACTTATCACACAGACCTAATAAACTACAATATGTGCACTTCAAGCACTACAAGATAAAAGGGAAGAAAGGGGCTCCAAAGCCCAGGGAATTATTTTTTCATGCTAGCACTTCCTCTGTACGGTAACAGGATGGAAGTGCGCCTTCAATGAGAGTCATAACTGTCTTACTTCTAATTTCATTATTGCTGCTTCTAATTTAATCAGTCTCTGTAAACTAGATGAGATTGAGTGTAGTCAGTAAAGCGTATCTTTTCCAAGGAACCCTACACTGCCATAAGGAACTGCACAAAGAAACCCACAAGACTAAGCCCTGCCCTGAGCAGCGCTGGAGATGGGCTGGGTTGCGAGGAGAGGTCGCATCGCTGACATGGCCCAGGCTGCAAGTAATGGTACTCTTCAGCCTTGGAAAGTGTCATCATCATTTATTGTGAATGAAACAATACCAACCCCTGTGTCCCAGCCATATTTCTGAAGAATGATATTATTTTGCCTCCCTCCTTGAGTTGAGCGCTGTGCTCTTCAGGCTCCTTCTTAAATTCCTGAAGAGTGCTGATGTACTATAATAAGTGCTTAACTGCTTCCAGCCCAGAGCTGGCTGAAATCCTGGTCTGAATGTAGCAACACTTGGATTGTGGCACATGTTTGTAAAAGAGAATTTTGGGATCTTTGGGGAATGCTAATGAATATGAATCCTGTACATCATTGTCAAGTAAATTGTGTGACCTTGTATGTTAATTTCTAATAACACAACTACTTTATGTGGCATTAATAAAAAGTAATGTGAGGTTTTTCAGTAAACTATAATTTTAAGTATTTTTTTTGAGACCAAATGATTTATTAACTCTTTATTAGGCCTACTTTAGACTTGAAGCCATTTTTAATAGTGCCTTGGCATAAAATTGTTGCATAGTCAGTAATGCCATTGTCCTACTTATAGGCAATGGTTTTACTTAGAACAAAGTAAAAAGGATTAGAGTTTCTTTTAAGAGAGTATTTGATCGCAGAGGTAATAATCATAAAGAATAACTTACCTCATTACACCTTTCCTATGTTTGATCATCCTTTGGAAGCCTGTTTGTGTAGAGGTCACCTCACCTGCTATTCTTCCCGTACAGCAGCTATTTCTGGAATGGAACAGGCTGTGAATTTTTTTCATTCGCTCAGAAACTAATGAAGTTTGTGGGGGGCAAGTGGTTTCAGCGTCAAGCTTCTGCCAGATGTTGCCACCCCACAGCAGGGACAGCTGAATGGCTCATGAAGCAGCCCCTTCCCTAGAACAGTTTTACAGGCAGCCTGGTAAAGGAAGCTGACATCAATTTGATTCATGCTAATCGAGTGAGCTGTAAAGTGCAGCAGCTGACCCAGGAGCTGTTTGGTTGTCCCTTATGTGGAATCTGCAATCTCTGGGAGAGAGGTTTGATGGAGAGCTGCAGGCCATAATGCCCTCAGCCATCCCAGCTTAATTTGCTGATGCAAGTGTGGCAACACTCTCTAACAGAGCAGGCATTTAGTGCAGGAAAAGGAGAATAGCTTAGCTACTTCATCTGCTGAGGGAATGAAAAGAGGCAGAGCATACGGATGCATGGTGGAATTGTTCAGGATGCTGATGCTAACACCTACACTCAGGTATGTGGGGGGATGAAAGGAGAGGTATAGAACCACCTGAGAAGTCAAGGCTCTAGCAATGTGCACTGGAAGACTTTCTGGCTTTTTTTTTTTTTTTTTTTTTTTNGCATAGCAACCCCCTGTGGTACCCAGCAGTCTGTTACTGGATTCGGTAGCTGCACATCCAGCAGTGCAGGTGTACTGCTCAGAGTTGTTGCCATTAAGTATTGATACAATAAGGCTAGGGAGGATTTGTAGAAGAGTGATGTATTACTGTATCCATATCTGGTTTCTTATCAAAGGGGTTGAAAATCTTCACAGGTTCTTCCAGATCTGAACCCTGGGTCAGAATTTGTATGAGGTTTGCCAAGGTCAGGTCATTTACTGTTTTTTTGGGGTTTTTTTTAAGTTAAAGCTTCTTGCCTGTGGAAGTCAGATACCTGAATACAAAATGCAGAATCTGAACAGGGAGAGACCGTTCTCTGAGTAGAATGATCCCTGGAAACCTCTCACCCCAGGAAACATGTAGGCATCATGAGAGAAAGGCTGAAGTCTGTGATTGAGTGTGTAGGGTGAGCAGGGGAGAGATCACCTGTAGGAGCAGCCGCCTACACCTTCTCTTTTATGCTCATTGTAAATAAATTGCATTTATCATTACCCGCACCCTTTGTCTTCAGGCTTCTAAGGTGTTGAAAGCTCCAGTTAAATGGCTTGCCCAAAGAAAACACTGTCACATTTGCATAATATTTTCATAGACACCTAGCTCAACCTGAGCCTGAAGGGAGACAGGGATGTTCCCTGCATATTTTATATTCCCGTCCCCAATTCCCACCAAAGCTAACTCTAAATTGTGGTATGGAGATGAGTATAATAGAGAGAGAGAGAGAGAGAGAGAGAGAGAGAGAGATGGCTTCGAGGGCTGAATTTTTCTGGGGTATTTTCAGACACTCTTAGTTTAAGAAGCAACTTACACCCCATAGAAGACTCTGAAATAGTGCTATTTAGAAACAAATCAGCTTCCATTTCACCTCTTTCTCAGTATTCCTCTTCTCTCATTCTTCATTACTAGGGACATCTGCATGAAAACAGAGTCTCTTTTTTTTATATCTTGGGAGTTCATCTGCCTCTGCTGATTATCCCCTCCCTCCCCTCTCCTTCTGAAGTCATTATCTTCTGATTGCATTACATTTGCAGCCATCCCACCGCGGGCTCTCTTCTCATCAAGATTCTCCAGCTAAGCAAGGGAAAGGATAGGTCAGCTTGTGAGGAGAAAACCTCAGGGAGAGCCTGGCCCCAGCAGAAGTGGTGTTGAGGTCCAGTCTATGTCACTGTCTCTCTTAGCCACCATCACATTCCGCCACTGGTGTTTCTGTAGAGGCGCAATGAACTCAGTCAAGTTTCTTCCACAGATGGTGATGGAACAAGAGCTGGAGGAAGTATTTTTGACAATATGTGTATTTGCTGCAAAACACAATGTTATTCGTGTCACCTACCCTGCAGATGTTTGCAAGCTTGAATTGAATTAGGGAAACTTTCATTACAGGAGTGGGGAGAATAACTGAAGATGTAAAATCCTGCTTATTTCCTTGAAACCAGAACTGGAAGCCTTAATTACGATAGAGTTACACTCAATCTTGCTCTGGGCAAGTAATATTTGTTTAACTGAAGTGGAACAGCTTCCTTAGGAGAAATTGAAGGAGATCCTTCTCACAGCAAATGCAACCAAAGTTTGTGTCCTTACTTTGAGTCGGAAGCTGAATTCTGTCATGAGTCTACTGTGTCCAGTTACAGCAGTGAAGTTTTGCCAGTTGGTCATCCTGTGTGATAGAAAGCAGTACCTTTCATCTCTTGAAGCATCTTAACAGACTTAACAAACGGTGGAACTGGCCTGATGAGTATCACTTAACAGGACACGGCACAAGCTTAGCTAGGGTCACAGAACAAGCCAATGCAAACACTGAACCCAGCTCCAGATATTCTGTCACTCAGGTCTGCTTTTTAAGATAACACCTGTCAGACAATCTCTATCAATGTTTATCCTGTCCTTTGACTGAACCCATTTAGAGGTTTAAAACCAAATTCACATGTCTCTGGAATTTTTTATATTCGTATTTCCCTCTTCATACTTCCTTCAGCCAGAAAAGGAGGCTCCAAAATAAATTGATAAAATTGTATCTCAAAGGAAGATCTTCAGAGTTCGTAGTGGAGCTCTGGATAGTGCACTTGGGAGACAGCTTTCCTAAGAATCTTTTTCCACTGGACATATCAGAACATTGGCATTTTTCCCTACCTGCTTCTAACTATGTACAAGTGGCATCACAAAGACATTGTGTTTGTTTCTATTGTTCTACTCCAGCTCCTTCTTTGAAAATATTGCAAGCAATGGGAATAGGCTTCTCTTATTTCTTTGTAGCAAAACCCACACGTGTCCAAGACAGCAACTGGGCCATAATGGCAATATAAAGCAAGCGACAGAACAATTTGTAAACAATTTTGTACAGGGCAAGAATGACAACCCTTTCTTCCCAGACAGATGCCTAAGCTGTTCTGGTTTTCCCCAGGAGGCATTGCAAAGGTAATTCTAACTAACAGCTCCAATACATGTGTACACTTTGTATCTTTGGATAGAGGATGCCAGCAAATATTGGATTTACTTCTAGAATTAAGTGACCATGCAGCAGCATGTTATTGCATTTAATGCTACTTCTGTAGTGCAAAGAGTATCAGTGATAGAAATCAGCTTAAATGTAGGATGATCTGATTTCCCAGTATCCCATTACAGCTGGGAGCTCTGCAGTGTTCCTGCAAAGGGGTCAGCATCTCTAAGTCGATGGGTACGTCTGTCTCGGGATGTATTTGCAAAAGGATAGACAGCACAGCGGGTGGCTCGATCCTTCAGTTCTTTGTTTGCTCCTTAAGGATATGTCAAGGACAAGATCATGTTCTCATTTCTATTTTAAATCATCTAGGTGAATTAATTTCAAGAGAGTTGAGGATTTGTGTTGGGTTTTGTCCCCTATAGAGATTTTCTTGGGATGGGAGTAGACAGGGTAACTTCAGGTATGCAAAAGACACTACTTAACTTGAAACCAAGTATTTATGCAGAATGGATTCCCAGTGGATACTTCCCAGGGTTGATCCAAACTTAAAGATGATAAGGGAGCTGGTTAGGTTACTCCCAGTTGTGTATGCTTTTGAGAGATTAGGCAGAAAATAAGTCTGAGGCCAGCAACAGCACAGCATCTGGTTGTCCCAGCACGTATCCTGCTTTATGTGCTATATATTATGTCTTTAAAAAAAAGAAAAGAAAGAAAAACAGCAGAGGAATTCACATTCTTGAAGTTAGTCACTGGATTAAATTGCCATTTGTCAATAGAAAGTTAATTTGTATTATAAATTACTGTAGCATAACTCTCAGACACATTTTATCAATGTGTTTCAAATTATTTAATAAAAATATTTTTCAAAAAATAAGCACTGCCAGTTGTTTTCACCCCACCCCTGTTAAAATCAGTACATTCTGAGGGTTTCCATCACTGTAATAGCCAACTCTGCAAAAATTCCAATGGAATAAACTATCACCAGGAGTATTAAAATCCATTGCCATAAACAAAGCCTTTTTTCCCTCCCCAATCAATAGCCTGCTGTGTTGCTGCTAATAGGACTGTACAGAAGTCGCACAGAAAGGAATTTGTTTGCAGGTTCCTCTGGCTTTTTTTGTTTGGTTTTCTTCATGGAGAGAGGACAGGAGAAGAATGTCATGGCAGGATTCAGAAATTATTTTGCTGAATTTAGTATTTATTGCAGAGATTAAATCCTTCAATCAGCAGAAAGGGACACATTCAACCTCTACATTGGGAGAAAATTTTCATTGCAGAAATGGGTGAAAGGCAGAAAACAGGAAGGAAACTTCAGAAAATGTGACTGCTGCCTTTATTTGTGACAACTTTGCAGGCAGAAAAATGTTGTCATATTTTGCTGCTGGTTTACAAATGTACCCTAATTGTTTCCAATCCTATCCTTCCCTATTTCAGCCCTGGCTTTGTCCCACAGTTCTGCCATTGTACATTCAGGCTGATTCCCTGCTTTTGCAGCCCTGAGTATCCCACACGCAGTCTGCCAGTGCACCATTTTATTCTTCCTCGTTTTGTACAAAGTGTAATTTCCTTTAAAAACATGAATAATCATGGCTATTTCTTTTTCTTTTTATTTTCAGGTAAGTGGCCATTCCTGCTTTTGTCAGACTGGTGAACGATCAGCAAACTGCAGCTCCCAAAGGTAGATTTTGTGGCGCGGTTTCTTTCCAAGAACCTTGAAGTATTTTCCTCATCGGAGCTTGTACAGCACCTCAGCAGGAGGTTTGAGATAGGCAAACTGGGATTTAACCTTAACCAAACAATAATTTCTTTTCTTTGATTTTTGTGGTTTAGTCTAGCCTTACTGAGGTGCCCAGAAATAAGGAGCTACGGGTACACTGTGGGGAGAGATTATTCAACCATGGATCTTCAACCACTAGGAACAAAAACATGAAGGAACCATGGCAGAATAGTTGTTTAAGCTCTCAGAATCTTACAATTGACTTCAATAGTTGTGAAGTTTATAAGTTATATACTTTTAGTCTTATTTTTATTTGTTTGGGGGGGTGGGAGGGGGGTGGGTGTTGTGAATCTGGAATATTTTCTCCCTCTCTCCTTTTTCCCCTCTCCCCTTCTCTACATAAAGCTGTTTAAAATTATTAAAAAGAAAGTAATGACATTATATTTATTTTCAGGAAGGTAGAGATTGATCTTTAGGGAAGAAATCTTAATGACATAAGCAGTATCACTGGGGAAAATATTGTCACAACAAGAGATTAATTTTACTTTAAATGCAGGGTTTTAAGGGTAATTCCATGGAAAGGAAAAAAAAGACAACGTAAATTGCTTAGATACAGAGAAACTCAATTCTCTGATATATAAGGCAATTTTACAGGTCTCTGATTTGTTGCTTGATAATTTTTGATGCTGTATGGACAGTTATTTTCCAGTGTGACTAAAGTATTGTCTCAAATGAGTTAGCTGGGCACAGCTCTGAGTATAACCAAGAAATGTAAGCCTGGAATACATTAAGTATCAATATTAATTAATGAGTCTCGGACACACACAGGAAATTGCTTTAAACCTCCAACCTTCTGAAAATATCTTCAAGTGGGATTACTGACATAAAGGATTTGATCTAATTATCACTGCTAATTTCCTTTAGGATGGTGGTAGCAACGCTGTTGTTAAAAAAGGCACAGTCAAGATTAGTCACCTACAGTATTAGTGTTAATCCCTTATCTGTATTACTAATATTTTAAAACTAAACCTTTTAGAAATTACCACCACCAGTCCTGCTTCACAGTTTATTCAGTGTAGGCAATTAGATGGCTCAATTATTTCATCTTGATGTGCTGGGGTTTGGGTTTTTTATTTCTTGAAGCTTCCTTCTCCTGAAATTGGCATTATTGGCTACACTTTCGTAGCCTTTTTTGTGATCTGAAATGCTAGCTGTACACTGTAAGAGTAGGAGGCAGATAGACTGAAATTATTTAGCAAGATTATGTGTTTTTCCCTCTGGCTTAGCCGTTATAGGTAAGCAAACTCTGTGAAATAAACAAAACACAAGAAAATAGTGATGAAGGGGCAGGAGAGCAATCACATCCCCCCCCCCCCCCCCNGAACTTTAATTTTTTTTTTTTGGGGGTGTGCTTAGAGTAAACAGTTGTGAGGCAGCCTGTGTCTCACAAGAAGCAGCTCCACACTTAGCACTTTTTTACTGGGACAGTGCAGGGAAGTCTCACAGAGGCGTTGGGAGGTGTGGGCACTCCCCTGCTCAGCATGGTGGAGGTAAGGAGATGCTTGCTCCAGTAGCTTCCTGGGGAGCAGGGACTCCCAGCACATCACTCAAGCCTTAACTGGCCAAATTATCTCAGAAAAAAAGCCCATGGCAGCTTGGATGCTCTGTGAGCTCCAGCATCTGCCAGAAGAATATACAGTCTGTAGAAGGTTCCTAGAACCAACTCAGTTCCCTCCTAGCCTTCAGTGTTGGAACAGAGGAAACTCAGCTGACAACCTGCTGCCTCTAATGCTGACACAGAGAAATGTTACCTATCTGTGCAGTTCATTATCTGCTACTTGGATCTTAGTGAATAAAGTTGCTGCTGAAGAAATCCCATAGCCACCAATGTCATATTAGACAGCACAACATGCTATCAGCTCTTAAATGTCCAACTCATCAACACAAATTGGTTCCTCTGAACAGCAATCCCATGCAGAGATCAGTTTTCCCTTGATGCTCCCTTTTTCTTTTTTCCCCTCTGTCCTGTTTTTTTTCCTTATGCTCTTTGAATGGTCAAGTGGCCTCTTCTTACATAGATCTTGAAGTATTTTAATTGGCACACAGACCTGATCTGGAAAGAAATATCTTTTATTGGTGCTTTGATTTGTTTCTAATGCTATTTTATTGACAATTGTTTTTCTGGGTAATGATCCAAACCTCTGCAGTGCTTTTACATGAGCACATGATGCTTTGATAGGGGATGAGAGTTTTGGAGATGGCTCTGAATCCGGCAGGCTTTGATTCAGCAATTGTGCCAACAGGTACAGGACCTACCCCCTGCTTCTGAGCAGAAAGCAATTAAAATAGTACCAGTTTTTAGAGAGCTGTCTCATTGTTGTGCCTCAAAACAGCTGAGCAATAAAGGGCAACACACAAGATAAATGTAAGAAAATCTGGCAAATTCTTGTATGATAGTGACACCCTGCAAATTAGCAAACAGAGATGATAATAACAATAAGAACAAAAAAGAGCAAAGATGGTGAATCACAACATGCACTTTATTCACTTACTTTACAAGTTGCTAGTTGTTGATACTTTTTTAATTCTCTGGAGCAGATTTCATAAGAGTAATAAACTTTTTGACAATATGGCACCACTCTCCTGTAAGCATCAATCCTTCACTGAGCAGCACAGCAATATTATTGTAGGTAGGGACCTTTATGTAGAAGGCATTAATGAGCCTTTCACAGACAAAAAGAGGTGAGGGAGGAACACTGGAAGTTTCTATCAGTGACGCAGCTGCTCTGTGCAGCAGAACAAAGCGCTATGTTTGGAAGGAAATGTGGGCTGCAGAAAACGATGGAGGATGTGCAGGCATGCAGTTATCCTGTGACTTGGAGGAAGAAAGGATGAATGTAACGGGAGCAATCGTAAATGTTTGTGTCTGCATGCCTATGCAGACGTACACTTAACACTTGCAAACTCATAGAGGTGGACACAAGCATGTCTTTGTGTGACTCTGTGGCAGGAGAGACCTCAGAGAGATGAGGAAGGAGGCCTGTGTAGTTTACTCTTTCTGTTTTATAGACCCAGAAAGCTGGGCATAAGTAGTTCTCAAGTCATTTGTCAAAGATCACCAAGGAGATGAACAGGACTCTGAGTTTTTGAATCCTGGACTGTCACAGTATCCTCTGAGAAATGACAGCTGATCCAGGATCTCTGCAAACCAGGAAGTGAAGGAAGAGTACTCCTAGATATCATGAGGGAAGTGTGAAGGGTTTGTCTGGCATTCTTACTCATTTCTCTCTCTCACCCCACCCTCTGGCCCCAAAGGCCTCAGCATGAAATAATTCACATATCTTTCTCTAAAAAAAGCCACTGTGTGTAAAAAACCCTCTAGTGATCTACTACGCTTTGAAAACTTCATAGGGAAAAAGGATTAGAGAGTTACTACTTTTTTATTTATTTAGTCTTTTAAATGAAAGCACAGTCCTTTGGGAAATGTCTGGCACCTTCTTTAAAAATCTGACCCTCTTCTGATGTTTCTAAGTCATCATTGACTCACTTCTCAAGTTTTCTTTTCACCTTTTCCAAATGGATTCCATACTGCTTGAACTCACCAGGTTCTTTCAAAGAAACTGTATTTGAAGCTTCTAAGACAATCTGCTTTTCTGAAAGGGTGTTGCTAAGAATCACTGAAAGCATTTTCCAATTGTTATACATCACCTATAGTTTGCTGAGTCCCATATTTCAAAAATGGCTTGTCTAAATCTCCCTGCAAAATGCTCTCCCATGGATCAGGCAAACAGTTCTTTCTAGCTGCAGGCAGGGTAAGCTTCTGAAGCGGAAACCACCTTGTCTGTGAAGAGAAGAGGTATAAAAGAGCAGTCAGACTCTCTCTTAGTATAAACAAGGCTGAGACTAGCATTTTTTCACGGGAATAATAGGTCCTCTTCCTCACTATGAAAATAATACCAGTCATAGTTGTGTTCTAAGAGTGTTCTCTCGCTTGTGAAAGGGTTCCCCAGAAGATTAGAGGTGCCATCAGATTTATCTGAGAAGCACATGGGCAGGGGAACACCACACACCAGCTGCACCTGCAGCATCCTCAGATGCAAGCACTTGGACTTTAGCTCTGGCTCCTTGCAGAGATTTGTTTCAGATGCTATCTATTATCTGTGGGCAGAGGTGCAGTCAGAAGAGAGAGTTGTTTGTCTGTCTGCCTGCCTGCCTGGGTTATTATTTTCCTCCACTTCAAAGCCTCCCACTTCTGACCTGGCTCACTTGCCAGTCCCCCACCAAACCTCAGGATAGCAGGTGTTTAGCTGAGCTACATGGGCAGCACTGCAGCCTGCCACGGATGGTCTGTAAATCAGTTTGCTCTGTGCAGCAAGGCTCTGGCTTAATGATGAGTCAGAAGAAAAATGTTATTAATATTTAATGTGCAAGCCGAATGTCTAGCGTGCTGTTATTAGTTACACATCATGAGGGGTGCAGTATTGGCTACCAGTCAATGCAGGTCGCTTCCTCCAATGTTCTCATTCTGCAGACTTAATTCGTACTGTATTTTTCCATTCACTGAGACAAATATCTGCTCCATTTAAAGAAGCTTTGTCAAAATCTTCCAGCTAAATCTTTAAATTGGTGTGCCTAGCTTTCAAGACCCCTTTCTGTGAGACGCTTGATTGCTTTTGAGAGCAATTCTTCAAGCGGTAGGGCACTGCCATCTTTTAAAGGGGCTCCGTGCTGCACCTCAGCCACGAGCCTTCACGGAGAAAAGCACTTCAGGGTCGAGACATAGGGAGTAAGGGAAAGAGATCTGTGCTCTTTGCTTGCCTCAATCTGTTCTTAATGAGCAAACTACTGCTTGGGTGTGCTTCAAGTGCAACTTTTAGACCAGGGCTGTGTTACTAAACCAGAAATTAAGTGCTGCTGGTGGATAATCCAGATTCCTGTTTTCAGGAGGAAACAACTCAGCATTGGATGCTATGCCAGTGTTGGGTCATACTGGAAACAAGCTGCATCTGCAGCCTCATCCTGTGCTGTAACTATCAAGACCCAGGGGAGACAGTTTCCCATGTGTGAGTTCTTCCTTATGCCCCTTCATCCACTGACTTCCAAAGATAGAGTCTGCATGGTTGTGCTACCATGATTTCCAAATGCTGCTCACTGGGTGAGGAAGGATGGCTGCCCCTGACTTAGATTCTTGTCCTGTAGCAGCCTGATGCAACTCTGCTCTTCAGGAGGATGAGGTTTTATCCATAGGTACAAGCAATTCCCTCAAGGGTCAGAACAGTAGTCTAGGCCAGTACCTTTTTCTGCAACCTGTGCAAAAAGCAAAGCTTTTTCAGAAAAGAATCTGGACAATTTCTGCAGTTTCCCTCACATTCCTCCAGCATACACAGTCATTGGACTGGGGACATTAGGAGATGCATTTCTTCCTATTTGCTTTCATACCTCTTTGTGACCTCGTTGTTCGTGCATCTGTCCTGTTGTTTAACCTGCTGATACAATCTGCCCCTGCAGCCTCCTATGGCAGCACATTCACTACATGCTATAGGAAAAAAAAAGAGAAAAAGAAAGGAAAAGAAGCCATTGTGTTCCTGGGAAAAGACACATGGTTTATAAGTACAATACCTTTCTCTTCTAGTGTGTTTAATACTGCTTGGGAGCATTTGCCTCAGGGGTGGATTGGCTTGTGAGGGGAGTGACACCGAGACTTAGAGAGGCCCTTTCTGATTTTGTGCTGTTTGCATGCAAGGCCCTGTCCTTTGCTTTCAGCTGTGTTACCCCTGATTCCCAGCAGCACAGCCTAAATTAGAAACAGAGCTCATGAGCTTCTGCATCATTCATTCCTCTTGCATTAAATTGACCAACTCTTGAAGTCCTACTTGCTTGAAACCAGCACCAATAAGAAGATGAAATGAAGCAAAACAATTGTATTTATAAAGCATGTCTCTTCTTATGGCATTTAGGGGGAAGCATGTACAGTTCTCTTTTACTCTGTTCTATTTACAAGATATACCCAGCTCCTGTTCACCTTGGAAAAAACAATGACAAGAAAAGCAAAAAAGCCATACACAGGTAATAACACTTCTGGAGTGGCTGCTGAAAAAAATAATGTATGAGTCCCAGCAGAAACAGTTGCTTTTCTGTAAGAGTATTAACCCATTTCCCTCCAAACACCTATATTTCCTCATCCCCAGCTGCTCCCAATTTTATGGTAGACTATGTCTTTGAGGCACTTCACTGGGGCAATCTGTTATTCATCAAATTGGGGTCAAACTAACTGTAGGACACCTCACTCAGCCATGGTGCTCATCTGCACTTCATGAAAATAAAAGTTACCTTTGAAGTGAAAACTATGAGAGAGAGTTATGTGACTTGAATAGTCTGATTTTAAGACTACTCAAGTCTCCTCTTAATCATCCCATTCTGACCACATAGTAACAGATTAAAAGATAGGTTCCACAGTGTCACAATTTTGTTATTTCTAAGTTTTAGCAAGTGTGCTGGAATATAACAAAGATTATAAATGTGTATACAGGGCCATTTTCCTCATAAAAAATAAACAAAAGCAATTTTGGTGCAGTAGACCAAAACCAACTCAATAAAATCATTGTGTGATGTAGCAGGGAAGGCATAGATACGCACAGAGCATATTTTGAATTAATTTATTAATGTTATCATTAATATTCTTACAAATCATGTGGTTCTATAAAGCTCCAGTGACATAATCCTTCAGACTGTGACCTGGTGCCCACTGGTGTCAGTGGTAACTGTCAGTAGATTAAGTATGTAAAAAAAAGGTTCAAAAATGCAGTAACTCTTCTCTCAGTTGAATAAAAGTTAAATGTTCTCTTGCATTGGAATTAAGGTCATGGTAGTTAAGGATCCTGAAGCATTTTTACCCACTTCAGAGCCTGTGTCCTGAGAGAGAAACAAAATTCCACTTAGGAATAATTGCATTTATTCTTTCTATGTTCTTTTTTTTTTTTTTTTTTTTTTTTTTTTTTTTTTACCTTTTTTTGCTGC